>JAHLJS010000069.1:0-52500 GCA_038502445.1 Eremochloa ophiuroides
CGACATGCTAGACATCCTAGGTCCAGAGGATATTGAGAAACTCGGTCAAGCTGTCAAAAATTTCATCCTATGGCCTCGACGAGACGTTCTGTTGACTCAGGAGCAGCCACTAACTCAGGAGTCTACACATGCCGAGTCATCACAACCTGACCCATCATCACCTCATCATCCTGACCCATCATCACCTCATCTTCCTGACCCACCATCACCTCGTCTTCCTGACCCACCATCACCTAAGCAACAAACCCCGCCACCACCGCGGCCTCACTCTTCCCCACCAGCCAAAAATTCCGAACAGTTGCTTACGACCCCGCCAGTTCCGTCGCCGCCTAAGAAGAGAAAATTCCCGATACCCAAATTGGTTTCCCACATGACCCGAAGAAGAATTTTGCTGGTATGGCTCTATTTATGAAAGGAATTGAAAAGTCTCGCACGACACGTGTCGTTGACTTGGCTGAGCACGAGAAGGCAGCAAAAGAGGAAGTCATACAGATCAGAAAGCCAACGAAGAAGGATTATGAAGATGTCCCAGAAGAATATCTGTTTACCAAGCCTCTTCTCAGTTGGAAGCGACTAACAAGCATCCCAGCTGGTATAAAAAGGATGCACGACTGGTACATGAGAGCTTCTCACGCTGGCCTCGACTCGATAACTGTAAGTATACCATATGGGGCTTTTCTTTGTACCCAGGGTATGGCCCATCTCAGCTTCGAGGACATCTGGTTGATGATGAACCTCAAAAGACTTGACGTACAGACCGTCACATTGTTTGCATTGTAAGTATATGCTTGTGTGTCGTTATCCTGAATTTGTTGTGTTGTGTGAACAAGTTTGATGAGGATCTCTGACATTCAAAAAAATGATTCTCTTGCAGAATGCAATATGATGAGCAGGAGAATCGTAGGGAAAGAGACGAAAGCAAGTTGATTGGGTATCTTTCTTCAATGAAACTATGTGAGGAGCAGCATACATTAAGAATCGGGACGGAACATGATAAACTAAAGGGCTTGAGTGAGGAAGAAGCTTCCTTGAAAATAGTGGAGATGCGTAAGGACCTTGAAGCCAAATATGCCATTTATATTGGGAACGCGCTGAAGCAGTGGAGGAACAGACAAGTCATAATGGCCCCGTACCACTTTGGGTAAGTATAACATATACACTGTGTGTGAGCTTAATTGTGTATATTACAACATCATTAATATTGATTCACAAATTTGATTCGTGCAGGGACCACTGGATCTGCTTTTATATTTATCCAAGGGATGGACGGGTGGTGGTCTTTGACTCCGCAAACTACTTGCCCTCAAAATATGCAATTGTCCTGGTTCTCATAGAGCGGTAAGCCAAGTTTTCGTGTATGCATGCATATATATACTTTTGTCGATGTGTGATCAGTTTGAGAGATTAATTAATTTGATGATGATTAATTCGAGTTGTTATATATAGGGCTTGGCGGTGGTCCAAACTAGAAAAGGGAAAGGGAAAGAAAAAGTCGTTGGAGAATATTCCTCCAATGAATATAATTTATGATTACCCGGTATGTATACCTTATTATATATGCTATACACATGACACATATATGACAATATATGAAGTTGGCAACTTAATTATTTGTCTTTTATATATAGTGCCATAAGCAACCATCTGGATCGGTCCACTGTGGATATTACGTGTACGAGTTCATGAGAGTCAACGGGCGATATGTCAACAACCTTGAGGTAATTAATGCACAAGCAATAATATGTCATTAAAATTCAAATTAATGTGTAATAATCAAGTTAAAAAATTTGATGTTTATACAGGGACAGGGATGTAAGATAGAAAGGGCAAATAACAGAACAAACTTTGCTGGGTATCGTCGAGGACATGTGCAATTTCATGTTGAAACAAATCATATCATTCGACGGCAACTATCACGATCCTATCGGCGCCTTAGCACAGTCCAAGTATAGAGTGCTAACAGATATTGGCAGCCTAAATCTTCAAGCGTGAAGATTACTAGCTAGGGCACGAACGATGTAAAAACACTGATCGATGCATGTGTTTTTTATATATATATATATATATCTCGATATCGCATGTGATCTAAAAACTTAGAAGTATATATTAAATATGTTTGTACATATAATTAATTAATTAATTAATTGCATGTTTGTATATATATGTATTGATAATGACTGTATAATAGGACCTAATATATTCAATATTATATCGTATTATAATATTAAAAAATAGTGCAAACCTGTTTTGAAAAAAGACGAGAAAACTAAATACAGGCGAACGTGTTAGAAATCAGTTTTCTACTGGCGGTTCGCTTTAGGAACCGCTTGTAGAAATACCTTTTCTACAGACGGTTCACAGGAAACCGCCAGTAGGCCTTTCCCGCTGGCGGTTGGGAGAAACGCCTGTAGAAATGCGTTCCCAACCGCCAGCACAGAGATTTTGTGTACTAGTGCAACTATTGAGAGATGCTCTTATAATAACATAAAAAAAATTCAGAGGCGATTAATCTTTTTTCAAAAACAAAACAAAACAATAACTTGCCAATCTGTGCTGCAGTTTGTATAATGTATATTCGGCCCCTGACACTGAAATGATCGATATGTCATTGGCTTCTCCATTTTACTACCTTTTATTTGCTTTCATCCTCTTTGAGATTCTTCATCTCTTAGAAGTATATTTTAGGCTTTTTGTTTATCTCGGTCATCAACTATAGCTACAATATATAATGTCGTCAGAGCAAGGTGTAATCCTCTTTTTTTTTCTGGTCGAGTTATTAAAACATGTACTTCGAGTGCTTCGATTACTATGTATTAAGAATCATGATAGCTTGATCTGCTCGACCATGGATGCCAGCTTCCTTTGGAAAATTATAAGCCAGTGGTGATTTTTAAAGAGTTTCAACGGTTGGGAATCTATAAGAGTTCATGCTATTCAAATTAAAGGCCACGCACTTCAATTTGCGCACAAACTAATTAATGCAAAAATTAAACTAGCAACACTACACATATGAGATGATGCTCCTGTAAACTAAACACATGCATGCACTTCACCTACGACAAAAGCGGACCATCCGAAGCCCTAGCCCTGGAGCCGATGGGAATCTTCCAACGTCGCAGTCACGCGGCGCAAGGCGCCAAGCAACACCTTTTTCGCTGGGGCGTCACGGCTGAAGTGGACACAAGGCTGGTGGTGGCAACATCATCAGCAGCAGTTGGTGGTTTGCGTGATGAGACATGCAGGCTCTTCTTGTGACAACCCTTTGTTGTCACCCCGGTGGCTCATGCAGCTGTCCATGTCCCTGCCACTGTGCAGAGCACCCCATCATCGCTTCCGTCCTCAATTCGCTACCTGTCGTTCTCTCCTCTCGATCTTATCTAAGCTCGGCTGGCTGGCTAGCTAGCTAGCTTATTAGCTAGCTGATCATGGGAGAATCCTCTCGCTATAAATTGACATGAAACGTAGCTCACCCAGCCGTGCCTTCTTCTCATCGATCGATCACCAATTCAGCAGCAGCAAACTGTGTGTAGCAGTGTAGCTGTCAGCTCGGTCTTCTTGGTAAGAAGAGGAAGAAGAGAGAAGATGAACGCGAGGGTGATGGGCAACGAAGACGGGGAGACGGTGGTGCTGGCGCACGGGTACGGCGGCACCCGGTTCGTCTGGGACGACGTCGTGTCGGCGCTGGCGGCGAGGTTCCGCGTTGTCGTCTTCGACTGGAGCTTCTCCGGCGCCGCCGGCGGTGGCGAGCGGTACTGCTCCTCGTACTACGCGCTCGCGGACGAGCTCGTGGCGCTCATGGTCGAGCTTGGGGTCCGGCGGGCGGCGTTCGTCGGCCACTCCATGGCTGGCATGATTGGATGCATTGCGTCCGTCGCGCGCCCGGACCTGTTCAGCCACCTCGTGCTCGTCGGAGCGTCGCCGAGGTAACGCCGATATGATCGAGACCACGATATCGATCGATCGATGACACTCGCGGAACTTGGAAGAAACCATGCATGGCATAGTTTTTTTTGTTTATTGTTAACCACACACGTAAATCTAAATCTAACCCTGCCGGCCGGTTTATAGTCACTGGAGCGCGCGGCCGGACCTATAAAGAATGATCTCATACATCTAATCGTTATATGTGATCAATCATCGGTGAACCTAGATTCTTATTTTGTAAAATATAAAATAATCCGTTTTACTTTATTTTCTCCACCACTTAGCCTGAAAAGCTTGGCTCAATTTACCCCCTAAAACAATTTTAGTTTGTGAACTCTACCCTCTAATAACAAATTCAATTTATTTTTTTCCTTAATGGGTTGAGTCTTTTAAGTTGGGTATGTGATGGTTCGGAGCTATATATATCTCTATGTGAGAGAAATACAGATGGAATTTTTTATGGTTATTTTCATAAACTGGCTACAAGCATCTGATACTATATTAAGGCTACGGAATTACCACCTCCACTCTAAATTTTTTGATGTTTTAGCTTGTTTAGATACGTGTCTTTTGTTATGTACTTAGATATACGCTATGTCCAGATAGAGTAACAACAATACGTAATATTAAGGCTACGTCGGAATTATTATCTCCACTCTAAATTATTAGATGTTTCTAACTTTTTTGATATATATGCTTTATTATATACTTAGATATACGCTGTGTCCAGATAGAGTAACAACAATATGTGTAGAAAAGTCAAACCGTCTTAATGAAGGAGTATAACGACATAAAAATAATTAATGGTAACCAATTTTTAATGGTTTTTTCTAACATACAATTTCATATTCCTATCATTACCAGGATTTTTTGGTAAAAGGAAATACCTCAAGGGATGATTGGACTAATTTGAAATTGTTTAGTAATAAAGTGAGCTAAAATTTTTGCACAGCATACAAACTTGATTTGTTCTGGCTAAATGAATGGATATTTTCAATGTAATACAGTATTAGTGTAGTGGATAATATATATAGAACTTTCATGAAAGTATACATAGTTGGTGTGTACCATATTTATTAAAAAACTTATACATAGTACGCTTTCGAAAAAAACTTATACATAGTCATCATTTTGAGCTATATATGTACGTAAGTAGGCCAAACAATGATGCATCCGTATATATATGTCTCCGCGATCGCTATCTCAAAGACTTAATCATCAGTATTTTCAACCCCAAACTAGAGCATGCATATGTCAACGGACATCGGATCATGCAAACATCCTGCTATTTATTGGTTTCTCCTAAGAAAAAAAAAGGGTTATAGTTGGGTTATTATATAACAACAGACTGCACTCCCTAATTGTACTTCGGTATATAGGTACATCAATGAGGATGGCTACGAGGGCGGCTTCGAGCGCGGGGACGTGGAGGCGATGCTGGCCGCCGTCGACGAGGACTTCGCGGCGTGGGCGCCGCGCTTCGCGGTGGCCGTGGTCGGGGCGGACCACCCCGCCGCCGTCTCCAAGTTCGCCAAGCAGCTCGGCGCGATGCGCCCGGACGCCGCGCTCCGCGTCCTGCGCGCCGTGCTCACCAGCGACTTCCGGGCCGTGCTCCCGGACGTCGCGGCGCGCTGCACTATCGTGCACTGCGCCCGCGACGCCGTCGCGCCGCTCGCCGTCGCGCGGTACATGCAGCGCGCTCTGGCAGGGTGCGGCGGCGCCGGCGGTGGCGCGGACACGGTGGTGATCAAGTCCTCTGGCCACTTCCCCCAGCTCACCGCGCCTAAGGAGTTCGTCAGGGTTCTGGAGGCCATTCTGCTCGACAACTGATCCATCGAGCTAGCTACATATATGTACAAAACAATGAAACTTACGGGTTTCGTTCAATGCAGTTGAAGTTGGCTAATTTATGTAAGATGATATGCTTTGCTTAGTGTTGCTTGCTTGTATATGTAATCATATTCATATATACTAATCTCTGTTATTTTTTTTTTGACAACATAATCTCTGTTAGTTGGTTTGCTGTGTAATAATAAGATGTAATGTTTGAGCTGCGAGTGTTATATCATGGATGTAAATGTAATATACACAAGAATAGAAGATGTGTGGTTGGTTTGGTCCAGTGAGCTACAACCAAGGATACAAGAAGGTCGATTTATGCTGGCTCAGGCTCACTGGCTGGTGTTGACATGAAAAAGATTACATGCTAAACCAATCGTTGCATGACGCGTGTCCCACGCCGCTCTAGCTCCTGATCGAATCGTGCTCTTGAGTATCACTCGTAGTACACGTGTCGCCATCTGAGTGGAACTCCGCACCATGGCCGGTGCGGACGGTCCACCTAATTTATATGTGTGTTTACAACACTAAGGGCTTTTTTGACATAACTCACAACAGTTTCACAGATTATTGTGAACTGTCTTTTTACTGAACACCTTTTTCTAAAATACTTTCATGGGTGAAATTATTTTTCTTTCTCTCTCACAGAAATATGAACTGCCATGCATGAAGCTAAAAAAAAGTAGCTTCTCTCAGTTTTCTCCCTTATTTCTTTCTTCCAACTATGCGTAAAGTTGTTGGTGAAGCTGTTTTGCTAAACAACCTTCCTAAAACAGGTCATCTTCACCAAACAAGTTGCCCATAAAGCTATTTTTCAAATAAATAGTTTCATTTGTGAAGTTGAGCTATGCCAAACAGGACCTAAAGTGTGTTAGTCTTGCTTGACTTGTCCCTAGTTACGTAGATGCCACAGCCCCCCGCGTTGTCTCCCTGGGGCGGCACGGGGAACCAGAGCCGCCGCCACCTAGGTAGGGCCCTCCCGACCAGCCCTTCTCACCCCCGTTGCTGCTCCCACCGCTGAGCGACGGCGGCGGCCCGCGGTTGGCGCGCTCAACAAGGCTGTCTGCCACACTTCTCTCTCCCTCTCTCGTCTCTTCTCCTCCCTTTGTTCTCCCCATCCTCCTCCACGACCGGCAGCGCTCCTCGGTTGGCGGCGGCGACGGATCTGCCTCGAGGAACGACGGATCCGACGACTCTGGTCTCTGTCGTGGCCGGCGTCGGTGCGCCTGTCGTCCCCTAGCTACCTTGGAGACGAGCCTCCGCCCGTGGTCTCCATCGACGGGACGCTGCATCCCAGCAGCGTCGACGGCGAGATCCGACGGCCCTGGTATCCGTTCTGGACAGCGACGGGGCGACCGTCATCACTGGCACCATCTCCCGAGGTACCTTAGCAGTGAGATCCATCTCTGCCCCATGCCGGTGCTGGGCGTCGGCTATGGTGGCGGTGCGAATGGCTTCGGCGAGGCGCTGTGGCCCGAGGCCTGCTCGAGCTTGGCGCCGAGGGGGTTGGTTAGCTGGGCAGTTTGACGGCGGAAGGGGCTCGCCAGCTAGGCGGCCGGACAGTGGGAGAGGCCGCGCTCTCCGTGGCCAAGTGTCCTTGCCGCCGCTCCTGGGGTCCGCGTGACCGCTGGCCTGCTCTGGTCATGTGCCCCTTCATTCGGTGCATGGCTTTCTGGGCAAAAGCTCAGCTCAGCTTTCGATCGGGCAGACGATGGTGATGCCTCGGGCGCCACACACCTTCTTGGAGGCGTCATTTCAAGAAACCCATCCTTCGGTGGTTCCCCTTGGACGCTGTTGCCTGCTTGCCCCCCGTGTGGTCGTCGTCGGTTCCTGGTGGAGTTCCTACTTGTGCCTGTTTGTGCTAATCTTCATCTCGCAATAGTCTGTCCTGCCGCTCTTGATATTGATGTCGCCGCTTGCTTGTCGTAGCGGATATATACTTTGCCGCTATTGGTCGTTGCAGATGCTTCGGCTTTCGTTGCTTCTTCCCCAACAGATACTTTGCCGTTGGTGGAATCCGTGACGGATACTTTGTCGCCCTTTGCTCTTTGGTCCCCTCTCTGGTAGATACTTTCCTGCCGAGAGCGTGATAGTCTCTGTCTTGGTGACCTCCTGACGGATAGTTGGCTGTTATCGCCGTTGGTCTTGGCGGATGCTTTGCCGTTAGTTGCTCACCGATCTTCACTGGATGGATACTTTGCCACTGCGGCTTTGTTTTTACTGTAGGCGACCATTGTGAGTGTATCTTTTTATTGTAGGCTCAGTTCGTAGGTTGTAGGATTTGAGGGCAGTCGCTCTTTCTCTTCCTTTTTTTCGTTGCGCTTGTGTTGCCATCGCTAGTCGATGCTTTGTATTCTTGTCTTTTCCGTCACGAGCGATGTCTCACTGCTTTGTGTACCGAAGCATGTTGTATTCCTCTCTCTCTTAACAAAGCACGTGCAGCGTATGCTTTTGAAAAAAAAAAATACTAAACTGTGTTTTGTTTCTCGGAGAATAAAAAGCGGCATTTTCTGTGTCGCATCGTATTGTTAGCTAACGGTTTCGCAGCCCAAACCTTCCAGCTATCCAGTAACCCAAATCATACAAGCTCAACTTCTTCATCGGACACAACATAGGTCCAGATGAGCTCGTCATGTTTTTTAGAAATCTTCAGGCCCATATCGTGAGGGTCCGACTGAAGGCTCGGTTGTAGGATGATAATAATAGCGCACACTATAGAGACACCGCATAAATTTTCTCCTTCGTGCATCTCCAGGAATTTTGTAGAAAAAAAAACTAACTATTTTAGATTCTTTTTAAAAAACACATCTGCAATAGTTTGGTCAAGACCTCCTTAAAATAAAATGTTATCAAATATACTCCAGAACTTGTATATTTTTGTAGTGTAGAGGAACTCCGTGTCCGCCACCCATCATGTACTTTTCTCGAGAGATAGGAGTAAATAAGATGCATACGTAAATTAAGAAAATAAAGATTCCAAGTAAGAAAACAATATAAGAGACAAAGAAACTATTAAAAGAGGTTTGGTAAGCAAAATCGTTTAGGAAGCTAATAGAATTAATATACTAAGAGGGAAATAAATTGAGGTTTTTACCTATGTTGTTAACTCAATAAACTTAATGGTTTAGCAAGTTAATTAAAGCAAACATTAATAATAATAAAAAATTATAGCAAACATCTGGAGTTAATCAAACTCTTAAATTTAGTCCACCTATTCTCTCAAATGAGATGAGCACCCCATCCATGTTTCAGCTCCGATACTAATTTTCAGAGTACGTATACTTCAACCGATCTTTTAAGTTTTATCTACTTTATTGTCATGACCCTATTCATTGGTTCCACTTGTCACCCTTGTGAGAAGAGAGAAAGGAGTAGTAGCGAGGAGGATGAGGAGCTTCTACATCTAGGGGATCAGGAGAGAGGAATGAGAGACTCACATCTATCGGGTATGAATAAGAGTTCGATAGGAAAGTTTTTTCATGTGATTGAACCCCTAAAATGGGATAAGGGCTCCAATAGAGTTTTAGTTGGAGTTGAGGAAACTAAAGAGAAAATAAAGCTCTAGTAGATCTCTCTTCTCGAATGTTTCTCCCAATACCTAAAAACGTTATCCCCTCTTTCAAAGCAAGAGAAAAAAATAGAGACCTAAAAGATTTTCCCAATTTTTAAAGACGGTGTCCTCTTCAAAGCTAAAGGAAAAACTACATACCTTCTAGGCAACTCAAGCCGATGAAGGGCTTTACCATAAAAAAAAAAAAAAACTAATGATCTCTTTGGCACCGAAGTTGGCAATGAGCTTTCATCAAAGGAGTTGCTGGAGCTAAAGGAGATACGAAGGCTTCACCTTGCACTTCAAAACGGCTCCCCTAGCATTCAGTCATTTCTTGCTCTGTCATTTAGTAGCTGAAACTAGTAAAAAATCCGTATGAAACGGGTCTAGATTATCTTTTTTTTTTTGTGTGTGAATTGGTGCGTGAGTTCAAATATTACGGCTTGCACTTGAAAAGTTGAGGAAACATACCACACGCGTAAGCCGCCAGGCAGCCGTCGCGCGCCACCGCTGGGGCAGCCATCGTCTGCCACCGAGCAGGTCGTCGGCCGAGGGCAGAGCTAGCCTATTTAACAGCTGAAACCTATGATTTTTAGCAAAATTAGTAGAAAATCACTGTTTATACACTTTTCTACAACATATAAGACCCCGCAGGCAGGAATGTCATCGTGTGGTGGCTTCGTCCACGAGCCAATCTGTTTCCCGTAAAACTTCTGTACAACAACAGCCATAGATTCTCAGAGATGACAACTTTGATGCTCACCAGCTAAGGCCTGTGCAACGAAAATCAATTCTCTGACACAAGAACGAAGAACAATTTGCAGATATCCAAGCCCAGATATAGGTATCGAATATCCCACATTTTCCATATAGTCAGCAGAGTTCATATGACGAACAGTTCAGAGCTCTTTACACCATCCAGAGAAGACAGCCCCCTATGTACCTACTATAATTTTAGTTCCCAAAACGAGCATCAGACAGCAACTCCACCAAGTCAAAAACAGTCTCAAAAAGTTTATTGCAGGTCCATAACGAACAAGGGGATATCGGCTCAAAAGGTATCTAGAGATCCAACGTCAGGGTTATTCACCGCACAGGCTGCTGGTTGTAGTGACTCTTCTCTTTCTTCTTTGCTGCGGCAAGCCTGGCACTCCTTGCTGCGGCCTCAGATGCGGCAATCTTTGCTGCAGCATCCATCTCTTTGCTCGACTTCTTTTTCTTCATTGAGGCTACCTTCTTTAGGCGCTCCTTGACATCCATAGAAGCTGTATCTTCATCAGGTTCTGCAACAGCTGCTTCTTCCGACCCATTGGCCTGATCCTGCACTTCCTTTGGCTCCTTTGAAGACTTGTCTTTCTTAGATTTCTTCTTCTTTGAGTTCTTGCTTTCTAGAGGAGCAGGTGCATCATCCTTTCTCTCTCCATCTGCAACTTGATTCTTACCTGCAACAGAAAATCCAGCATCACCATAAAGTATGTGGTAATCTTGAGCCAACATCACCAATCAGTAAGGCATCAATCAACACAACCAAATTAACTTTGTTAAGTTTTCATGGTATTCTTCCTGAATGGAAATTCATTCGAGAAAGAGGATAGCATGTATCAGAACTCACCATTGGATTCATCTTGAGTGGAATTGTTCGATGTCCCAAGGCCCAGCTCAGCCAGAACAGCGTCAAGTTCAGCAAGTTCTTTTTTCTTCAATTCCTTCTTGGAAAGCTGTCTTTCAGTATCCTTGGGTGGTGCAGGCGGAGCTGCAGCATTCTTCACAGTTGGTTCAGCAGGGACAGCATCTTCTGTTTCATGCTCATGGTCCTCATCAGCATCATCATCAACCTCATCATCAAGGCCATCATCTTCACTCTCAATCTCCTGCAATGTGGAAGAGGCATTTAGAGAGACAACATGATATATTCAGGTATGAATATTGTACACTTGAACTGACAGCATGTAGAGCTAATAAAATGGAAGACATGGAAAGGGATAAAACAAGCTGTCAATGTGTATGACTCGGGAGGCAAGAGTACTTAACAAATGCAGAACAATAATAGGAACAACCCAGAGTAGTGGCTTCTTACGATGCTCTAAACCTAACATAGTAGCATGGTAACATATATATAACACCTTACACAAAATAACTTCTGATGTTCTGATCCACTCATGTACATAGCTCAACGCAATTTAAATTTGATGCAGATGCAAGACGCAATCGGCAATATCACAATAAGGGGGTAATGTTCACAAATGGTCCAACAATACAGATTGACTTTTTTTCAGACATAAAACAGTGTTTTCCTCTCAGAATAAATCTTTTCAGACAAACGAACAGGGACAGTTGATAACAATAATCAATGTGGACAAAGGTTTTTCCTCAGCCCTGCTTTTTTCGATTAAGCATATGCAGGAGTGCATTTAGATTTCTGGAGGTACTAGACTAGTACCAAAGGTATGCCAAATGTAGAAACAAAAAAGGCAAGAATCAAGGAATCAATATCGCCACATGCTAAAGATAAAAGTGCATAACCTTGTAAAGACATTTTAGTTGCATATCAAAAATAGGCAGGTGGCACTAATCCAGCAATCCAAATATACTATACCTGTAACTAGAGCTTGACTGCCCAAGGACAATGGTTTTGCTTTTATGTCCATGGAGCCCACTAGCCATTGCTGGTTCCATATCTGATTCTCTAACCTACTCAAGTTTTTACATTTATTTGTATCACAACCTTTTCCACTTTCCATATGTGTGCAATTCTCAGCAAGCATTAATTACAATGCTACAATTACAACAGCAAGAATTAGAATTTCTCGATTTTTTAGGACACTGAAGTTGCTACCATGGAGCCCACTACGTGTTGTTGATTCCCTATCCGGTGACGCTCCAAGTTCTTTTTCTGAAAAGAGGAGCATCCCCACTCCATTAACGTCATACTTCTTTTTTTTCCTCTACTTCCCATATGTGCGTAATTATTAACTAACGCTACAATGTCATGACTGCAACAGCAGGAATTTTGATAACTTAACAAGTCAGTTCTTTAACCATCAAGGCTTATAATTCTTTGGAATCTAGTAAGCTAAAACTGCAATCCATAACTTGCTTACAGTGTAAACCGTTAATTCAAATGTTCCCAGGATATAACTGCTAGCAATGTTCTGATAACGGATAACGACAACTTAGCCTTATCATTCAGCATCCAACTCAGTGCAAGATACCTATGACCCACTAGGCAGATCTTATTCCATGAAACATGATACCAAAATTAGCGCCTGCGAGCAATTGTCTTCAAGATCACTCTACAAACCACAATCAGGAGCGCATGTACTGAACATAAACATAGACTTATAATTAAAAAAAAAATGAAAAGAATATCCTGGCCTGACGAATTGTGAGACTGGTCAGCTATCCACAAAGCAGCAGAATAAATAAAGGGAGAACGAAAACGGGATGGAATTGAAGCGAGATGGACCTCTTCCAGCGCGGGCGCGGCGTGCTGGTCCTTGGCGGCGGCAGCGTCCCTCCAGACGGGCATGGGCGGCGGCGCGGTGGTGGCGAAGTAGTCGTCGTCGTCGTCGTCGTCGATGTCGGCCCAGGACTTGGTGGTGAGCGGCGCGGGAGCCCAGAAGACCTCCGGCTTGGGTCGGTTCTCGTCCCTGGCGGCGGCCCCCTTGTCCGCCGGCTTCTTCTTCTTCTTCTTGAGCGTCTCGAGCGCCGCGAACACGTTGCCGCTGCCGATCTTCGGCTCCTCCGCCGCGCCGCCGCGCCTGCTCCCGCCGCCCGCCATCGCCTGTCCGCAGCAGCCGCGAGCGCTCGGGCAAAAAAAAAACAGAATTTTCCGATCTCCCGCTGGCGACGTACGGCCCCTCGATCTGCGGCGCGCTCGAGTGGGCGTAGGCGGGGGGCTGGAGAGGACGGTGTCGAAGTGGAACCGAGAGGGTGGCGACGGCGCCGCTAGGGTTTTGCGGGATCGGTCGGGGTTGAGTTGGAGTTGGATGGATTTGCGGTGCTCGGAGAGACGAGACGAGACACGAGAGGCGACCTGTAAAATTATCCGCGAGAACAGAGGAGGAAGGAGACGGCCGGCACTGCGGGTCTGCGGCTGCGGTGCGGTTTGTAGTAGTCGTGTTGTGGGGTTTGTTTTTTTTTTTTTTTAAATGAGAAACAGTAGTCGTGTTGTGGTGTGGTGTGGTGTGTTGTGGTGTGGTGTGGTGTGAGCACAGATGACGACGCGTTGGGAAGTTAGTTTGGGCTGGGCTGGGCTGGGCTGGGCGGTGCGTGCGTGCGTGTGTCTTCGGCTGGACTGCCGCCTGTGTTCGTCTTGTCTGCTTGGGCCCGCCGGATCTGGATAGGATCTTGCGGGAGACACGTGCTCTAAACAGAGGACACAGACCTCAGACCAGGACGCGCACAAGTTTTCAAGAGTTCAGAAGATCCCTGATGAAGTATTTATTAATCATATTTATGGCGACACACAATGTTAAAAGACGTGAAATTCTTTCTTGACTCTGTAGCTCTATCCACCATCTCTGGTCGTCGCCCGCACTTTCGCCATTTTCCTCTGTCCACAGTCCGTCGATTACTCGATGCCCTTCTATCTCTTCACGTGTCCGTTCTTTATTCTTAATATACGAGTAACTTGTTTGAGTTTAAGGCTCTATTTAGATTTAAACATTTAGAATTTTAACTACAGTAACATGTACATGTGCTAACTTTTACAATAAATATCTAATTATGGTCTAGTAGGCTCAAAAGATTCGTCTCGCGATTTACATGCAAATTATGTGATTAGTTTCTTTTTTTATCAAAATTTATTGTTCCATGCATTCGTCTAGATATTCAATGTGACGTAAAATGGTAAGAACATTAGAATTTTGAAGGAGAAATAAACAGACCCTAAATTGGCACAACCTTTGTTAACACCATACTTCTCATCACCACGGTGGACCTGACCAATTTTCACGGCTAGGGCTAGGGCTAGGGCTAGGGCTAGGGCCACTAGTTAAGCGCTTAAAAAAAATCTGAAGTCATTGACATAACGATAGTTTATGAAGACTAATAACAATAAAAAGCATAATTTAGTAGATATATTAATTCTATTAGATATAATATGGGCTTGACCCTTTAAATATTTAATAAATATAATAAAGCTCTATGGTCCGAGTAACGCACATTAAATGGTTTAGTATCTTATGGGAATTTAACTGGAGGTTGACTCGACTTATATAGTTGGATTCTATCCATCTATATTGAGAAGTTGAGAAAAAGATGCTAGCATGCCAACGCGCGAGCGCTGTCGCCGGCGGCGGCCAGCCAAGCCGTGGCCGTGCCGTGGCGAGGCAGGTGGCGAGCGAGTGGGCTTGGCTTTAACTTTGTCACTCTCTCTCGGTGTGATGAGGGGAGTAACCAAATTTGGAGCTTGATTACAGGAGTTTCTCCTAATAACGCTGGGCCTTTCCGCTCCCGTCTCTCCGTCTCCTCCTCCCGACGCCATTGGAGGCCTCTCGCCTCCTTCTCCTTCCCGTATATACAGAGAATGCCAACCTTCAGTTGAACCGCTTGGCAACACAACCACATTTCCAGTAGCAGAGTTCTTCCCGTTCCGTCTCCTGCGCGCACTTGAGATGGAAGAGTAGGCCTCCGGAACATCTCTGGCCAGAGAGTTCACCTCTTCAGGTGAAGGGCGGCAATCATGTTTTTGCGGAGTGTCCAGCGGCTGCACGATCCCTCCCTGTTCCTGGCGTTGGTGGAGCTTCTGGTGTTGGCGCAAGTCTGTTCCCAGCATTGGCGGAGGCCGTGATCTTCCCGGCTTTCAATCGGCACTGCATCGACCGGGACGACTACTCCGATAAAGCACCATGTCGCTTCTAGGTGCTTCCGGCTCTGCCGCAAGGTATAATCTCATTAAACGACTTGTTAACTTATTTGTCAAGATTACAATCTTCCTAGTTAGTGCTTACAGTATCATAGACATGTTTTATTTGAACAATAATTCGTGTCATATCTTGCTGGTTAGCACTAAAATAATATTCATGGTTATGCTTGTGATGTTTTGGTTAGACAAGCACATATATGATGTCATGATCTTACTGTTTACGTCATTTTTATGGATTAATTTAAATATGAATTTGCCTAAAATTCTGACAATAAAACCATACGATTCGCAAAAAAAAGACAATAAAACCATACTAAAAAAATAATTAACATGGATTTTCTGTGTTCCAAATTACACAGGAAGTTGGTATGTTGGACCTTCTTAGAATAGTTGGTCATCACAAAACAAGGCTTGCTACCCAAAATCGAACAGTTCAGAAATCATATAGCAATGCAGACTTTGATAACATTCCATTTGGAGAGGACATGTATAGTCGTGTCCGTGGCCGTCCAATTTTGGTTCATACATCAGCAAGGATCAATGATGACAAACCCAAGCCTCGACCTGTATCGTCACGTGAGGAACAGAAAGTCAAGACAAATGGCTCGGTATAGATCAAGTCTGCTTCACCTGAAAATTCTAGTACCTGAAGAGCACGAAGAAAAAAAAAAAACAGTACTGAAGACGCTCGGGTGAGCATTAAGAGTGATAATGTGACGGCAGCAACACCGTCTTCACATCCTGCTACGCCAACTTCTAAGAGTAGTAAAGGGAAGACACATGAACGAGAGCCCACTGAGCAGCAAGGAGATGGGTCAGCGGTGCCCACCATGCTGGCCGCGTCCGGCCTGCCCGGCTCCCTCCAAGGCGGCGGCCGCGGCTCCTGGCCGCCTGTGGCGCCCCATGTGCTGGCCGCAGCCGGCCTACCCGGCTCGCTCGGAGACAGCGTGGCTGCTGGCAGCCAGCGGCGCCCCCCGCACTGGGAAGATGAGAGGGAGGCTGAATAGGCTATAAAAATTTCTATAAATCACTATACCACAAGTTAGTAAATAACAAAGCTTTTGCTAAGCACTAGCATTAGGCTACTCTATGCAAGTCACCTATCACAATATACTACTTACAAGAATATGCACTCAACACAAGAAACTCTCACTTCGGACCTATAGTGAGAGCAACTAAACAAGTAAGTAAGCGCAAGTGATGTGAGAGAATGAGAAAGCTATACCACCGAGGAGAGTAGGGGTTGATCCAATCACCGGGTGAAGTCAATCAATGAGAAAACCAAGTGATCAACCAATGGAAGCATCGGAAAGCCAAATTATTCCACTCAAAGGTGGAGAAGAGAGAACACTCGATTTTTTACCGAGATTCACGTGATCGCCGTCACGTTACTCCTCGTTGTGGCATCGGTCTTTCTTGGTGGATTGCGAGCTAGGCTTCACACATCAATCCCTCACCGGGCGCTCACCAACAAAACAGAAGTGGTTTTTCACCACGAGCAATCCACTAGAGTCGGTTTTGGCACTCCACCGGGGAATACCCCCAAGAACCCCTCACAATCAAAGCCTTGGTGTGGACTTGAACAATCACCAATCAATCTCACACCAACAACACCTCCAAGCCGTTTAGGGATTCGGTAAAATCCCAAGAGAATGAGAACTCAGCAATGGCTTGTTCTCAAGTGGTCTAGAATGCAAAACACTAAGCAATAATGCACTTGAGAAACACTCAACTCACAAAGATATTCAATGGATGAACAAGTGAGTGAGTGGGAGGCTAGAGAGTGCTCACAAGAGTGTGTCAATGAATCAAATGTGCAACCTGGGTCCTAGCCGTTGCTCCCACAGAAACAGCTGTTAACACGCTTTTAGGGGCTGTCGGACGCTACCGTCTCCGCCGGACCATTCGACTGCGTCCGACGCATGGATCTGCGCCACGAGTCACGCCAGTTTAACGTTAGCCACTCATCCTTAACTGCTACCTAGTTGGCGCCCTATTGACAACCGTTGGACGAAGCTGCATCGGACCAAAGACCGCCAACGTCCGACGCTAACAGAATCTACGCAGAGAGGGGCAAACACTGTTCGGACACTATCCAAGGCATGGCATCGTACTAACAGGCAGCGTTCGATGCCCTGAACTTACCTCGCCGCGCACTGTGCCACGGCGTGAACTCGCCGCACCAAAACGTCGGACCAGAGACCCAATGGTCCAACGCTCGCCTAAGAACACCCATCGGACTATCTGACTCTCACAGCAGCCAATAAGCTAGACCACCCTCGGACGCTGTCGGTATTTTTAAGTGCACACAGATAAATCCGCAAGCGCACGGATACTGTTGTAGCTTTCACCCGGAGGGTTTTAAATATCATATCCATAGGAGAAACGGGCTTGGTCAACTACAATCTAACTTAACCAGGGGTAGTCAATAAGTAAAGGTAAAACTAGGTTAGAAGGTGGTAGTCAATGATGGGTGTAGTGATGTACCAAGGATGGTGGTGTTGCAACTAAGGTGATGACTAATAAGTGTAAACTGATCAAGGGTGAATATAATATGGCTATGGTGATATAGGTTGTAGATAATATGAGTGTAGAGAGGTTAACTAGGGGTTTCTACTTCTAACTTGGGCAAGCTTCTGTCTTCTACTGCTCATCTGGGGAAATCACTTGAGGAAGGATATCACAAAAGATACTTTCCTAAGTAACAAAATCCTACTAGCCCTACAGAAGGGAGGTGGACTGTGTAAGACTCAACAAGGCTAGGTCACCCTCGCGATCTACCACCTTTCCAGAAAGCAGGGGGGCATTTACGAGTAATTATAGTCTAAGCACCACGCTTACACTATAGATTACTAATCTACTCCCCCTAGAATAGGAATAAAGTACTCAAAAGAGAGACATAAACCAGATAAACAATATAAACATAGACTTACGTGAATCAGAAGTTGCTTGCCCGAGACATCTTAAGAGCTAGGTCGAGTAGAGCTAGATCCTACCGAAGTACAAGCCGTTGAGGGATCACCGACAGGCCGGCAACTCCTCCTAACTCTTCCCTCCCTCTCCATCTCTCTACTATCTAGTTCCTAGATCCTAATGAGAAGTTATCTTTTCAAGGGACACCTCTCGATTAGGGTTTACATGTATTGATATGAATTGGTATGAAACCCTGGGGGGGTCTGGGGGTCTATATATAGGCCGACGGGATGAACCATAGCCCTTGGATCAAACCAACTTTGACAGGCAGTGGAGATTGCGTGAAAAATCGGGATGTGGGTCCACGTCGAAGCAGAGGTGAAATGGACTCTGGGGTGGATCGGCCGATCCAAGGGCCGGATCGGCCGATCCACATTGGTGGCTAATCGGGTCTCGCCTTTTCTGGAGAGTCTCTGGTGTCTTCTAGATTCTTCCTGATTTCCTTTTGCGGTGGAATTCGATGTTTTAGTCCGACATGTGGGTCTCCTTTGGTTCTTTTCCTGTTAACACCCTGCAAAACACAGATGTTAACACCAAATTTTGGGCTGGGAGCCGATAGCCGATGCCAGAAGCCGATACCCGATACCGAAGGAAGATAGCCGATCTCGGAAGCAGATTCCATCCAGCAGAAGGAAGGAGAATAGCCGATTGAACGGTGAATCGGTTATCGGGCGAAGGTGACAGAAGGCGTGCAGCGTCGGCATATGGTGACGTCATCCAGAGTCCGCGCCGCCAGGATGCGATCACGATCGGAGTCCGTTATGGAAAGGGAAGGTGGGACTCCAAGTTACCTTAGATATAGGATAGTTTGTTAGTTTCCTTATCTATTGATGAGTTGTAATTCGATTAGGACTCTAGCTACGCTCAGGGTATAAATATAAGCCCTCAGCCATTGTAAAATACAACAACAACATCAATACAATACAACTTTCGGCTCCGGCCAAACAAACCCTAGAGTCAGTCGAGTCCGGCGAGTTACTTCATCCAGGCTGGGTGTCATCCGGTGGACGCAGGCTTGCTTGTAAGTATCGTCAACCCCCTGTTAAACTATGTCTTTTTAGCGTCATCCGGTGGACGTGGAAGCATGGCGGACCAAGGTCCTTGCTAAGCTCTGTTTCTTTGGCGTCATCCGGTGGACGTGGGAAGCACAGTGAGTCAAGGATGATTCACGCTGGTTTACCCGATTAATCTGTGTTAACCGTCATCCGGTGGACGAGATGCAGATTAGGACGGTTTTCACGCGCGGATTAGTTATCGATTCATGTTTGTTTGCTTGATTGATCTATTAGTTAACGTCATCCGGTGGACAGGCTATAGATTACGATAGTTTGCATGCATGGATTAGTTATCAGCTCTAGTTAAATTTGGCAGTTTTAGCTAGATTCATTAAGTTACCGATGTTGCTTATGTTTATTGTTTATTATTTAAAGCAATCATCAATTTGCCCGTCTTGATCCATATGCGTCGGCTTATATCTAATAGATCTATATGTTCAACGAATTATGTTTGCCATTCGTTTTATATTGACAAGATAGAATGTTTTGCACCAGCCGGTTGTATTTTGGATCTAGATTAGATACGGGTTGCACTCAAGTAATAAAATAAACATTGTCTAGATTCAAGGGTTAACGGATCTAAGTTGCAACTTCATCATGACTGCCTCGATCCGCTCGATCTCCACTGTTGCAAGATTGTGATTTAGATCTATTAGCCGGAGAGTTGAAACATTGTTTACTTTATAGGCTTGTATGTTGCCCGTATACACTGAATCGGCTAATGTAGCCGATTTCATCTTATCTTACATTGAGACATCTTATGATCATGTTAGCTTGCTGTGACTACATCTTTTATAGTATACTTCTGTCTAATGCAAGTATATGCCATTGAATTCATGTCTGAATCGGTTAACTTGAGTTATAATGCATGTTTCGCTACAATCGGTTCATAACATGACGGAATCGGATTTCTAGCCGATCTCCCATTACATCGGCTCTTCGAGCCATACAGTTGGAACTACCTGGACATACCGGTTAGTTCCGCCCCATGATTACTGATTACTATCTTTTTCCTTGTCAATTGCAGGTCAAATTGACTGGCACGCTTGGGTGTTACTGACACTCTCAGACCGGGTCCGAAGCTAGCTGGATCTGCGAGAGCTTCACTGCCTCAAGGATCGTTTCCGGCTTCGCTGGTGTGTGGGCTTAGGGAACCACTTTTTGCGCCAACACACTTTTTGGCACGCTCGGTGGGACATTTCATTTAAGACCATGGCAAAAGGAAAGGCTGCGGCGGACGGCCCCTCCAGGGATGACGGTGTCCTCAGGGTCAGGGTCGAAGACCTCAGTGAGGAGGACGCGGCAGTGCTGAACAAGATTGTTGAAGAATTCGCTGATGCATGCCTGCTTTCATTCAGCAAGCAGCGTGATGGCTCGGTAGTGAAGAAGAATGCATTCCCTAGATGGATCATGGACGGCCATTATGATAAATCTGAAGAGGAGTGCAAGGCCGACCTCAAGCAGATGCTGGAAGAAGCGACCTGGGAGGCCGCCTATTCAGCAGTCGGCAATCACCATAAATCCTTCCTGCAGACATTCTATAACATCATGAAGACTGTTCTCAAACGGCAGGATTGGGAGTCTCTTGGTCCGGTTTACTTCAACATACCCGCAGAGGACGCAGATCCAAAAGCAGCGGCAGGGACCTCCAACTCCTCACCGCAACAGCCGAGCCAGCCGAAAACGCCAGGGCAGGGTGCCACTGCGGCCGGTTCGGCTCAAAAAATAGCAGCTTCTCCCAGATTATACAAAGATCATACTCCGGAGTAGCTCGCCGCTTTCATGCAGGCCACTGGACAGTCGGTGAACTCGATGAACTCATCAGCAGTGAACCTGACAGCTGGAAATACGCCGGCGGCAGACGTGGCCAACCCAACTCCTGGATACCATGAGGGGATCACATATCAAGACCTTCAGGCAGCGCCGCATCCGGGGTACGCCCAGACACCCAACAATCAGCTGCTGGAGCAGATGAGTGCCATGCTCCGTGATACGTTCGGTTTACAGCCGAAGACCGGGACTGGAATCAAATACAGGCGCCCTTACCCCGAGTGGTACGACCGCGTGACATTGCCGCCCAGGTATCGCTTACCCGACTTCTCCAAGTTCAGTGGGCAAGACGACATCACCACCATGGAGCACATCAGCCGTTACCTGACCCAGCTCGGCGAAGCTTTGTATGAGGTAGCTCACAGGGTCCGACTCTTTCCGCTATCACTGACAGGGCCGGCGTTTAGCTGGTTTGCATCTATGGAGCCTGGCTCGATTCAAGGCTGGGAAGATCTGGAGACTAAATTCCATAATTACTTCTTCTCCGGCACTGGGGAGAAAGACATCACAGATCTCACCAACATGCGCCAAAAGCCGAATGAACTTGGATCGGTTTTCATCAAGCGGTTTAGGGAGATCAGGAACATATGTTACTCTTTGAACCTGAACGACAAGCAGCTCGCCAAGATAGTGGTCAGTGGGTTGCTCCCACACGTCCAAGAGAAGTTTGTGGGCACCAACTTCAACAGCATCAGCGAGGTGATGCAGAGGGTGGCCGCATTAGAACAGCAGGCCCAGAGTTTCAAGAAGAAATCAAAATACAAGCAGGCCTACGTCTGTGATTCTGACTCAGAGGATGGAGAGAATGAAGAAGTGGCTGCTGTTGAGCTTAAATGGGGAACAAAGCCCATGGCCGTACCGAAGGGTTGGAGCGCGGAAGATCAATACAACTTTGACACGCACAAGCTGGACAAACTCTTCGACCTATTAGTCAGTGCAGGCCACATCACTTTCCCAGCTGATTACGTCAAGCCATCTCCTGAAGATTTGCAGGGAAAACCGTTCTGCCAGTACCATGGCCTCACCTCACACTCTACAAACAATTGCCGCAATTTCAAAGCTGCAATCCAGAATGCTATTAGGCGCGGTTTGTTGAAATTTGAGGCTCCTCCCAAGGGGAAGATGAAGATCGATAAATTCCCATTCCCGAAAGGGCAGAACATGGTCCAGATCGCGAATCCTCTGACTAAAGTAAAGGTATTAACCTCCGAACGGGCCAGGAAGAGCTCCTCAGTTGATACCGATGCACAAATCACAGCTGAGGAGCTGGCGCTGATCAAAGGAAGGAGAGAACAAAATCAGAGGCAGCCGGAGCAGGGAGAATCCAGTGGCACCAAGAGCAGGAGGCCCACACACCAGCACCTTCTGAACAAGTGGCGGCGACAGAAAGAGAAAGATCATCAGAGGCGGCTGCAGCGCGAAGAAGAGGAGTACCGCAGGTGGCTCCGCGAAGAGGAAGAGGCGCGCTATCGTGAAGAAATGACCCGCCACCGGGGAGGTGAGGAGGATCATTGGCATTGCCCATTCTTCCGACATTGTTGGAATGAAGGCCTGAGACTGCCAACGCTGCGCAACTGCCCAGAATGCAGCGATCAGTACCGAGAGTACAGGCAGACCCAGGTCAACCGCCGGTCTGTGCATCATAGGCTGGGGAGCCCCCACAGCCCGCGGGATCGGCGTGAAAAAAGGGACTCACACGATCAGCTTGATGAAGCGGTAGTTGAACGCCGACAGCCGGTTTGGTAAGAGAATCAGTGGTGCCCAGGGGATCTAACTAGGAGCCAAAGGCGCCGGGTGCAGTGGCTCAGAAACAGAGAGCTCCAAGCTGAGGGACGTGCCAAACAGGTATGGCGCGAGAAGCCTCCACAAAATAATGAAAAGGCTGTAGCCGATGCACAGATGGTGTTCGTGCTGCCTGCAGAGTTCAGAGCCAAGAAGTATGATACAGAGTCTGACTCAGACGATTCGGGATCAGAAGACGGAGTGGCCAAGTTAGTGCTCGCACAGCAAGCTACTTTTGATAAGCCAGCCAAGAATCAACATTTGAAGGCCCTCTATCTCAAAGGTTATGTCGACGGCATGCCCATGACGAAGATGTTGGTGGACGGTGGTGCTACCGTCAATCTCATGCCCTACACTACATTCCGCAAGCTAGGCAAGGGTCCCGATGATCTAATAGAAACTGATTTAATGCTCAAGGATTTCGGGGGCAATTCTTCCAACACTCGGGGGGCAGTCAACGTCGAGCTGACAGTGGGGAAGAAGACACTGCTTACCACCTTTTTCGTGATCGACAGTAAGGGTGCCTACAGCTTGCTACTCGGACGCGACTGGATTCATGCCAACTGCTGCGTGCCATCGACCATGCATCAGTTCCTCATTCAGTGGCATGGCGATGAGGTCTAAGTGATCCCGGCCGACGACTCGGTCAGCGTGGCGACGGCAGATGCCACATACTGGGAAGCTGGGGATCATGACTGTTTCTCTAGCAAGACTTGGGAAGGAGGCTCCATCAAGGTCAGTGATGAGAGTCAACAGCCGATCAGGGCAATCAGCTCTGAGTCTTTTTATTAAGGAGAATCCGATTGACGGCATAGAGGGTAAGTTGGGGCAAGGATTCACGTCGGCCGACAAGCTCAAAGAAGTGGATGTTGGACCCGGCGACAGACCAAGACGACGTTTATTGCCGCCAATTTAGACCCAGAGTTCAGGCAGGAGCTGGTTCAACTATTGAAAGAGTACAAAGATTGTTTCGCCTGGGAATATTATGAAATGCCTGGATTGGACAAATCTATTGTTGAGCGCAGGCTACCTATCAAGCCAGGGTTTCGGCCACACAAGCAGCCTCCACGTCGTTTTAGAGAGGATGCTCTACCTGACATTAAGGCCGAAATCACGAGGCTGTTAGAAGCCAAGTTCATTCGAGCTTGCCGATATGCCGAGTGGATATCGAACATTGTCCCCGTGTATAAGAAAAATGGTAAATTGCGAGTCTGTATTGATTTTAGGGATTTAAATAGAGCTTCACTGAATCAGAGCTAGTATGGAAAGTCATTCTACCTATTGGTACCAAAGATAGCCGATTCGGTAAATGGTCGCCAAACTGGGAAGGCCCGTATCGCGTGGTGGAATGCGCTCCGGGTAATGCTTATATCCTTGAAGACTTGGAAGGGCAGAGACTCGCCAGAACCATCAACGGGAAGCATCTGAAGAAATACTACTCTAGCATCCCAGTAAGGGGATAATAGCCGATTCATATGAATCTGGCTCTAATAGCCAATGCCGTGCAAGCGGGTCGCCTTCAGGACAAAAATGGCCGACATCGAAGTAACGAGTCGCCCTTAGCACAAAAATGAAATACCCTCGATGGGGCATAACAGCCGATGCGATAAGCGTCGCCTTTAGAGCAAAAAATAAAAACAAAATATACAGCCTTGCAGATTGGATTGTTTCGGGCATAACGAGTTCAGAAGTATCATATACATCAAAATGCCTAATACAGTCTAGTTTGGATTATTGACGCCATCCCGGAGGGAGACAAAGCGCAGCCATCAATGGTCGCACACCGATCGACTTTTTGGGTCAGACTGTTTAGCCGATCCTATTGTGAGTACCCACAAGCCGATTCGTAGTGAATCTAGCTGAGGGGTTAATTCTAAGGGAAAGTAGAACGAAGCTGATGCTAAGAAGCAGGCCCGAAAGCCGATTCGTATGTAGAACGGATCAGGCTGAGTAATCGATTCTAAGGTACAATGCAAGCCTGAGAGCCGATTCGCATGCAGCAAAAAGTCATCAACATCTTTATCGGCCTAGAATGATGGGACGTACATACAGATGCGAAGAAATAATGGCGAATAATACCTTTGAGGAGGACACAAACGGCGTCTCAAGATCCTGCATCAGCTATGCCTTGGGGGCTTGGACTCGCCGCATGCACATGTTGCACGACATCAAGCGGTCCATCACGAAGACGGACAAGACGAATGACTTTCATTGGCTCCTACATCTTCAACGATGGTATGCACAACTCTACTCTCACAGTTTTAAAGTTTATAGTTGGAAATGTTTAAAGGCAAAACTTTGAAATCTTAAGGGTAATTTCACTCTGCAAATATGTGATATAAATGTTTTAGTTTGTCCATTGTTGAAATGATTAATAGATGCTCTGTTTCATGTCTCACCCGTGTTTAGTTTATAATTTTGATTTCTTTAAGGTTTGGGTTTCTTGGTCTGATGCTTGTCTTGAAGTCTTGAGAACCTGTGGGTTGCGTAAAGTTTGAACTTTGTCTAAAAGTGGCTGTACAATGTGAATGGAAATGAAATTTGCTATGACATTATTCTGAGAGATACTTGAAATCCGGAGAGTTTGATAAAATGATTAATAAAGATTAATTGATTTCATATTGAGCCTTGTCAAATTATTGTGACCACTAGTGAGATTATAGTCATGCTCCTAAGATCAAGATTCACGTACACGTTATAAATTAATAAAATTCCTTGATGAGCCATGAACATTTCTCTCTTTGATTAAGATAAGATATGAGGCTATTCTATAAACTCAGAAATAAAAACGACGGACACGTGTCCGCCAGAACTGAGAAGAGAAAAATAAAAAATGACGATCGTGTGATCGCCAAATAAAAATGAAAGATGGCCAAAGGCCCAATAGCCTTATAGTTTAGAATGATCAAAGAGAGTGGCATATGCACAGGGAAAATAAAAATATAAAAAATATTCACTTGCACTTTTTTATCTAAGTATATGACTTTTATCTCCTTAAGGTTCGGTTTTTTGACTTTGCAATATTATGTGATACAATTTATAAAAAGATAATAATAAAACTCCGGAAGAAAAGTGTTCAAGGGATAACAGATAAGCAGTTCTGTAGCTGTTCTGTTTTGCAGTTGCTTGAGGACTTAGTGAAAAGTAAAAGCCCCATGGTTGAAGAGATAGATGGATGAATAAAGTACCATTTTATTCAAATTTAAAAGAAATCTTGGTTATAAATATGATACTCTTGAGATGTAATCGACATTGTAGCATCTTCTGGTCAACAATATCTAAGAATGGATAAAACTATAATATTTATATACATATGCATTTACTACTAATCTATTTCCACATGTATTAGAGGATTATTGTTTTGCAGGACTTGCATACAGAGGTGTGGAAATATGGTGAGAACATGCTTATATTTCAAGGATTAAAGGAAGAAGACCTAGACGCACTATGGCTGCTAGTGAGTTTCTCAGCACAAGGAAGACCATTGGATCATAGTTCGAAACATGAAGAAATCATACTCCGAACTAGGGGGCATGTGTTAACACCAAATTTTGGGCTGGGAGCCGATAGCCGATGCCAGAAGCCGATACCCGATACCGAAGGAAGATAGCCGATCTCGGAAGCAGATTCCGTCCAGCAGAAGGAAGGAGAATAGCCGATTGAACGGTGAATCGGTTATCGGGCGAAGGTGACAGAAGGCGTGCAGCATCGGCATATGGTGACGTCATCCAGAGTCCGCGCCACCAGGATGCGATCACGATCGGAGTCCGTTATGGAAAGGGAAGGTGGGACTCTAAGTTACCTTAGATATAGGATAGTTTGTTAGTTTCCTTATCTATTGATGAGTTGTAATTCGATTAGGACTCTAGCTACGCTCAGGGTATAAATATAAGCCCTCAGCCATTGTAAAATACAACAACAACATCAATACAATACAACTTTCGGCTCCGGCCAAACAAACCCTAGAGTCAGTCGAGTCCGGCGAGTTACTTCATCCAGGCTGGTTGTCATCCGGTGGACGCAGGCTTGCTTGTAAGTATCGTTAACCCCCTGTTAAATTATGTCTTTTTAGCGTCATCCGATGGACGTGGAAGCATGGCGGACCAGGGTCCTTGCTAAGCTCTGTTTCTTTGGCGTCATCCGGTGGACGTGGGAAGCACAGTGAGTCAAGGATGATTCACGCTGGTTTACCCGATCAATCTGTGTTAACCGTCATCCGGTAGACGAGATGCAGATTAGGACGGTTTTCACGCGCGGATTAGTTATCGATTCATGTTTGTTTGCTTGATTGATCTATTAGTTAACGTCATCCGGTGGACAGGCTATAGATTACGATAGTTTGCATGCATGGATTAGTTATCGGCTCTAGTTAAATTTGGCAGTTTTAGCTAGATTCATTAAGTTACCGATGTTGCTTATGTTTATTGTTTATTATTTAAAGCAATCATCAATTTGCCTGTCTTGATCCATATGCGTCGGCTTATATCTAATAGATCTATATGTTCAACGAATTATGTTTGCCATTCATTTTATATTGACAAGATAGAATATTTTGCACCAGCCGGTTGTATTTTGGATCTAGATTAGATACGGGTTGCACTCAAGTAATAAAATAAACATTGTCTAGATTCAAGGGTTAACGGATCTAAGTTGCAACTTCATCATGACTGCCTCGATCCGCTCGATCTCCCCTGTTGCAAGATTGTGATTTAGATCTATTAGCCGGAGAGTTGAAACATTGATTACTTTATAGGCTTGTATGTTGCCCGTATACACTGAATCGGCTAATGTAGCCGATTTCATCTTATCTTACATTGAGACATCTTATGATCATGTTAGCTTACTGTGACTACATCTTTTATAGTATACTTCTGTCTAATGCAATTATATGTCATTGAATTCATGTCTGAATCGGTTAACTTGAGTTATAATGCATGTTTCGCTACAATCGGTTCATAACATGACGGAATCGGCTTTCTTGCCGATCTCCCATTACATCGGCTCTTCGAGCCATACAGTTGGAACTACCTGGACATACCGGTTAGTTTCGCCCCGTGATTACTGATTACTATCTTTTTCCTTGTCAATTGCAGGTCAAATTGACTGGCACGCTTGGGTGTTACTGACACTCTCAGACCGGGTCCGAAGCTAGCTGGATCTGCGAGAGCTTCACTGCCTCAAGGATCGTTTCTGGCTTCGCTGGTGTGTTGGGCTTAGGGAACCACTTTTACGCCAACAACAGATTCACCAAAACTCGTGGAATTCTGTCAGTTCAACCCCTAAACTTATGTTGGTGTTTGCTATTATACCCTTTTCATGTTTAGTTGACGGGTAAAATCATACAATAATTACCGACAACAAGCTCCCCTAAACTTAACCTTTGCTAGTCCCTTAGTAATGCCAAACTTAGCAGCAGATATAGGAGTTCATTAGAATTTTTAAATATAGTAGCAACTCCTCAAAAGCACACCTGTATTCAAACAAGAGTTCTCCTCGGGATTAGAGCAAACTATTCTAACTTTCAAACTTACCTTTATTACCTTCAACCATGGAGCTTGTAGCCTCCTCTTGGGTCTTGGGTAATTGAAGGACAGAATGTCTAAGTTAAGCACTATGTCTCAAGCTCTGTCATTCAACTCTTATCCTGAAGCTTTTGCAAGTTTTCAAAATAAAGCTCAGTGATTCCTTTGTATGACGCTCTCAAGTCTCTCAATATGTGTTATTTGTGGATCCTCACCAAGGCAGTAGTGACGTATGCCTTCTCTCTCTCACCCTATAACTAATGGCTTATGTGGGGCTCATGGGTAAGGAGATAGCTCATACATACTTGCAATGCATATATTGTAAAGTCAAACAATGGATCCAGAGAAAACAAGTCATACAATTGTTGGCGTTTCATAGCGTCGCTACTAGAAATAGAGTTAGACTCTATCCCTGGCAACGGCACCAGAAATGTCTTGGGGGTATTTCTTATGTCTGTTGGTGTGGGGGTATAGACCCGTATACCGCATGGCTAAACATGGGCCGAGTCATCCATTCAAGCCCGGACTGCCAAGGACGCGTCGTCTACATGATCTCCTGAAGATCATATGTATCCGCCGAAGACTTGGCGGGTAAGAAAATATCTTTCCTGATATCTAGACCGATTAGTTTCCTTATTCGGTTAGAATTGTAATCTGATATGTATGGTAAAACCGACTTGTAACCCTATCCCCCGGACTATATAAGGCGGGCAGGGGATCCCCTCAATTCACATCATCTACTAGCAATACAATATAGCAACACACAGGACGTAGGGTATTACGTCTAGCGGCGGCCTGAACCTGTATAAATCTTGTGTCTTACGCTTCCAGCGTAACTCTTACTCGTCTCAGGCGCACCTTCACCGATCAATCTACTACCTTGCGCATACCCCTCGATAGACTATCGCCAGTATTTCGTCGACAATTAGCGCGCCAGGTAGGGGGTATGCTTGCTGATCCGTGGCGAACAAGGTGATTTTTTAAGCTCCATCGAGCTCCCGACGCCGGGCCAGATGTTTACGACGGGATCCATCACCTGGATCGTTGGTCCCGACGGTGAAGGAAAGATCCTAGATGCGACCCAGATCGCGTCTACTCTGACTCCTCCAGCAACCACCGTCCCGACAAGAAAGCTGCCACGCTACATTCGGAAGGCCATCGACAACGACGACATGATCAGATCCATAGATCGGATCTCTCAAGGCCTATCCGAGAGTCTCCAGATCTTAGAGTCGACTATAGACCACTACCCCAGTCCATCGATGGCGCAACGACCTTCTCCGCTTTGCCAGGACATGACCCTGGACATTACCATCACTCCTCGGGGGCGCATCGTCGAGCTACGGCCCCGAGCAGTCACGTTTTCAACGGTTTCCGACCATGACCTCCTGAGTGGCTATATGCCGTTCAGTCTGCGGAACGCGGCTTCTAGTTTCATGCATCTGCTATGCCCCTCCGACCACACCCCCCGAGCACATCGGCACCAGCTCCAGCTTCATCATCGCCGACAATGACCGCTCTGACCTTGACGACGTAGAAGGCGGTGGTCTCACTGATCTGCCACCTCCCACTGGACGGTTCTTTGGCAGACCCATCCTCGCCATCAGCAACGATAGTGCTCCTCCTCTGAATGAAACTGAAGAGGCCCGAGCAGCCCGCGAGGGGAGAGACGCCCACCGAAGACGGCGTCGCGAACTGCGAGCCGAGGCAAGGAAGTCCACCGTGCGGAACTTAGAGCCAGAATTTGATCTGGTCGGCAAACACCAGGTCTACAAGACGCCAAGTGTAAACGTCACCGTCGCGATAGAAGAGGCCAAAAGACTGGGTTCGACACCTGAAGTGGAGTGCCTTACGGCTTCCCTCCAGGCAGCCCAGGTCCAGATCAACAAAGAACGCCAGTTTTGACCTCCATCACTTTCCATTGCGTCGGCCACCGAGATCATTCACGACGATGGTGGCCACTCCCGCGGTGGCCGGAGATGTCATCGCCAAGATGGAGACCAGGAGGTCAACCAGTCCGACCTCCGTGAAAAGCTGAAGTCCAGAGATCTCCGAGGGCGTATCGAGAGTTGGAGGGAAGCTAGGCACTCAGCAGAGACTGAGCGCCGCAAGGAATATGACGAGGCGCACGGCCCCCCGGTCAACGACAAGAACGCTCCCGGACTCCCCTTCACGGCAGAACTCCAGGCGGTACGCTGGCCGCCGAACTTCAAGGTCATTGGCGTCGAGACCTACGACGGCACCGCTGACCCCACTAAGTGGCTTACCGTCTACAAGATCGTGGTCAAAGCCACCAGGAGGAACTCCGACGTCATGGCAAACTACTTACCTGTTATGCTCAACACATCCGCCAATAATTGGCAGCTGAGCCTAAAGCCGAACTCCATCGATACTTGGGACCAACTGCAGGAACAATTCATCAACAACTACAGTGCCACCTGCAAGCAGCCTGGCACAAAATTTGGTCTGGAGAAGCTTCAGCAGGCGTCACGAGAATCATTGCGGGATTATATTCGGCACTTCTCAGAAACCAGAAATTACATTCCAGGCGTCACGGATGCCGAGGCTATCTCCGCTTTCATACGTGGTCTCCGACGTGATGAGGAGCTCCAGAGGCAGTTGTACCGCAGCAGACCAGACTCCATCGCCGAGATGCTGCGCATCGCCAACAAGTACACCGAGGGAAGCGAGGCGGCCCGCCACTCCGTTCATAGCCGCCTCCGCTTCCCCGACCGACCACGCCACGAGGACGCCGACCACCGATCTGATCGGTGCCATGATGAACGAGAAGCCCTGTGAGACCATCACCGTGGCGAGCACGATCGCCGCGACGAACATCGCCCCGATCAATTTCGCCACGATGAACCAGAAGGCTCCAGAGCTGGAGAAAGATATCGCCACTACCAAGTCTACAACACCCGACCAGCTCCGAAGCGTAATTATGAAGAGGCTTATGACAAGCTCCTTGACAGTCAATGGCCGATCCACAAGTTCCACAAGCATACCATGAGAGAATGTTATGGCTTCTCCAGGGCATTCCAAGAAGAAGACAAGAAGAGGGCTCGCTTAGAGTCCAAGAGGGACAAGCTGAATGACAACAAAGACAGCCTCCAGGCTTCACTGAAGCTCACCGAACGGTCTCCACGATTATTGGTGGCCGCGTAGCCATAGAGTCGAAGAGAGAGCAGAAGCTCGTCGCTAGATGCGTCAACTCCGTCGCCAAACATGACGTCCCCATCACTGACCTAAGATTCCCCACTTGGTCTCACAAGGCCATCACCTTCAGCAGAGAAGACTTGTGGACGGAGATCCCAAACTTAGGGCGCTTCCCACTGATCCTTGACCCGGTGATACGCAAGACACGCTTCCACAAGGTGCTGATCGACGGCGGCAGTGGCCTCAACATCCTATTCTCAGGAGCCGCCAAAGAGCTCGGACTCCGAGCAGAAGATCTGGAGCCGACCACGGCTCCATTTTGGGGTATTGTCCCAGGGCAGCCCTCCTATCCCCTGGGACAGATCAATCTACCTGTCCAGTTTGGGACACCACAGTGCTACCGCATCGAGCACATCGATTTCTTGGTGGCCGACTTCGACGCCGCGTATCACGCCATACTCGGTCGTCCAGCTTTGGCTACGTTTGGGGCCATCTCCAACTATACCTACCTCGTCATGAAGATGCCAACGGAGACTAGCATCCTTACGGTCCGCTCCAACCTCCAAATCGCATACGACTGTGAAAAGGAGGCCATCGCCATGGTAGAAGCCACCAACGTCTCCATCCTAATGAATACGTGCGCGGTGGACGCACAGAAGCTGGCTCCCGAAGAACAGATCATCCCGGAGAAGACCCCGCCCAGAGCTGCTACCAAGAGCAAGGAGACCAAGGACATCGTCCTCGTTCCCGGTGACCCAAGTAAAACTACTCGCATTGGGGCAAACCTCGATCCCAAATAGGAAGACGCGCTCGTCAGCTTCCTCAGAAAGCACATCAGCGTTTTCGCGTGGAAACCCGCGGACATGCCTGGCGTACCAAGGGAGCTGATCGAGCACTCCTTAAATGTCTCGAAGACCACCAAGCCTCTCATGCAGAAGCTCCGGCGTTTCTCTCTAGACAAGAAGGAGGCTATTAGGGTAGAAATAGCTCGGCTCCTAGCTGCTGACTTAATAAAAGAGGTGTATCATCCCGAATGGTTAGCCAATCCGGTCCTTGTAAGAAAAAAGAATAATGAATGGAGAATGTGCGTTGATTACACCGATCTCAACAAACATTACCCTAAAGACCCCTTTGGTCTCCCCCGTATCGATGAAGTCGTCGATTCCATAGCCGGTTGCGAGCTACTCAGCTTCCTCAACTGCTACTCCGGCTACGACCAGATCGCCTTGAAGGAAGAAGACCAGGAGAAAACCTCCTTCATTACTCCCTTCGGGGCCTACTGCTACAAGACCATGTCCTTTGGCCTGAACAACGCTGGCGCGACATACCAGCGGGCCATCCAGGCATGCCTCAAGGATCTCATTCCCGACATCGCCGCAGCTTATGTCGACGACGTCGTCATAAAAACCCGAAAGGCGGAAGACCTCGTCTCCAACCTAGAAGCAGTCTTCAAGAAGTTGGATGAATTCCAATGGAAACTAAACCCCTCCAAGTGCATCTTTGGCGTACCGTCGGGCAACTTGCTCGGCAACATTGTCAGCAAACGAGGCATCCTCCCCAACCCAGAAAAGATCGAGGCTGTCATGAGAATGAAGCCCCCAACCAACGTCAAAGATGTTCAGAAGCTCACCGGGTGCATGGCGGCCCTAAGCCGATTCATCTCCAGGTTAGGCGAAAAAGGCCTCCCCTTCTTCAAGCTCCTCAAGGCAGGTGAAAAATTCGTCTGGTTGGGAGAAGCCGACCAGGCCTTTAAGGACCTCAAGTAGTTCCTGGTACATCCCCCGCTCCTTACAGCTCCCAAGAAGGACGAAACTCTGCTCCTCTATATCGCCGCAACAAACAATGTTGTCGGCACGGCGATAGTCGTCGAACGGGAGGAAGACGATCACGCATATCCGGTTCAGCGACCAGTTTATTTCATCAGCGAAGTTCTAAACGAGTCCAAAGCTCGCTACCCGACGGTCCAGAAGCTGATCTATGCTATCCTCATCACATCACGCAAGCTCCGCCATTATTTTGAGGCTCATCAAATTGTCGTGGTCACCCAACATCCTCTTGGCAACATCCTACGCAACAAAGACGCCAACGATAGAATCATGAAATGGGCTGTGGAACTGGGGACTTATTTTTTGGAGTTCCACAGCCGAACGACGATCAAGTCTCAGGTGTTGGCTGACTTCATCGCCGAATGGATGGAAGTGCAGGAGCAAGTACCAATCAAGCACGAGGAACACTGGACGATGTATTTCGATGGGTCCCTCAGCATTGGTGGCGCAGGTCCCGGCGTACTCCTCATATCACTGACCGATGAACGCCTCCGCTACGTACTAAGAATCTATTTCAAAGCCTCCAACAACGCGGCCGAGTATGAAGCTGCCATCCATGGCCTACAGATCGCCTCCGAGCTCGGCATTCGGCGGCTGATGGTGTATGGGGACTCCGCCTTGGTTATCAGCCAGGTGAATAAAGATTGGGACTGTAACAGTGAGAAGATGGATGCCTACTTCGCCGTAATAAAAAAACTTGAAGGAAAATTCTTGGGCATTGAGTTTCACCACGTCGTCCGAGCAGAAAACCAAGTAGTCGACGAGCTATCTAAGCTCGGTTCGTCGCGAGCCGATATTCCTTCCGGCATCTTCGTCCAAGACTTGGTACATGCCTCCATCCCTGAAGAGGAAGAGGTCGAAACGCATCCGTTTGGTCAGATAGCAGCCTGCATCTCGGATCCTACAGATGATTGGAGGGCACCCTTCATTGCCTATCTGCTCGAAGCCAAAATCCCCGAGGACAAAATAGAAGCAGAACGTCTTGTGAGACGGTCCAAGAACTACGTCCTCCTCGACAATAGACTCATGCGTAAAAATGCTAACATCGAAGTATTCCAGAAGTCCGTCGCACGCGAAGAGGGCATTAAGATACTCCAAGAAGTACATGGAGACATGTGTGGCAACCACGCAGCTTCACGCACCCTGGTCGGCAAAGCTTTCCGAGCAGGATTTTATTGGCCTTAGATTGTACGTCACTGCGAGGCGTGCCAGTTTTTCACAAAGCAGATACATGTCCCAGCGCAGGAGCTACAGACCATACTTGCATCCTGGCCATTCGCTACTTGGGGACTCGACATGACAGGCCCTTTCAAGGCAGCTAAAGGGCGCTACCACTGCGTATATGTCGCCATCGACAAATTCTCCAAGTGGATTGAGTACAAGCTGTTAGTGTAGGCAACAGTGGCCAAGGCTACAGAGTTCTTCAATGACATCTCTCATATTTTTGGCCTTCCGAACAGCATCATCACCTGACTTAGGTACTACCTTCACTGGAAGCGACTTCTGGGATTTCTGCGATGAAAGGAGCATTGTGGTAAAGTATGTCTAGGTGGCTCACCCTCGAGCTAACAGACAAGATGAAAGAGCAAACGGAATGTTGCTCGACGCCCTCAAGAAGCGCTTACATGAAGTCATCGAAAGAAGCCCAGGAAACTGGATCAATGAATTGCCAGCAGTCATCTGGGGTTTGAGGACACAGCCTAGTCGCAATACTGGTGTATCTCCATACTTTATGGTCTACGGATCAGAAGCAGTGTTACCAGCCGACGTCGCTTTTCGAGCTCCTAGAATTGAGAACTACAATGAAGAAAGATCCGACGGTGCACGAGCAGAGGACATTGACAAACTCGAAGAAGAGCGTATGGCCTCTTGCGTACGCACGGCCAAATACCTGGAGGGGATACGGCGATATTATAACCAGAACGTCAACGGCAAATTCTTCGTGGTCGGTGACCTCGTCCTTCAGCGCAAGCAGAGCAAGGGGGGCATGCACAAACTTTCTTCTCCATGGGAGAGACCATACATGGTCAGGGCAGTAACTCGGCCGGGCTTGTACAGGGCTGTGCAACCTCGACGGTGTCGACATCCCCAACTCATGGAACATCGAGCATCTCCGACGCTTCTATCCTTGACAGCATGTCAAGGCAGATATGTGTATTTTTGTTTCATTACTTCAATAAAAGTCATATTGCCTCAATATACATGTATGTCTACAATTGCAGATCAATAAGTTTGCTGTCAATGCATAAACCCCGCACTTGCTTGGGCAGCACGACTTCGCCAATGCATAAGCCCCGCACCTGCTCGGGCAGCACCTTTTCGCCAATGCGTAAGCCCTGCACCTGCTTGGGTAGCACCTCTTCGCCAATGCGTAAGCCCCGCACCTCCTCGGGCAGCACAACTACGGCTACGTGTAAGCCCCACACCCTTTCGGGCATCCTAGCCGCGTCGACGCGTAAGCCCTGTGTTCGACAGGCCGCCCAACTTCGCCACTTCATCGACTGCCCCGATAAATTCGGGAAGCCTTCGCCCACGATAAGCGTAACCCCCGCCAGGCGCGGGCAGCTTCGCCAAGCCCCAAGGACGCCTGGGCCGTTAAGTCTTCGCTAACATGTAAGCCCCGAGGACGCTTGGGCAGCTTAGCAGCGTCTCTAAAAGCCCCGATAAGAGTGCGGGCACCGGATATAGATCTCTCCAAAGAGTTACAAACTCTAGCTACTCGCCGACCAATACGATAAATCTCGACCAAGATCGAGTGCCGCACGTCACATATGATCTCCTACGACTCTCTGAACACTCAACGATCTTATTGAAAACAAAAGCAAATTCACATGAACTTCGTCTGGATAGTTTTTGATCAACATGATTAATAAAGTGCTTACTGCACAAGCAAAACTGCATTATTTTACGGGTGACGTCACGTGTTCTCCGTGGGGAATAGCTGCATGTCCGCCGCTAGAAGCTCCGCCGCAGGCTTTGCTTCTTCTTCAAGCAGATCTTCCTGCTGCTCGGTGGTCCCACGGGCATAACCCGTCTTCACCCTGTCATTACTCACGCCAGGGTAATGAGAGCGCACCACGCCGAGCACGTGGGCTGCCGCATTCTCCGCCACGTCGGTACAAAAAGTCTTGAAATACCGCAATGCATCACGACTCCGGCGGACAATGTCAAAGGTCTGCGGCGCTTCAGCGGGAGGATTGCCAGGCGCATATTCAATAATGTCCAAGACAGGCTTAATGCTTTCAGCCACAGCATCATAGCGTCCCTCGGCAGATTCGAGACGCTGCGACAGATCATTCATCTGTGCCCGCATTCTCTGCTCCATATCTGATCACAAGGAAAGACAAAGATTATAAGTCTCGACATAAAGCAACGAAGCATTATACAAACGAAAGAAAACTTACGCAAGCGGCTCTCTTCATTCCTCCGAGCAGCTTCCTGCAGCATCATCGCTTCCTTCTCCATTACTTTGGCTACAACAAGGAAGACAGTGGATCAACTATTATCTAGCAAGAATAGAATCGAAGACCTAAAGAAGCTACATACCTTGATTCACGGCTCCATCAAACAGTTCTTTCAGATCTGCACGATAAGACCTCAGAATTAAGGAGCAAGCAAGAGCTCGGATAAACTGGCCAGCATAGCAACGGCTTCTATACCTTTGTTCGCCTGCAGCAGTTTCTCCTCGGACTCCATAAGATCACCGCAATGCAATTGCAGTGTATCACAGTTCCTCGCGGAGGTCCTTCATCGCCTCCTCCAGGCGTGCGGTCTCCTTCTGCAACCTCTCGTTCTCGGTCACGAGGCCTGCGGCGCGTTGAAGCGTCTTCCGGCGATCCTCCGCCGTATCATGCACCGCCTGGATGACATAGACGAGCACGATGAGAAGCAGCCAAGGAAATCCCCAAAGTGAACACAATAAGGAGGTTAGTACCCGAACTCGCGAGGACAGTTGCCCCAGCCAATGGAGCACGTTCCTCAGATCGGCGCGGGTCCCAGCAATATCGGCCTTCAAAGCCTCCAGCTCTTCGTCCGCTGGCTCTTTCCTCCGCGATGACGGCATATTCGTCACCAACTCGCCTCAAGGTTCAGAGTACCACCGGTGGAGCTTCGCCTGCAGCTTGACGAGAAATCTCTTCCACGTCGTGGTCCAGGCAGTGCAGGTGCTGGTGGATGGCTAGCTCCGGAACTTCAACGGAGGGGCCTCCGGTATGGGCACTTGTCCCTTGACTACGGTCGTTGGGTGGCACCGGTCCATGGGCGTCCCTCTCCGGTGAATTACCTCCTCTGGCGTCCTCGGCCTGCCCTCTGCGTCCTGACATGAGGACGGAGGTGGTGGCGGTGGCAGTCGGTTCACGCAGGCCCACGGGTGGTGGCCGACCGATCCTGCGATCCTAAAGCCGGATGCTGGTCCGAGATGTTCGGCGATTCATGGTCAGAAGGCCATCCGACGATGACTCCACCACCATCCCCACTCCTCGGCGGCTCGTCATCAACGATTCCCCCACTTGGCATCTTCTCAACATCTTTAGTCGAGGGATCCCTGGAAGAGGTGGAATTCATGACTAAAGATAATTACAGCAGCTCCACGACGAAGAAATAGCAAGACATGTATGCTTACAGCTCTGATCGACGGCAGTTTCCGTGTGAAAGCTCTTCTTCCGACCAGAAGCCCCCTCGTCTATAGAGTTTTTGACTGGGGGAACCTCTCCCTTTTGTCTTTTCGGCACCGGCTCTTCGTCATCGCTCGGGTCCGGGATCACTGCTCGGCGATGGGGCGGTTCATCGGATATCTTGACTGGCTTTTCTAGCTTCTGAGCACCGTCGCTTGACGATTCAGCCTTCTCCGACATAGCTTGCTTACCAGCGAGCTACTCACTGAGACAGAGTTTCATGGTCTTCTTCAATGTCATCATCTTGAGGATCTCCTGAAAGCTCCGCGATCTCTTCTTCTTCATCGCCAGGTCAGGAATCGGTGGTCAGGGATCACGCCCTGAGGCCACTCGGCGACCGGCACATCAGAGAAGTAAACTTTACACTCCTGTCCATGGATCTTCAACCAATCAAATAAGTATCAATTAGAAGCAATTGATGAAGAAGCTCAAGATGAAAAAGGATGTTCTACGAGCTGAGTACCTCTGGAGGTGGAATTTGAATGCGGAATGGTTTATCTTGCCCACGATTGTCAATGTGAACATCTTTGTCGAATAGCTCCTCCAATCTTTTTACGGCTTCGGTGGTGGACAATTCATCTGGTACTTCCCGAGTTGGGTCTGAGTGTCCTCTCTACTCGAACACTGGGTGAATCCTATCCTTACACGGCCGCACCCGGCGCCTGACTGAAGCTGGCAGCGACGCCAATACCATTCAGATTCATCCCTTTTATAATTTCTAGCAGTTCATCCACTTGCACCATCTCATCTGAAGTAGGTCTGTCTGACCAGCTTGATTTTCTCTCCGGCATTTGGTCTACAGTGCTGCGGACAGACGGTTCTTGGTTTGGGACGTAGAACCATCACTTGTTCTAGTTGCGCAGGCTGGTATTGAGTGGGATGTGAAGGTATTGGGCCGACATTCCGTCTCGAGTTTTGAGATACACCCCTCCTGGCAACTCGGGAAACCCACACCAGTTGACTTCACGAGCATGAATATATGTCAAAACAGATTGAAATGGGGGAGAATACCAAGGAAGGCTTCGCAGAAGTGGATAAAGATAGAAACTTGAAAGATGGAGTTGGGATGCAAGTGGCATAGCGAGATCACGTAGTAATCAAGAAGCTTGTGCAGGAACGGATGGCAAGGCACACCAAATCCGTGAAGAAAGTAATCAAGTAAATACAGTCATTTTACCAGTGCTGGGCATAGGGTACGGCTCACCTCCTGAAGGCCTCCACCCAGCAATGGCACGATCTGGTAGCAGTCCTTTCGCCACCAACCCCAGAATGGCCTTCTCTATCATCGTGGAGGGTTGCCATTCGTTGTCCATGCAGAACTCTCTAGGTTGCGGCTCCTTTGCCTTCTTTGGGGGTATGCGTGTGCTCTTCCTGGGACCCATTCCTTTGAAATCTTTGGAGATTTGGGGTGGCGGAAGGATGAATCGAAGAACTTTTTGAGGAATTGGAATTTGGCTCAAGGAATCTCAAAACCCTAGAGGGCGGCGGCTAGGGCAGGCTGGAGCGGTGTTGGCGGTCCTTATAGATCATTTTTAACCGCCAACTTATGCCTAAAGGGAGAGAAACTATCATACTTTAACACATGGACATATGCTATTAACAGAGTTCCACTTGTACCCCAGTGTTTATGTTTTTGCAGGATTTATGGTGAAACAAGTGGAAGTGCACAATACCAATTGGAAAGCGTAAAGGAGAAATGTGAATTCAGAGAATGCGCAACAAAGAATAACAAAGAAGCCCACCTTTATTACAAATCTGGGCCCGTTCGTAACCATAGGAGAGGTCTAGCCCCAGAGGAGAACCAACCACACGAAGGCGGTGGCCAAACGGGCCCACCAGGGGACCGACCAGTCCCGGGGGCGGCCGCCCCCCCTGGCGGGGCCTCTCGGGCCCAGTTTTCTTCTGGCGGTTGTAGGGCGGTTCCCCACGGACGGTCCCACCTACGATCAACATAGATGGAAAGTGAAAACTGCCCTTTGGAGGTCAGTTTGGGTCCTTCCATGTGGTGATGATCCTTTTGCATAGAACCCCCTCCTCTCAAGCTATAAAAGGAGGCCTCCTCTCTACACCTATTCATCAATTGATTCACCAACACAAGAGGTCACAATGTAGAGAGGAAGAGCAAGCTCCATTCCATTAGCTTCTAGCTAATTTAGTATAGGGAGTGAGAGAGGGCAAGACCTGGAGAAAGAGCGGAGTCGAAGCAGTTTTGTCTCTGGGTGGACGAAGTGCCGGGCTTGTCGGCTCTCGATCCAACTTGTACCTCTACGATCGTCTTGCAACTTGAAGTAAGAAGTTCGTGTTCAACTTTGGTTTGATTCATTAAGCATGTTACTTTCATAAAGCTACTTGTTTGTGGGATCATCATTCATCCTTTGGACGAATGCTCTAGTAAGAGGACTCCTGATAGAGACGGATGTTCCTGTATGCCGCTAGAGTAGTAGTCGCCTTCGTAGACGTGGTGTCTAGGTCGGAGTCTACCTTCGTATGTTGCGCGCGCCCACGGGCAGAGGGGTAGGTGGCAGGTGGTGACAGCCCTGTCCACTCGTACCAGCATCCCCCCATGTTCGGCCGTGGAATTGCGCTGACAATGGTATTGCTTGGCAGACCAGGTGCGTCAGTGGGCCTGAAGCAAGCAAGTAGTGGGGAAGTTACCATCGCTTATATGCGTTTGACCTTAGAAGAACCTCTCTACCCAAGCTATCCCTTCCGTCTCTTTTGAGTAAACTAGTTTAAGAGACTAAGTACAAAGACTGTTCCTCTAGGAAATTACGATACCCTTAATACTTTCCGGTGAAGGCTACAACGGTACTTCCGTGCGCTTGCGTACTTTTCTGCTGACGCTAAGAAGCGCCAACAAGCCTTCTGGCGCCGTTGCCGGGGAATGGTTGTCGTATTTATCTCTGAACCTAGTTCACCCGTGTATCCTTGTGTTTTATCAAAAAAAATCTTTTATCTTTTATTTTTATAAAAACAAAATATTCCTTTTTATCCGATCCTTTCAGCATGAAGCCAACTCCAAATTCAAAATCCTTCTGCTTCAAAGGGGAGTTCTTTGAACCACATTCTTTTTCAAAACCAAAATTTCCATCCAGTTATGAACTCCACCAAAGATTCAAAGCTATGGTTCGGACAAAACCCTTCTTTGGTCACTACAATGAAAATTCTTTTGACCACTTGCAAAAATTCGAGGAATTGTGTTCATGCCTAAGCATTTCTGGAATGACACAAGAAATTCTTAAGTGGAAGTTGTTTCTGTTCTCCCTCAAGGGGAGGTAAAACAACGGTACACTGATGCCGTAGAAAGTGCGAATGGAGAATGGGATGAACTTAAGATCAATTTTTATCTTGCATTCTTACCCGTGTCTCGTATCACCGTTCTACCAAGGGCAAACCTTGACTTTGAGCAAAACGAGGAGGAGTCCATAGGTACAGCCTAAGCCAGGTTTACAATGTTTATACATGCTGACCTAGACTTGTCTTTATCCGATAATGTGCTTTTGCATATGCTTTGTTCGGATCTAGACATAGATGCTGCCCTATGCTTTGACATAACCGTTTGAGGGCCGTTTTCATAAAAACCATGATGGAATAGAGGAAAATCCTTGTTTACATCCTAGAGAAGCATGCTTCTCCCATCATCGTACCCAAACCCCTCCATACAAGGGCATGTCAAGTTCTGAAGAGCCCTCAGCAGCCGAATCTTTTCCCTTGCCACCCTTCGATTCGTCTGTTGAGCCCTCACCCGAACCACGAACACCGAAGGAAGAAATGTTTTATCCTTCGGAGTTCGCTATCAAAATTCGAGGATTATGGCAGAACTTCGAAACATTTCTTGGCACAAAATTCTGACATTTCTTAGGAAGCTCACCTAATGCGGAGTCATCAAAAGTACGATTGTTGCTGGTTGGAAGTGAAACGTTCTTCTAAAGAAATTCAGATTCTTTCACTTCCCACAACCATGTCTTGCTCATTAAGGGGTCCGTGAAAGCCTTACACAACCTCACAGTTGGGACTACTTTCATTCCAGCGAAAACCCTTTAGGGCGATATGCCGCTAGTCCCGACCGACAAACTTTTCAGAAGTCCATCCGGACTCATTTTTGAGTTTTGTGGGATTGTTAGGGTTGTGCCATTGGAAATTAACGAAATCAAAGTTTACTATACTTCCTCATCTATGCCATCCTCAATTTTGATCTTCTCATAGGGCACCCTCTTGAAAATCTCATTTATATATAGAAAAAGAAGAAGGGAGCCCCGATGAGAAGTTTGAATGTTTTGCTTCTAGCACTTGCTCGAAAACCTAAAGGCGGAGCAAAGCTACTTGTTCGAGTATGCGAATCCTTCTCCTGCGCCCTTGCTTGAACAAGATACATGTCTCTCCGGCCATCAAGAACATTGTTCTCGATAATGGTCAAGGTTTAGTGATCATCCTCCATGATATATCTTTTGAGAATGAAAACTTCCATGCCACGGACGTGCCCGAAGCAACAACTCTAGAGCCAAGAAGGCGCGCACTAACAAGCATGGTTTTGAGGTCCCTCACGTTTCATGCTCAAGCTCTCCAGAGTTTGTGTCGCTTCAGACCACCTGCTTCTACGAGGATCTCGCAACCATCTCTTGATTCTAGTTGTTCAACTTTTTGAGAGAATGGTTGTGAATGCTTATGTTTGTCATGAACATTGCAAATCCCGTAGTAGTATGATGGTGCGTACCTTGGAGCTTGAATTTTAATGCCTATGATTGGCGGTAAAGCTGGGAACTACACCACCATTGATTGCTGCAAGAAGAAGTTCCCACGGTCAAGCTTAAAACCATAACTTAAGCACTGCCAGGAGATACCCTGGATTATCCTTAAAATTTTTTATTATTATTACTATTGTTGTTTTCAAAATAAATATATATTTCTTTAAATGGTGAGGGCATGTTGTCAAGTTAGTATGCACCTTCGGGTATGTCGCTAACCATTTCAGGAAAAATTAAGAACTCGGGTCATATGATGCTTGACGACATGGAACGACATCAACTACAAAAGCTTGATGCACTCCTAGGTAATGGAACACACTCGTAAGAAGGCCCTAACTCTGCACTTGACTTTTATGCAAAAGTCCAAGTGTGAGGGAGGACGGTGAGAAACCCAAGTTCCATGCACACCAAAGGGTCATTAAAAAAATGATGATGAAGATGTCAGCCTCGCCTTTAAAAAATAGAGAAGAAAAAATGAATGAAAGAAAAAAAGAAGAGAGATGAGGGAGACTAAAAAAGAAGAAGAAAGAAAACTACGAAGAAAAAGAAAAAAAAGAGATTGGGAGTCTCCCTCTTCTGAACCTTTGCTAGTATCATCAAGTCCCATGGCCCATGCGCATTGATGTGTGTGTGGCCTAGCTTCGGAGATCAGCTGAGCAGAACCATCATGCTAGCTGCGACAACAACTTCAACGCCTCATACATATATGTTACCGGTACATATACTCAGGTATGCGAAGGTAAATAAATGTTCCCCAACTTCTTATAACTGTCTTCATTTGATCAATGAACTTTGAGTTGTTGACATAATCAATGAAAGTAATCTGATATGGAGATAAACCAAGGCATATCTTTCTCTTTATGTTTATCTTGGCCTTGTTTATAAAAAGTTGAGTGAACAAGTTTTTAATAAAACTAATAAAGAAATAATAATAAAATCTTTATTGCTCTCTGGTCTTATAGCAATAGAGTCCTTGCTTGTTGTTGTTGCTCTTGTTTTATTTTCTCTTTATCAAAATAAAGCAGGTACAAGAAAAAGTGTGAGGGAGATCTCTCAAGCATACCTAACACACCTTCAAGATCTCCCATGCACGTTGCACAACAACGAGTGACTCATCACGCAACCAGGACAGGACATATGACTTCCATAAACCTCCTTCATCTTCAACGGTGGTTTGTGCAACACCTCTCTCACTCTTTTGACCAACCATGACTCCATGCATATCTTGGATCACACTTCGTTTAAAGATTCTAAAAAAAAGACACAACAAAGGGGAGTCATGGTCGCAATATTCCTTTTAGTTAGAAGCTTGCATGAGTTGTTTCTCCTACATTTGTCATGTATGCGAGTCACTAATATGCAGGAGTTACCAATAAACGACTTGCTACACGACGACATGCTACTAAAAGTGATGGACTCCAACCCACGGCTTGGTAGTCACCTGAGATGGAAACCGAGCCACCACAGCGACAACTCTGATGCTTCATACATACATGCTGTTGGTACACACATTTAGTTATGTCAAGGTAATGTTGACTAACTCATTCACTCATATTTGTCTCCATGAAAATATAATATCATGCTCTTCCTCTGTTCATGCCATATGCTCTGCGTTTGGGTGTATTCACATGAGTACACTTGTGGTACAACCATAGGCTTTTTAATTTAAGCATGGTGCTTAGGTTAAACTAGCCTTCTTTAATCAAAATTGTGACATGGTGTTGCATTTTGATTAATGAACTTTGAGTTGTTATCATGAATAATGGAAGAAATTCATGTTGGAGATGAAGCAAGGCATGCCTTTCTTTGCTCTCTTATCCTAGCCTTGTTTGAGTTTGAATAGATTGGCTGAGCAAACTTCTAACTAGGTTCCTTTGTTCAAAAATCTATCTCCGTTGAATGACTCTTGGTTATCCTGTCATATTTTCTTTCTCTATGCTAGTAAGTTTCGGTTTGGAAGTGTTGGTCTCACATCTTTCTAACTAAGCACAGTGTTTAGTTTGAAGCTGGGATGTGAGATCATGCCTCTATAGGATTTTTAATGTAAGCATGGTGCTTAGATTCTTAAGCCTGCCTTGACAAATTAGACGTGGTGTCTAGTTTGATCTTAGAACCAAAGCTGCTAGTATAGATTTTGGTTAATCTTATGGACTAACGCCTTGCAGAATTTTATCAACTCCATGAGGGTAAGTCTTTAGATGACAGCAGAGACAAGTATTTCTTAGGTGAACCTTGAAAAGAAAAAAATAAAAATATAATGATAAATAAAATCTTGAAGAAAAAGAGTAATTTATCTTCCAACCCCAAGTTTTGTTGTCTTGTTATCTCAATACCAGCATAAAAACAAGCTTAGGGGGGGAGCTTCCTAGCACGCTCAAGAGAGGCCACGAACTGCACATCAAGCTAAGGCACCACCAATTAGCGGCATCCCCAGGTGAAACACATTGGTAAGTCAAAAGCAAGCTTGGGGGAGGGCTCCCACAAAGGTAACTTGTATCTCACATTTCTTTTTAAAATTCTCCAACTTAAAAAGGTGAGATATGTTCTCCTCTCTCATATGTGTTAAGATGTGTTAGTTTCTACCCTTGTTGAAATGATGAACAGTTGCTCTGTCTTATGTTTCACCTGTACCCATTTTATAATCGAGCTTTCTCTAAGGTTTGGGTTTATCAGCTAAAATGTCTCATCCTAAAAACTTGGACTAATGGGTTGCACATGCTTAATCTTGTCTAAGTTATTGCCTGATATGATATGGTGACATGGGCTGTGCTATGACTTTGTTCTGAGTGAAACTTGACATCCGGAGTTTTATTTTCAAAAACTTTCAAAAACAAAAGTTCCTCAATGATTATGAAATACCTACCAAGGCCATATGACATGTTTCAATTATGCAAACCCTTTAGTCATATGCTGCTTGTGGAACATTGAGTTAGGTCAAATTGTTGTGACCTAAGTGAGATTATGATCATGCACCCATGATTGAGATTCACATGCACCCACCAGATAAAGCCAACTCTCACCCCAAGAGTTGCGCACAACATGCACCCATCCATCCACCAAAAATATACCAACTCTTACCCTGAGAGTTGTGCACTCTTCAACCAAATAAAAATGCCGACTTACCTTGAGAGCCGCGCATTTGTTATCCATTAAATAAAAATGCCGACTCTTACCTTGAGAGCCGCGCATTTGTTATCCACCAAATAAAAATACCGACTCTTAACCTAAGAAGCCGCACATTCATTTTTCACCATATAATTACTCCTCGCATTCCATCATGACATCTCTCCGGCCAAAGTTCTTTAAATACTAACAAGAGATATGGGTTATGCTTAAAAGAAAAAACAAAAACCATGCCAAGGGGCATGCAATAAACAAACAAAAAAAAGAGTTCCAAGTACCCCTTCAAAAAAAAGAAGAAGAAGAAAAATAATAGTATGGATATATGATCTTATAGCTCATATCCCTCAAAAAAGTTTCATTCCATCCAATATAGGAGAAATTCATGATGCATGGAGTGCCAAAATATTTAGAAATTAGGAATCCACCATCTTCATGCTCCACACACTGGCACATCTCAATCAAAGTATATGACTTGTATCTCCTTGTGGTTCGGTTTTTGACTTAGCAATATATGTGATGCAAGTATGCCCACCTTTATACCTGCCCAAAACTCCACTCATAAGCCTTAGTGGTAGGATATGAAAGGCAACATTACAATGCCTTTGGTGAGGTATTCATACACTTTGAGCGATCGAGAGAATCATTTGAGGAACTTACATTTCTTTGCAAAAATTTTCAAAACCTCCGGAAAGATGGTTCATCTTGGTATGAATGATAAGCAATGTGTATGAATCTGTTCAGTCTTGCAATCACCCAAGACTTGAGATGGCTAAAAGGCCCCATTTGTTTCAAGATAATAGCAGGGTGGATAGCATACTGATTTATTCAAACTGCGGTGGAAAACTTTGTTATAAACTTGGTACATTTGAAATATGATCGACATTGTAGCAACTCCTGATCAACAACCATACTTAGCTATTTGCTCGGGACGAGCAAAGGTTAAGCTTTGGGGTCTTGTTGGCGGTCCTTCAGATCATTTTTAACCAGCCAACTTATGCCTAAAGGGAGAGAAACTATCATACTTTAACACATAGACATATGCTATTAACAGAGTTGCACTTGTACCCCTAGTGTTTATGTTTTTGCAGGATTTATGGTGAAACAAGTGGAAGTGCACAATACCAATTGGAAAGCGTAAAGGAGAAATGTGAATTCAGAGAATGCACAACCAAGAATAACAAAGAAGCCCACCTTTATTACAAATCTGGGCCCATTCATAACCATAGGAGAGGTCTAGGCCCAGAAGAGAACCAACCACACGAAGGCGGTGGCCAAACGGGCCCACCAGGGGACCGACCAGTCCTGGGGGCAGCCGCCCTCTGGTGGGGCCTCTCGGGCTAGTTTTCTTCTGGCGGTTGTAGAGCGGTTCCCCAAGGACGGTCCCACCTACGATCAACACAGATGGAAAGTGGAAACCGCCCTTTGGAGGTCGGTTTGGGTCCTTCCATGTGGTGATGATCCTTTTGCATAGAACCCCCTCCTCTCAAGCTATAACAGGAGGCCTTCTCTCTACACCTATTCATCAATTGATTTACCAACACAAGAGGTCACAATGTAGAGAGGAAGAGCAAGCTCCATTCCATTAGCTTCTAGCTGATTTAGTATAGGGAGTGAGAGAGGGCAAGATCTAGAGAGAGAGCGGAGTCGAAGCAGTTCTGCCTCTGGGTGGACGAAGTGCTGGGCTTGTCGGCTCTCGATCCAACTTGTACCTCTACGATCGTCTTGCTACTTGAAGTAAGAAGTTCGTGTTCAACTTTGGTTTGATTCATTAGGCATGTTACTTTCATAAAGCTACTTGTTTGTGAGATCATTGTTCGTCCTTTGGACGAATGCTCTAGTAAGAGGACTCCTGATAGAGACGGATGTTCCTGTACGCCGCTAGAGTAGTAGTCGCCTTCGTAGACGTGGTGTCTAGGTCGGAGTCTACCTTCGTATGTTGCGCGTGCCCACGGGCAGATGGGTAGGTGGCATGTGGTGACAGCCCTATCCACTCGTACCATCATCCCCCCACGTTCGGCCGCGGAATAGCGCTGATACTGGTATCGCTTGGACAGACCAGGTGCGTCAGTGGGCCTGAAGCAAGCAAGTAGTGGGGAAGTTACCATCGCTTATATGCGTTTGACCTTAGAAGAACCTCTCTACCCAAGCTATCCCTTCTGTCTCTTCTGAGTAAACTAGTTTAAGAGACTAAGTACAAAGACCGTTCCTCTGGGAAATTACGATACCCTGAATACTTCCGGGCAAAGGCTACAACGGTACTTCCGTGCGCTTGCGGACTTTTCTGCTGATGCTAAGAAGCGCCAACAAGTGGTTGGTAGTTCAAATGAGTATTTAATGGATTTACAGAGAAGGTGAACCATTTCCACTTTGTCCGAAGCTCTTTCAAAAAGAGCAGGTGCGTTGTTTTGAATACCCACATATAGTGCGGCTGGTCGTTCCATCGTGAAGATTTTTCCGAGCAGCAGACCTGCTCGGGGACTTCATCGCTTCGTCAAGCGTTTCTGAGCTGCAGACCTGCTCGGGGACTTCGTCGCTTCGTCAAGCGTTTCTGAGCAGCAGACCTTCTTGGGGACTTCGTCGCTTCGTCAAGCATTTCCGAGCAGTAGACCTGCTCGGAGACTTCGTTGCTTCATCAAGTGTTTCTGAGCAGCAGACCTGCTCGGGAATTTCATCGTCTCGCCAAATGTCTCCAAGTACAAAAGTTGCTCGGGGACTTCGTCATCCTCGCCAAGCATCTCCGAGCAATAAAAGTAGCTTGGTGACTTCATCGTTCTCGCCAAGTGTTTCTAAACACTGATATTGCCTAGAAACTTTGTCATTTTGTCTGCATTCATGAGCATTAGAAATGCTTGAGGATTCTTATCAGTACGATGGCTCTTTTGAAGTACTGGAATGCGTTCCGGTGATTCTATCGGCAATTCGTTTTTGACGAAACACTGGTTGTTATCAACATCATCGGGTGAGATATTTTATTGAAGATTAAATGGAGAACACTCATACAAGAAGAGTACAATCTAGATCCTGTTAGTGTCATTCTACTCTGGCCTCCGTTATCATCTCCAGTTTTTACGAAGGACTTGCAAGAGCTGAAGAAGAGCGTACTGTATACAAAGCGTCTTCATGTCATCACGTCGAATAAATTCATGATCTGACAGTAACAGTATAAAATATGGGAGATAACCTGGAGGTGTAAAGGAGTGGAAAGAAAGGGGTTCAGCAGCAGACGATGAAGCTGCTCGGTGATGGATGGGTAACATCGGCCATCAGTCTACATAAGGTTCTGGTAAAAAACCAAACCTAGAGAAACTGGTTGACCCGGAGTGAAGAAGAACCTTGTGAAGAACTAGTATGGGATTATGAGAATGATTTTGCATCACAAGATTTCTTCAAACTGCATCACCAAGCGGCAAGTCTGCTACTAACAATAGGATCAGCCTACAGCTGGTTCCTATCACAAGATTTCTTCAAACTACAAAGGAAGTATAGCATAATTGCCTGGAGGACGCTCAACCTCACACACCGACAAAGCCATAAAACAAGACAGGAACAAGAAGAGAGGGTGTTCAGTGCTAGGTGCAAGGAAAATATGCAGCGCAGGTTATTTATAAGCAGATGGGAAGCCTAACAGTCACTTGTCATCTCCTAACCTCCCATGCAGTAAATGCAGGGTGTTCAATGGGGCAACTAACAACCAGACAGTAAAGGCATTACAATAAATGGGTCAATTACTTCGTGAGAAGCAGATAAAGTTGGTAGACGAATGGGTCAAGGTACTCTATATCCACTCCGACGCGTCAGTATTTTTTAGCTTTGCTCGAGAATTTTTTCCGTCGCTGTTGTCAAACAAATCCTGAGCACCAAGCGTGCTCGGGGACTCTGTGTTCTTCGTCTGCTTGGGGATTTCATCTTCGCCTGGCGTTTTTGAGCACCAAAGCTGTTTGGGGAACTTCGTCGTCTTCGCCAGGCGTTTCTGAGCACCAAAGCTGCTCGGGGACTTTGTCGTCTTTGTCAAGCGTTACTGGGCACCAAAGGTGCTCAGGGACTTCGTCGTCGCTTCTTCAGCATTTTCGAGCACTGAACTGCTTGGGACTTCGTCGTTTCATCTGTACTCCCGAGCACAGGAGGTGCTCGGGGGACTTCGTCAATGCTTCTCGTGATCTCAAAGAATAAACGATTATGACCCTGACACTACGTGCCTGCGTCACCTACTATCAGGCTCGGGGACTAAGTGGATACACTTCACCTAACGGTGAAGGTATTGTTTCCGAAGGAACCAAAAGTGGATACACTTCACCAAAGAGAAGATTTTTCAAAATTTTTTATGAGCTCCTTACATCCGTCTGGTCAAGCAACTCTGAATATTTGAACCTCCCGACGAATGCAAGGTGCTCGGGGACTAGCTATGGGGGTATAGACCCGTATACCCGCATGGCTAAACATGGGCCGAGTCGTCCGATCAAGCCTGGACTGTCAAGGACGCATCGTCTACATGATCTTCCTGAAGATCATATGTATCCGCCGAAGACTTGGCGGGCAAGGAAATATCTTTCCTGATATCTAGACCGATTAGTTTCCTTACTTCGGTTAAGATTGTAATCTGATATGTATGGTAAAACTGACATGTAACCCTGCCCCCCGGACTATATAAGGCGGGCAGGAGATCCCCTCAATTCACATCATCTACTAGCAATACAATATAGCAACACACAGGACGTAAGGTATTACGCCTAGCGGCGGCCTGAACCTGTATAAATCTTGTGTCTCACTGCTTCCAGCATAACTCTTGCTCGTCTCAGGCGCACCTTTACCGATCAATCTACTACCTTTGGCATACCCCTCGATAGACTATCGCCGGTATTCCAGTCGACAATTGGATAATTCTGCAAGCGCACAGAATATACCGCTGTAGCACTTCACCCGGGAGTATTCCTAAGGTATCATTATTTATTTTATCCCAAGAGGAAAGCGGTGCTAGGAATGATTAATAAAGAGAGAGATCCTTAAGTCTATTACAACTTAGTACCAACTAGTGATAGGGGTAAAATCGATAATTAGAGGAAAGGGTAATGACACAGAGACACGACAAGGTTTAAAATAACTAAGGATAACTAGTAGAGTATAACTAGGTGGGAGGACAACGAGTGAGTATAGGACTCCTATGACTCTTACTTTACTCTTGTGAACTATCTTATCAAATGGACGAGATACACTAAGATGACTACCTTACTTTCCGGTGTGTAGGGATAGTCCGAGACAGTAGGGGATATAACCTCTACCCTGAAGCGGCTATGCTCTTATGGGAGCCTACCGTTTAAGAACTTGCCTAAAATACGTAGAGGGATACTAAGACTAGACAGGGCTGTCACCACCTGCTAACACCCACTAACCAAACAACCAGAGCACCCTATGACAGGCTGATGAACTACACACGTGAGCTGGTTACAGGATCACAATATAGTATAAGTCAACTATAAGATAAGATAAGACACAACAATACTATAATGAATAGTAAAGTACTAAGTAGAGACTTAGTAAAGCAAAGCAAAGATAATATATTGATAAAAGTAAAGTCTTACAGAAGGAAAGGTACATGAGCTATACCAGACACTCCGGAGACCCCGAGCGTAGCTCGACTCGAGTCTAACTCCCACACTAGACTAATACTACTACTAAAGAGTGGAACTTGACTCTAGCTTGCTTCTCTTGTCTCTTGTGTGTCTTGAAGAGGGTGATGGCAGCCTCTATTTATAGGGGGAAGTGGAGAGGTGCCACATCAGCGATCCTTGTGCTCCTTGCCTCTCCACCATTGGATGAACCGCCTCAAAACCGCCTTAAGATGGACGACCGGGGATAAACCAGCACGTGGGAAGCATGCAGGAGGTCGGTGGAGGACGTCGGTGGCCTGGACCCACCATAGGGGGTCGGCCGACCCCCTATGACATGTTGGGCCCACTAGGGGTTGTCCCCACCAGTCATAGAGCATGGATGTGTGCTTGATTTGCTTGGTACTTGTCGGTCCACGACTTAATCCATGTGCTTTGCTTCTCCACCGTTGAATGGAAACACACCTCTGATCCAAAGGTGGAAATGAGTTGAGTGGAGTGTCATGAGGATCGTGCCATGTCACCAGAGCCAGGTGGGCCCCCTATATGGGTCGGCCGACCCATGCATGGGCCCATCTCGAGCTTCCGTTCTCTTCCATGTGATGTTGTGCAACATAGCTTGATGTTTTATGGCCTGTTTGATCTCTCCTGCATTCACAAGCTAAGAGTACAAGTGGAACTAGTTATTGATAAAATATGTTCATGTCATGCTTACTCTTCCTTGAATCCGAGGCCTGTTGATGGTGTTTGACTGTGGAATTTTTTGGTATATCCATCGTCAACAAGATCCCCCAAGCTTAACCTTTGCTCGTCCCGAGCAAATAATTAAACTTACTTTCGGTGGATCAGGAGTTGCTACAATGTTCATGTTTCATTAGTACCAAGTGTACAATAAAATACTTCTCTTTTCAATGGAAAAATTGGCTATAAAAACTCACCCATATTACCTTAGTCCTCTATGGGGCTAATGGCCTTTCCCTTGCCTTAGGTGGTTGAGAGACAGAGCAGTTTAACTTGAGCACTAATTTTC
>JAHLJS010000069.1:65000-490000 GCA_038502445.1 Eremochloa ophiuroides
TCTACTACTAATCTGGGGAAATCACTTGAGGAAGGATATCACAAAAGATACTTTCCTTAGTAACAAAATCCTACTAGCCCTATAGATGGGAGGTGGACTGTGTAAGACTCAACAAGGCTAGGTCACCCTCGCGATCTACCACCCATTTGGAAAGCAGGGGGCATTTACGAGTAATTATAGTCTAAGCACCACGCCTACACTATAGATTAGTACTCTACTCCCTCTAGAACAGGAATAAAGTACTCAAAAGAGAGACATAAACCAGATAAAGAATATAAACATAGACTAACGTGAATCAGAAGTTGGTTGCCCGAGACATCTTAAGACCTAGCTCGAGTAGAGCTAGATCCTACCGAAGTACAAGCCGTAGAGGGATCACCGACAGGCCGGTAACTCCTCCAAACTCTTCCCTCGCTCTCCATCTCTCTACTATCTAGTTCCTAGATCTTAATAAGAAGTTATCCTTTCATGGGACACCTCTCGATTAGGGTTTACATGTATTGATATGAATTGGTATGAAACACTGGGGGTCTGGGGGTCTATATATAGGCCGGTGGGATGAACCGTAGCCCTTGGATCAAACTGACTTCGACAAGCGGTGGAGATTGCGTGAAAAATCGGGATGTGGGTCCACGTCGAAGCGGAGGCGAAACGGACTCTAGAGTGGATCGACCGATCCAAGGGCCGGATCGACCGATCCACTTTGGTGGCCGATCGGGTCTCGCCTTTTCTAATGAGTCTCTGGTGTCTTCTAGATTCTTCCTGATTTCCTTTCACGGTGGAATTTGATATTTTAGTCCGACATTGGGTCTCCTTTGGTTCTTTTCCTGATAACACCCTGCAAAACACAGATTCACCAAAACTCATGGAATTCTGTCAGTTGAACCTCTAAACTTATGTTGGTGTTTGCTATTATACCCTTTTCATGTTTAGTTGACGGGTAAAATCATACAATAATTACCGTCAACAGACGTTCGCGTGTTAGTGCGTCAGACTAACGAAACCAAGAGTCTGATGCTAGAAAATTTCACACCGAGAGCTCCAGAAATGCTCGGACAGGTGTCCGATTCTCTACCGTCGGACTAAAGAACACCGTCCTGACGCTTTCACAGTTAGAAATAGTGCTGGGAGGACTGTCGGACACTTGCATTCAAGTAGTCCGATGCCCTTGTTTCCCTAGCGTCGGACGCTCGGTCTTGAGCTAAAACAAGTCTAGTTCCATACCCCTAGCATCTATGTGCTAACACTCAATGTCTTCAACAATTGTGCACAGTGTGTTAGCATTTTTCAAACATTTTTTAAGGGTTTTCATGTTAGTAGCTATGTGGGTTAGATCAATGCACATGAAATGCAACCTAAAGCACTTGAAGGTAAACCATTACCAACTTCTCCCCTTGATAGTCGGCTATCTATCCTGAATGTGATCACGCTCACCAGGTGTCTTGATCACCAAAAGAAAATTCCTATTGGGTTATACCTTTACCTTCAAGCTTTTCTTTTCAACTCTTAAAGTCCTTTTCTTTCTCCTTGATGATCTTCACTTGACCCACCACACTTGATCCATGGTTGAGCCATCTTGATCATCACCATGAACTTCTAGGCTCCACACTCCATGGTTAGGACCACCTACACTTAGCCATCACTTAGCAAGTAGGTTAGTCCTTAGGGTGTCGTCAATTATCAAAAGCAAACTATGTCTTTCAATCTCCCCCTTTTTGGTAATTGATGACATCCTATACAAAGATAAGAATTAAGTTCGTTTTTGAACTTGTGAGTTTGTCCAAACAAGATTATCAAGTTTTGGAATGGACAAACAACACAAATTCAATTTGGTGGTTATTTAGCTTCCCCTACATATGTGCATGAGTTTGGTATTGAAAGCTTGCACATATGCATAATTGGAGAGTAAATTTCCACCAATATACGCTAGGATGGTTAGGATAAAACTTTGAAGCGTGATACCAAATAAAAACTTGATCAAAGTTGCGGAATCTCCATCCCTAACACTTTGATAACTAGATGATCACAAACTTGAGCATACCATGAGATCAACATTATAAGCAATGCTCAAATACCAAATGTTGACATCTACTAACGTCGCCAAATATAACTTTATAACTTTTAACACTAGAGACAAGATTAAAGATGTATGGTAATTAATTAACTGGTCATTAGCAACTAGTCACTTATCTATTACTAACATTCTTTAGCATGAACTAGGTTGTCATCCCTAATTATGAATGCTCAGAATAAATAAATGTTTCATATATTATTCCATGTGACTAGTCAGAAATATTTATATAAATATAAACTAAGAACAATTCTGCAAGCGGACAGATAATTATACCATTGTAGTATTTTACCTAGAGTTCTACCAGGTTGTCGATTTATATTTATACCACTGGGAAGGACTGGATAAACTATAATCTATTATATTGATAATAACTATATACAATGAATAAGTGATGTTACCGATGTCATAAACTTTACTCATAACAGGTAGAGGTCACAAGATAATAAGGATAAATACATGTGATAAGTATGATCAAGCGTCATTAATGGATAAACATCATAGCACTTTCTAGTCATAGCAATAGCTAGCCAATGGATAAACTAAGGAATTAATATATAAGATAATTCTATAACTACGTCAATGAATAACTCTAACTAGTGCAATTACATCTAGCAATCATTGTTAGATTAGTCCTATATCATGATCACATGTAAAGGGCATCATCTAGGAAGGATGTGAAACAGAGTCATCACCCAACTTCGCGACCGTGTCTGCTTGCCTACATACGGGGGGTGGACTACAGAGGAATCAACGTAGCTGTCACCTATGCGAACTACTACATGACCCGGCACATCAGGGTGCACTCACAGATAAATGGAATATCTAGACACCACTTCTACACATTGTTCATCATCTACCCAACGATCATTTGGATAAACGCTATACGATCAATTACATGAATTCAATAAGATCAAACCTACTATACTAGACATATAATTAATTAGACAATGACTAATGCAATTAAGAGCATATGAACTATTAAGAACAATGTTTCCCTAATCATAATGAAGAATACAATAATAGAGAAAGAACTAGAACTATACTAAACTCTGCGCTCCAAACGGATGCCGGGGCTCCAGATCCCGCCGAAGAACTATATCTCCTCTACTTCTAATCTAACTAGGCTAGAACTATGAACTAGGAGGCTCTTGATGAACTAGTAGGCTCTTGATGTCTTGAAGACTTGATGCCTTCGATGAATGATTGATTGATGCCTCCGGGGGGGTCTGCCCCTTTATTTATAAACCGGTGGGATGAACATGCACCGTAGGATCAAACCGACTTCAACCAAGGGCCGAGATGACTCCCAAAAGGCGACAGAAAAAGGCTCCAGAAGGCAGGGCCAAACCCTAGCCAGGGGCGCCGGCCGGCCCCACCTTGGCAGGGTTCGGGCCCCAGTCGCTCAGGTGTCTTCTGGATGCTTCTAGTGTTTCGATGATGATGTTGCCTTCGCGGTTACATTTCGTGATATTTATGCACTTTAATTCCTCTTTTATGCTTTTCTGGAATAACCCCTAGAAAATACAAAACATGCAAAACTCGTGGAAATCGTCAGTTAAAACCTAGACTAGTGTATATTCATGTATCATTTTGTATCTAAAGTTCTAATAAAAGTTGACGTTATCGACCGTTAACAACTCCCCCAAACTTACCTTTTGCCAGTCCCTTAGCAAACAAACTAAACCTAATTACTAATGTATTTGGATCTGGAGTTGCTACAATGCTTTCATTCTTTCCAAGTACACATGCTTTCAAACAGAGATTCTCCTCCAGATTAGACAGTAACTGCTCTAACCTTCAGACTTACCCATTTTACCCTTAACTATGGAGCTTTACAGTCCTCACATAAGTCTTGAGTATTTGAAAGATAGAACAATCAAGTCAAGCACTATGTCTCAAATTCGTCACAGTACCAATATTCTGGAGTTTTGCAAGTTTTCAAAATAAAACTCAGAGCTTAATTGTATGATACCCACAAGTCTCTTAATATATGTAGTATTTATGTATCTCACTTAAGGCATTAATGATGTTATGCCTCCTTATAGCTAAGAATATATAGTGGAGCTCATAGGAGTAGTCATAACAAAGATAAGCATTCTTGCCATTCATATGTCGTAAAGTTAAACAATGGATCCACAGAGAATCGAGGCATACAATCAAACCAAAATATGCATGTGTATGGAATATGGTGGATAGGTGTGTATGTGGTATTTAGTGGCTAATCCTAATTCTACTTATGCTCTTTTGAAAATAAATCTCTCTCTTGGAACTTAGAACTTTGTGGGAAAATATGGGCTATCTTTATTCTTCTCTTTCTCTCTCTCTCTTTTTAATTCTTCAGGGAGCCGGGCATCTAGTACCCATTCTTTTAATTGCTGGGACACTTGTCCATCTTTTACTCCCTTTTCTTTCCATACTTTTGCATAGCCACATGCATCCTTTGAACATAAATAATTGGAGAGATAATGATAAAAACTTAGAGCATTTATAACAAGGCTGTCCTATGGGATATATTTTTGGTGTCTTACTCCCAGTGTAGGAGAAAACATTTTTATGATGAACATAGATGAAAGTGGAAATGGTTGCGATTACTCCTAGGGTAGAAATAATGCATATGTGCCTGGAGTGTGTACGTGACCTTGGTTTTAAAAGTATGACAAGACTCTCATATGGTATACAACAAAGGTTGACTAAACTCAATGCAAAGCAAGTAGCATAAATGTGCAAAGGTTTCCTATCTAAATATATCATATATGGCTTTGGTAGGAATTCACACTTTGTCATACAAGAGCTCATCATGTGGGTTTTAAGTTTTCAAAAATAAATCTCCAGAACATAGTAATGCTAGGAATAAGATAAATAGTAGCTCAACCTTCATGAATCATCGATCAATTACCTAGACTTGGCTCAAGCATATGCCTCCACAAGTTTCAGGTTTAGAGTAAATCCTCAAATTAAAATAGTAGTATCCAAAACTAGGGAGAATTTAAGGTTGACAGCTAGGTACTTGAAAGGAATGATAATAGAGCAACTATTCATCATCTCCAAGACAAAGTTTTTAGTGTTCATCCATTTTAATTGCTTCTAGCCTAGAATAACTCCAATCATACTCTAATGTATAGCTAAATATTTATTTGGTTTTCAAATTTTACTTTACTAGCTAACTCACGCGAAAAGCGATGTGGTACAATAATAATAAGGTGGGAAACTTATATTTAGCTGGATTTTAAATGGAGGGTGCCCTCTCTCAAACTGGATGTTTGACAGGGTCTTTGATGTTGCAAATTGAGTGATCCTTCTAGGAGTAGGTGTATCGGCAGCATAAGGGCGTCAGGTTGACTAGCTTCTTTGATCTTGTATTTTCCTGTGAAACTCAATTGCCAATAAAAATACCAAATCTTATGGAGAGGGGTTAGGTTTAATACTACTCCATGGTAAGTGTTTGATTTTATATTTCCAGTAGAAGTTTTCTAATTGGGTGGACCTTCATGTGCCCACATATTTTTGGTATTTTATGACTATATAAAACAGACTTTAATAATCGCATAGGTATAATTACCTGATAACTAGGGGATGCTCCACCCCCAAGCTAGATATTTGCAACACTTGGTGTTGAGTGATCTTCAGAGTGAGCTAACCAGTAGTAATCCTGGTGGGTGCCACTGATAGACTCTCTCCTTAGTCATAATATTGTTCCTGCATAATTATATTGCAACAAGAAAACCAAAACTCGAGGCTTTGAATTTAACAAAGGGCTAGCGGCCAGCCAATGAGCAATTGATTTTTCTCTGAGTTGATTTTGACAGATCTGGCAGGATTCTAATAGGATTCTTTTTTTAGGGTTTTCAAATTTTCTTATGCAATAATTAAATATGCATGCTATATTTTTGTACCACCACGGAGAATATTTACTCTTATAGGGCTTATGTTTTTTATAATGCAACAAAGTAAATACGTATGCTATTTGTATTTTTATTTTTATGCCACCACAGTAAATACTAAAACATGGTTACCATAAGTTTATTCACATGGGGCTCAGTATTTATGATGCAACAAGTAAAGCAGTAAATATTTTTGTTGTTTTATATTTAATGATTCAAAGATGATTATACTAATAAATGTGTTAAAGTAAAATTACTAATGCATGCTAACTTAATTAGATAACTACCATTCTAACCTTATGGCTAGGGTACGGAATTTAAAGTCTACCGACAGGACTTAGATAGAGGAGAGTACTTACTCGGTAGGTTCATCGTCTGAGGTTACCTTAGTCAATTCCCCATTTTGCGGTGGTGTAGCAGGTGCTTCTTCGCTCTCCTTCCATCTCATTTCTGTCTCTTCTGCTTCTCTCTTCTCTAGCTCTAGCTCTTTCTTGTTACACTCCCTTAGGTATGCTTCTCTTGATTCTTCATCTCTCTTCATCCATTCTTTTACTTGTGCATGGATCTCTTCTTTCTCTGCCTTAGCAATCATGTCCATCCTTTTAGCTTCTGCTTCCCACACACTCTAGCGTGGTGCTTGTATAGCTTCTTCTTGCTCCTTGTAGCAGTCTTCATACATCATAATCTTGCCAGGGAATTCCTCCCATCCACAGTGAGGCTAGGCAGCCAGACGGCGGGCTTGGCGTCTTCTCCTGTTGCATTGCTTCCTGTTCTGCTCATGGTTAAGAAGTGTTCTAAATTGACAGCGTACCTTTCCAGTGGGTAAGTTGAAGTGGATCTATCCGGACCCGATGTAGATGATAGTGTTGGCAGTGTAGAGGAACGGTCTTCCCAAAAGAATAGATGATTCATTGTTTCCCTGCATATCAAGAATTAGAAAATCTGTGGGTATATATTTATCTTGAATTCTTACCAAGACGGCCTTAACCACGCCTTCAAGGAATCTTAACGGTTGGTTGGCCATCTGCAATTGAATATATATTGGGTATAAAGGTAAATCATTAAATAAATCATCATATACCTTTTTGGACATTACATTGACGCCTGATCCAGTGTCGTAGACGGTGTTGACAAAAGTGGTGTCTCTGATTGTACAGTCAATGATTGGTACACCTGGGATGCCTCTCGTTTTTGGGAACAGTTGCAGGAGCATATGATCATTTCCTGTGTTGAGAGCAGTGATTAGTTGAGCAGTCTCTTCATGTACATGCTGGGGCTTGTTCTTCCTCCATCTTCTATTGTTCTTCTTCTTGGGCACTGGTTGTGGTTGCTCTTCTTGTTGACAGAATTACTTCGGGGCTGCAGGAGTCTTCAAGATGCGGTTCTTGAATGAGAATCTTTCTTTCTTGTCCTTGATGGAGAGGACAATCTTAGCATGTTTCGCATAGATAATAGTTTTGGTTGTGCATAAGAATGGTTGTCCCAAGATAATGGGTGCCTTCTCATCTCCTCCTGTCTCCATGATTACGAAGTCACCTGGGACATATGATTGCCCCACTCTGATAAAACTTCCTCTAGCACTCCCTCGGGGTAGCAAATGGACTGATCTGCAAGCTGCAAACGCATATCTGTGTACAACAAGGGATCACCTAATATTTTCTCATAAATCACCTTGGGCATTATGTTGACACTTGTGCCGAAATCGCAGATAGATTCTGAAAAGCTGTGACATCCTATGGAGATAGGAATGACAGGTCTTTCAGGATCTCTCATCTTCTCAGATAGTGAGTGATCTATCCACTGTATATCTGCAGGCTCAGTTTGATATTAGGTTGCATTGTGAATATCAACAAGGTTAACAGTTTCTAAATCTTCTGGTTGGCCCGGAATCTTACCTTTCTCAAATGGAGGGACAGCAGCTAACTGAGCAAATTGTGATTCTAACATTTTATTCAAGCTGTGCTGGTTCTTTATAGCAGAAACAAAGGTATCCATTCTGGTATTAATATTTTTTAAAGCTTTATCATTCGAGGCTACCTTTCTAGACATTTGATCTAAGAATTTAGATTGACCAGCAACTACATCTCTTAAAGATGGAAGATTCTAATTATTGTAATTATTACCTTGGTTGTTACCTTGGTAATTACCTTGTCGAGGTTGCTGATTCCATCCTTGGGTTGGCTGGTTCCATCCTTGACCTTGCTGAGGACGATAGTAGGTGTTATTGTTGATGAAGTTCACATCCTCTTGCAGCATAGGGCAGTTGACGGCTGAATGCCCGTAATCACCATATTCTTCATAGGTCATGCGGGAATCATCAATATGCATGACTTCCTTCTTCTCTATATCAAGCTTCTTCATGATGAGGTCTAGCTTGGCAGTGACCATGTCAGTTTCTTTAAGATGATGGATGCCTCCTCCTCTCTTGTGAGGTTGAGTACGTTCTTCATTACAGCTTGGATTTGAGGCCATCTTCTCAACAAGTGCTTGAGCTTCGGGAAGCTTAACTGACAGGAAAGCTCCTCCAGCTGCAGAATCTATGGACTCACGGGTGCTAGAGATAAGCCCGTGGTAGAAGGTCCGCATCAATAGCCAATCCTCTATCCCGTGATAAGGACAATCTTCAATATAATCTTGGAATCTCTCCCATGCTTCAGTGAATGATTCATCATGTTGCTGTTGAAAGCTTGAGATTTTTCCACGCAGAGCATTTGTCTTGCCTGTAGTAATGAACTTTGCCAGGAAAGCAGTTGAGCATCGGTCCCATCAAGTGTTCTTATTTTTGTTGGTGTAGAACCACTGCTTAGCTTTCTCCAAAAGTGAAAATGGGAAAAGACGGAGTAAAATAGCATCTCTTGGTACTCCTCTAATCGTGAAGGTGCTGCAAATCTCTAGAAAGTGTTGTGAGTGTGCACTTGCATCTTCATGAGATTTTTCACAAAATTGGCTGGCTTGAACCATGGTGATAAGAGCAGGCTTAAGCTCGAATCCATTCTTCCCAGTATTGACTGCTGGTCCGATCCGAATGTTTTCTGTTGATGGGACAGAGAACTCGCGCAGTGTCTTCTCAGCCATGTCTTCAAACGCAGAAGATAAATCTTCTCCTAAGTGTTCTTCTTCCAATGTTAGAGTTGACTCCTTTGATAAACTAGCTCGATAAACGATGGGTGTTTTTGATGGTGACTCGAAATTGTCCCTCGCCTCTACAAACTTCTTTCTTCTAAGGAGTTTCTCTGGATCGTCAGTGAAATTGTTTGGAAGAGAAAAACCATTCATTCATCACCCTGCATAAGATAAGCAAATGATAAAAACATGGGTGTGCCTGTTTGAGTTAGAGATCAATCGGTAATACAACCTTATCCATAATGCATATGTGTTATCAATATTTCCTAGGTTCAATGTGCATTCCCTGGCAACGTCGCCAAAAATGCTTGTTGACATCTACTAACGTCGCCAAATATAACTTTATAACTTTTAACACTAGAGACGAGATTAGAGATGTATGGTAATTAATTAACTGGTCATTAGCAACTAGCCACCGATCTATTACCAACATTCTTTAGCATGAACTACGTTGTCATCCCTAATTATGAATGCTAAGAATAAATAAAGGTTTCATATATTATTCCATGTGACTAGGCAGAAATATATATATAAATATAAAATAAGAACAATTCTGCAAGCGGACAGATAATTATACTATTATAGCATTTTACCTAGTGTTCTACCAGGTTATCGATTTGTATTTATACCACTGGGAAGAACTGGATAAACTATAATGTATTATATTGATAATAACTATATACACTGAACAAGTGATGTTACTGATGTCATATACTCTACTCATAATAGGTAGAGGTCACAAGATAATAAGGATAAATATAGGTGATAAGTATGATCAAGCATCATTAATGGATAAACATTAGAGCACTTTCTAGTCATAGCAATAGCTAGCCAATGGATAAACTAAGGAATTAATATCTAAGGTAATTCTATAACTACGTCAATGACTAACTCTAACTAGTGCAATTACATCTAGCAATCATTGTTAGATTAGTCCTATATCGTGATCTCATGTAAAGGGCATCATCTAGAAAGGATGTGAACCAGAGTCATCACCCAACTTCGCGACCGTGCCTACTTGTCTACATACGGGGGTGGACTACAAAGGAAACAACGTAGCTGTCACCTACGCGAACTACCACACGACCCGGGGTGCACTCGTAGATAAATGGAATATCTAGACACCACATCTACACATTGTTCATCATCTACCCAACGATCGTTTGGATAAACGCTATACGAGCAATTACATGAATTCAATAAGGTCAAACCAACTATACTAGACATATAATTAAAGTAGACAATGATTAATGCAATTAAGAACATATGAACTATTAAGAACAATGTTTCCCTAATCATAATGAAGAATACAATAATAGAGAAAGAACTAGAACTATACCGAACTCTGCGCTCCAGACGGATGCCGGGGCTCCAGATCCCGCCGAAGAACTAGATCTCCTCTACTTCTAATCTAACTAGGCTAGAACTATGAACTAGGAGGCTCTTGATGAACTAGTAGGCTCTTGATGGCTTGGAGACTTGATGCCTTCGATGAATGATTGATTGATCCTTCCGGGGGGTCTACCCCTTTATTTATAGTTCGGTGGGATGAACGTGCGCCGTAGGATCAAACCGACTTCAACCAAGGGTCGAGATGACTCCCAAAAGGCGGCGGAAGAAGACTCCAAAAGGTGGGGCCCAACCCTAGCCAGGGGGCGTCGGCCGGCCCCACCCTAGTGCCGGTCGGCCCTACCTTGGCAGGGTTCGGGCCCAGGTCGCTCGGGTGTCTTCTGGATGCATCTAGTGTTTCGATGATGAGGTTGCCTTCGCGGTTACGTTTCGTGATATTTGAGCACTTTAATCCCTCTTTTATGCTTTTCTGGAATAACCCCTGAAAAATACAGAACATGCAAAACTCGTGGAAATCGTCAGTTAAAACCCTAGACTAGTTTGTATTCATGTATCATTTTGTATCTAAAGTTCTAATGAAAGTTGATGTTATCGACCGTCAACACCAAATGTAAAAGTGCAAGATCATCTAGCTACCACCTAAGCATGCTAGTTTTCAAATCAGCAATCAATTCTATTTCTAGCATACACCACTCAAGAACATGGCAATTTGAAAGTAAAGACATGTGCAAATGCAACAAGCATATGAAAATGCACATTTCAAATGCATCAACCAAGTTCATGAGTTTGCTACCCCTCGAGGTGAGCTTATCTTAAGTAAAGGTTTTGATTCAAATTTTTTATCCCTTTACTTTGGCCTATTGCTCTCCCATCATCGGCCTCAATGATGGTTCATTGCGAAGCTTAAATCCAATTTTATCTTCTCCCCCATTTCTCTTATCTTTGTTTTTCTTCCCCTTGGCATCAAGTACGACAAAAGGGTCAAATCAGTGGAGTGAGAGATTTCTTGGTCAATTTTGGTTCAATCTAGCAAATTTGCATAAGTTACTGTTGACGGTCGCTAACACCCTGTTTTACCATCAACATTTCACCCGTAATCAAGGTAAAACCACATGAAATGCAAAGAACTCACTTTGAAACTCACTTACTTCCACATGTCCTTGGCGAAACATTGTGTATGCAGGAAAAATGGTGGAAATAGGAAAAAACGAAGAAAACCAAGACAGCTTGGCACCTCAGCTGCCGCGTGGGAGCCAAAGGGGGCGCCCACCCTCCACTTAGTGCTCCCGCCCTCCACATAGTGTGCCTGCCCTATGAAAAGTGCCAAATGCACTCTGCCACCTCACGGATCCGTGTGTCATCCTCCCAAATGGCCTATGGCACGTTGATTCAACATTAACAGCTCAGAAACCTGTCGCAAGGATCCGGTGGCCCTACCAACAGGGCTCCCGCCCTGTCCAAATTGTGCCACATCCACAATCCGAGGGAAGGTCTCCACAAGTCATCCAAGCCATCAAACAAAGTCGGTTTTCATCCAATGGTGATCAAGTGATGTGCCATGGATCGATGGACCCACATGTCATCCTCCCGGGGGCTGCAAACCGCCAAATCAGGGCACCAACCAACCTTGCGACCGCCCTTAAGGAGGAATGAGGGCCCTTGGATGCAAGGCGGTGCATCAAGGGGGTGCCCGCCCCCCTAGGAGGGCGCCCGCCCTGCCACTTCGCGGCACCGACCTCCAGGACGCCTAGAAGTACCCCTGGAGCTCTCCTACACTATAAATAGGACTTGTTTCCTCACTTGTAAGGAGAGACCACTAGAGACCACTAGAGGATCACTAGCAAATCACTAGAGATTCAGCTCATAGTTAGTAGTAGCTCCTCTCTCTCTCTAGCGAAGCTCTGCTCTTAGAAATAGTGCTAGCTAGAGAAGAGTAGAGTAGTGAGAGAGAGGTCGGGAGAAGGAGGAAGTCTGTGGAGGAGCCAGGCTTGTCGGCGACCTCCTCTGCGGTGTTATTCACTCTTATTGGTAATAAAAATCCCCTGCTTCATTTATTTATTGTTATACATTAAGCAGTTGCATACTTGTCTCATTGCTTGGTTAGAGTGCTCTAATTCCTTGGCCAGAGTTAGAGTAGTAAGCTTTATAGATTAAGCGCGTGCTTAGGCTATAATCTTACCCTTGAGTACGTCTAGGCCCACGGATAGTAGTGGTATGTTCTAGGTGGTGATAGCCCTAGAATCCTCTGGATTCCACCACGTTCGGCCTAGGTTAAAGGCGTAGAGCTTGTAGGTGTACGAGGCCTATTCAGTCGAATCTCGGCTAGTTTAGGACTTTGCTCATTCCTGGTATAGCAGTCTCTTTGGCATAACAATCAATTGATCTTTTATTGAGTTAAAGTTCTCCCATAAACTCCAGAGCTACTTAGAATTATAATAGTGTGTTTCCACCTTAGCTATACTTCATTGATTTATCCTCACTAAGGTTGTTACCCCATTTATCCATATCTAGATCCTTGACTTTCAGATCCTAGGAAACACAAATCCCGTCTTCCTTTGGGAAAATATAAATTCGACACCTGGTACTCCCAGGTAAAGTTCTACACGATAGTTCTGTGCGCTTGCAAAATCCCATCACCTATCCTATAGAGCCATACCCATAAGCATTTTTGGCGCTGTTGCTAGAATTAACTTTATTTCTAGTAGCAACGTTAGAAGTGTCAACAACCACATTCTTTGATTATAGGGATTGACAACCCCCGTGATTGCGTTGAGAAGTTTGTACCACTGCTAAAGGATAGATTTGGCTACACTCTTTTGATAGCGTTAGTAACTGTCAACAAGCATTTTTGGCGCCGTTGCCGGGGAACGCAACTGTTGAATTCCTCTGATTTGAGTCAAATCTAGATAGTTATCCTTTGAATCACGAATATGGCCGAAAGGACCATCTGTGAATTCTCTGCACCTTCTGCGGCTAATATAGCAACAGGCCCTGATGTCATCGAGGTGACCACTCAGTTCGAGTTAAAGTCTGCATTGATCACAATTGTTCAAGCTAGCCCATTTTGTGGGAAAGCTCATGAGGATGCTAATGCACACCTCTAACATTTTTTGGAGATATGCAACACCTTTAACATTAAAGGAGTAACCCTAGACGCAATTCGTTTGCGACTCTTTCCTTTCTCCTTGTTAGGAAAAGCCAAGCAATGTTTCTATACGAACGGAAATGATGTAGACACATGGGAAAAGTGTTCCAACTCTTTTCTAGTAAAATTCTTTCCTCTTTGCAAGACCAATGCTCTTCGCAATAAGATCTCTAGTTTCCAACAACAAACCGTTGAATCAATTCCCGAGGCTTCGGAACGAATGCAAGAGTATGTCGTTGCATGTCCACATGTTGATGGTATTTATACCATGTTTTCTACCATCATGACCGTCAGCAAAACACTCTTTTTTAGGAAGAAAACAAGCAAACACGTAGTGGCTTAGGTACAAATAACTTGGTTCCACATGTACATGTCATTATTTGCTTGCAGGTACCCAAAACAGGTAATTCCAGAGTTTAGAAGTCCAAGATGAAGATATAATGCAAATCAAATTATGATAAAGTGGCAAAGTGATGTCACAATCATCAATAACTTCACTCCAGGATCAAGTGGACACTTGGTGGACACTATTCATGGGTCGGCCGACCCATGAATAGTGGCCCCAGCACTCCACCTTCAAGCATCAAGCAGTGGAGTGATGTAGGAGAGAGCTGAGGCCACGTGGAGCCATGTCATGGGTCGGTCGACCCAGACATGGCGCCCAGCTAGCTCTACTGACGTGGCACGATCCTTGGCACACCTCCTAAAGTCCATTTCCACCCTTGGATCACAAGTGTGCTTTCAATCAATGGTTAAGGAGCAAAGCACATGGATTCATGGGCCCACAACGAAGGAGCCGACTTGACAACGGAATAACCAACACATGGGCAAGGCTCTATGACATGTGGGGCACAAGATGGTGGGACCCACCTATCATAGGGGGGTCGGCCAACCCCCTAGGTGCCCAACTTTCGGCCACCGACTCTTGGCATGAATATAGGCAACGTGGTGAATCCTGGGCGTCCAATTCATGGCGGTTCAAGGTCGGTGGATCCAAGGGTAGAGATGGAAAGGCACATCGATTGATGACATGGCACTCCTCCTCATCCCCCTATAAATACCCCCTAGTCCTTCACTCTAATCATCAAGTGTATCATAGGAAGAAAGACTACTTAGTAGCTTTAGTGTTAGAATAAGAGGGAAGAGAGTGAGGAAAGTCTTCAGGAGAAAGCCCTGGGCCTGTCAGGAATCTTCTCCAAGGTGTACCTCAGCGGATGCAAGCTTCAAGTAAGTTTTACATCTGAGTCCTTCTAGTATTTGATATTCTGGTTCTGGTACTTTATGTATATACTTGCTTTACATGCACATTGCTTTACTTAGTGAAGTGCTCTAGTCTCCAGCTAAGAATAGAATAGTAAGTATAGTGTAGACGTGGTGTCTAGACTATATCTTATCAGTGTGGGCCGCTTGTCGCACGGATTGTTTGTGGGTGCCAGCAAGTGGTGACAGCCTTGTCTGGTCTTAGTATCCCACCACGTGTGTAAGATAAGTTATTAAAATGGCAGGGCATCAATACAATAGCACAGCCGCCTCGGGAGGACTTATATCTCCTCCTGTTTCACCTATCGCCTCTTGTAAAGGGAGGAGGTGGTAAATCTCTTTATACTTAGAAATCCAAGACCAGATATCTTTTGCTACATAGGGACCTCTCTATACCTACATCCTAAACCCTTGATCACCAACTGACAACCTAGGTCCTAGTTAGTTCACTTCACGTTCCCCATGGAAAATACGATACTTGGAATACTCCCGGTGAAGGCTACATTGACTACCGTACACTTGTGGTATATCCGTTTGCCACTTTTGGTGTCAACAAGTTTTCTGGCGCCGTTGCGGGGGAACGGTAGCTGTCTTAACTAGAGTCGAGTCGTCTTAGTTATCCTTGTTTGATCAAAACTATCTCTTTCATACACACATGGATCAAACACCTATCTTCGAGTATGCTGCTCCATCGGGCGCTAGTATGGAGCCGCCTAGTTCATCACAGGCCATTTTAGCCATTTGTTATGAGCTACGCCCAAGTCTCATAGCGATGGTTCAGGAGAAGCCTTTTTCTGGGGAAGAAGATGAGAACCCCTATACACACCTACGAGATTTTGAAAAATTATGCTCTTGCATACACATCCAAGGGATGAGACGAGATACCCTTAAGTGGAAGTTATTCTCGTTCTCTTTGATGGGAATAGCCAAATGATGGTATACTCGTCACATAGGTAGTGTAAATGGAGAATGGGAGAAACTGCAATCAAAATTTTGTATCACCTTTTTCTCCATTCCCCGAGTTGCTCGTCTTCGTGTAGAGATCCTAACCTTTAGACAAAAGGAAAAGGAGCCTCTAGGTGCGGCATGGGCCCGTTTCACAGACTTAATATCTTCTGGCCCTGATTTAGCTATAACTGAGCCAGCACTCTTGCAACACTTCTACCTTGGTCTTAGCCAAAATTCCACACAGTTTCTTGATTTAGCCTCTAAGGGAGCGTTCTTGCATCTCCCCATTAGTGAAGGTAAGGAAGTTCTTGCGAAAATCTTCGAGAACACCCCCTACACTAATATCTATGATGAAGCCCCCGAGGAAGATCAAACCCCGAAGGACGAACCCACGATAGCCGGAACCTCACCCCTCATATCACAAGCTGTCGAACCTAAACCACAACCACCAAAGCCTCCAGAGGAGTAAAACCTTTGGAATTTCCTCTTGATATCGAGGCCGATCTCTTCTCCGATTTCGGAAATGCCTCGAATCAACCTGTGCAAAAGAAGTCTACAACATGTAGAGCTCCAAATAATCACATCCCACATCACCTTGAGACCCGCTATCTCAAGGATACTGTTCAAGAGCTCGCATCCATTATGAGTGACGAATGGCTGAAGGAGGCCGAAGCCTCACCTGAGGTTATGAGGACCCTATCTTACTTCACAACCATTCCGTGCGTCAAAAATAGGACTACCATAGACTATCTTTATGACCCCGCCATAGGAGTGAGCATTATGCTTAGCAAATGCACTCTTAAGAGAGGAACCTCTAGCCCCAACCAACAAAATTCTTAAATTGCCCTCTGGGAAACCAGTCGAGAGCTGCGGGATTGCACAGACCATTCCTGTTACAATTAACAAGGTCCATATCCTCTACACTTCTTTATTTTCGATATAGAGGAATTTGACTTGTTGATTGGACACTCGCTCATGAGATTCCTTGATGTATTCCATGGGGGGAGCCTTGAAGGTCATCTCAGGAAGAACCTTTGCGTTTCGATTCCACTAGCAAATTCTGCCAACTCTAAGGTACAAATGCACCCCGAATCTGAGCCAATAGAGGAAGTGATGGCTGCATCTCTTCTAGAACCTTCTCATCCTGATCTAGAAGAAGATGCCAAAGATTTCATCCAAGAAGAGGTCGAATTAGAAGAACCTTTACATCTGGATAAATCTGAACCCCCATCTAAACCCTCTATAGAACTTAAGCCTCTTCTTTCTGGGCTTAAGTATGCCTTTCTTAATGGTGATAGGGAGACTCCGGTAATCATTAGTGACCAACTTTCTGAGGAGGAAACCTCCAAACTCATCACCATTCTAGAGAAACATCGCTCTGTCTTAGGCTACTCTCTTCAAGATCTTAGGGGAATTAGTCCCACTCTCTGCACCCATCGCATCCCAATTGCGCAAGATGCCGCACCTTCTAGGGAACCTCAGCAGAGGCTAAATAATGTGATGAGAGAGGTAGTAAAGAAAGAGGTCTTGAAACTCTTGCACGCAGGCATAATCTACCCTGTTCCTAACAGCAAGTGGGTTAGCCCCGTCCATGTAGTGCCTAAGAAAGGAGGGATGACGGTCGTTAAAAATGAGAAAAATAAATTAATACCTCAACGAACCGTCACAGGTTGGAGAATGTGTATAGATTACCGAAAACTTAACAAGGCCACAAAGAAAGATCACTTCCCGTTGCCATTCATCGATGAGATATTGGAACGGCTTGCAAAACATTCTTTCTTCTGTTTCCTTGATGGTTATTCGGGTTATCATCAAATTCCCATCCATCCCGATGACCAAAGTAAGACAACATTCATATGCCCCTATGGGACATATGCATACAGGTGCATGTCTTTTGGCATATGCAATGCCCCTGCTTCTTTCCAAAGGTGCATGATGTCTATCTTCTCCGATATGATCGAAGAAATCATAGAGGTGTTCATGGACGATTTCTCAGTCTATGGCAAAACTTTCGATCACTGCCTAGAGAATTTGGACTGTGTCTTACAAAGATGCGAAGAAAAGCACTTAGTCTTGAACTGGAAAAAATGCCACTTTATGGTTTGAGAAGGAATAGTGCTAGGACATAGAGTGTCCGAGCGTGGGATAGAGGTGGATAGAGCTAAGATAGAAGTCATAAAGCAGCTCCCACCGCCCACGAATGTTAAGGGTGCTCGCAATTTTCTTGGTCATGCAGGATTTTATAGAAGGTTTATAAAAAATTTCTCTCAAATTGCTAGACCTTTAACAAACCTGCTTGCTAAAGATGCACCCTTTAACTTTGATGATGAGTGCTTAGACTCATTTTATTATCTAAAGAAAGCACTTGTCTCTGCGCCAATCATACAACCCCCTGATTGGACGCTTTCTTTTGAGATAATGTGTGATGCTAGTGATTATGCTGTAGGTGCTGTCATAGGACAGACCAAAGATAAGAAACATCATGAAATCTCATATGCTAGCAAAACCTTAACTGGGCCACAATTGAATTATGCAACAACTGAAAGAGAATTGTTGGCCGTGGTTTTTGCTATAGACAAATTTAGATCTTACTTAGATGGAGCTAAAGTAATAATATACACTGATCATGCTGCTTTAAAATACTTGCTCACTAAGAAAGATGCTAAACCAAAATTAATAATATGGATCTTGCTGCTCCAAGAATTTGATCTTGAAATTAAAGATAAAAAGTGTAACACCCGAAAAATTGCATTCTTTTAAATAGTGGGAATTTATTTAATTATGCAATTAGTTGATCATTCCAATATAGGGAAATTAATATTTATTGAGATATAAAATTAATGTTAGGCCATATACATGTTTGTTGCATTCATGCTGGAGCATGTATTTTTGTATTGTTTGGTTTATGATTGAGTTCAAATATTCAAAACCCAATTTGAAAATCCTTTTGGAAAATGAAATTAGAAAATAGAAAAGGGAAATAGGAAAACCCTTCCCTCTCTGATTTTGGCCCGAGGGCCCAGTCCTCCTCTTCCTTTCGGCCTGCCCCCTCCCTTGCTAACATGGGCCGAGGCCCAGCTAACTAGCCAGCCAGCCGGCACAGCAAGCTGAGCGCCCCCTCTTCCCATCTTTGGATGACAGGCGGGCCCCACAGGGCAGTCCCTCTTCTCCTCCTTCCTTTCTTCTCCCCGGGGCGCCCAAAGCAGAGAGCCACGCCGCGACCGAGCACGCGCGCGCGGAGCATCCCTCTGCCGTGACTGCCAGCCCGACCCCAGCGCTCAGTGCTACCGACCTGTGGGACCCACAGGACAGCCCCTCCCTTGTTTCCCTCTGCTGCTCGCCGAGAGTCCGACGCGAGAACGAACAGAGCGAGTTCGTCGCTGGCCGCCCTCGATTCGATCTCCTATATATCCGAGGCGAACTCAACTCCCCTATCCCCATCGCCTCGGGACTATATAAGTCCAGGCGGGCCCCTATTTGCCGCCATCCAGCCCTAGCGGCATTGCCTCTTCCTGCCCTCGCGCGAACAGAGCCGCTGCTGCTCGAAGCTTTCCACCGCCGGAATTTTCGGACGAGTCCGTCCTGAGCACGCCTCCACCGGCCCGTAAAAGGAAGCCGCGACCCTCTCCCCTCCCCTCCTTCTGGCACTGACGCGTCGGGCCACGGCACAGCGCCGTCCCCTTCCTCCGGACAGAGCCCGAACCGAGCACGACTGCCGCCCCCGACCATATCCTAACCACCGAATCTCCCGAAGTCCGGATCTCCTACGCCTCCCTCGCGCCCCTATATAGGTCGGCCGAGCTCTGCCGTCCCTCCCCACAAGTTCCTGAGCAAGCCACGCCCTCCAATCTTGCCCTAGCCGCCGCCCCGAGCTCCGCCGCCGCCGTCGATTTCTCCTCGGGAGGACTTCTCCGTCGAAATTGGTTGTACTCCAAGCTTTGCAGCAAGGTCAGAACCTTCCCGACCCCTTCTCCCTCGGTTTCGTGCCCTATAGCCATGATGCCGAGCTTCGCCGCCGCCATAGTTCCGCCACCTAGCTCGCCGCACCCTCCCCGAGCTACCTCTGTGGCAACCGAAACCATAGATAGGTTTGGCTTGAACTCCTCTTGCTTCCCGACCAGATCCCGAGGTGTGCCGAGCTTCCTAGCCCCGAAAACGCCGTCTCCGGCCATCTTGCCGGCGAGGAATCGGCCGGGCGCCGCCCGACTCCGGCGACCAGAGCCGCCCCTCTTTCCCCCGAGCTACCTGCGCCGTCCATGGCCGATCCAACGGCCCACAGTGGGAAATGCCTTTTCGACCGGCACTTTTACAGAAGAGCCCCTGAGCTTTTTAATGTTCTAACCCGCGATCCTTTGGCGTATTTCTCAGATTACGCTTTCCTATTTAGAAAATGTATTTCCTCGGTTTTAATTCAAAAGGCGTTTTCAATATTTACAGATTTGCCACTCAGTTTATTTCGGCCATATTTTATTCGTTTTAGCTCCGATTTGATCCGTTCAAGTCTCGTTAGATTCGTAAATTCATAATCTACCTAATGATGCTACTGTTACTCATGTTTTCAACTTTTAAAATTCGAGATTAGATTTAATCTATTATTTTATTAAAGTAAAACTTGTTTATTTCATAACTTCTCCGTTTGAACTCCGATTTTCGTGATCTTTATATCGTTGGAATCGTAGCGACGCGTAGATTATTTTTATAAACTTTTCAATCTGCTTTTCTACTGTTGGTGTACTGTTTCTAATATAGATCTTATTTGCTTCGGGTATGATTGCCTCGACGATTGTGTGGTGATTTTATGATCGAGTTCAGACGGTGAGCAATACGTTGGTGATCAAGAGTACACGGAGGATCTAAGTTCTCCAGAGCACTTTGATCAAGGCAAGTATAGCATGGGATCTTCCTTGTTATCCTATTCACCGTAATAATTACATTCATGTGCATGTGTCTACCTTGATAACCATAAGTGCTACCTAGAATTGTTATCTTCTACCTTGTCACCTATGGGTTTATGCATTGGGTAGTCGATGCTAGCGCGCTACTGGAATCATGATCATGTAAACTGATTAATTGAATATGCAATAAAGATTAAAAGATGCCTTTTAGCAACATGGAACTACGGGATTCGAGCATAGTTTTGTGATGCTCAAAATCCTTCACCTTTGATAATGATCTGTAAGTATGACACCGGGATTGACAGTGCAACTATGAGGGCTACATGGCTCTGGTTTTAGCTCAGTATGAGGACCTTTTCTAGCTTGTTAGAGGTTACCGAAAGACGCAAGAGGGGCTTTGACGACTCGGATATAGTGCGGCCTCTGTCCATATGTGTATAACCTGCGTGACCTTATGCCATATGGAAGGGGGGCTCTACATCTGCTTGCCGAGGAAACCTCGTGGCCCTAACATGTTAGACGAACCTTTGAAAGGCTTCATAGTGAAACCTTGCTCGCTCACCTTGGTAGTGTTATGGGGCTAGCTACCCCGAGCAAATGGGAATCACGGCTCATAGTGAAAGTGCGCAACCTCTGCAGAGTGTAAAACTGGTATACTAGCCGAGCTCACGGTCACGAGCGGCCTTGGACGTCTTATGGAATAGTTATCTTTGGGGTGATGTTGACTTGTTGCTAATATAGTGTTGCTATTCATTAATTATGTTTACTATTGATCATGAATTATGGGCTATTCAATTTGTTGCTATCCAATCACATAAAAGATGCTTAATTAAAAGCAAATCGCTGTAAACCCGTGTCTATCCTGTTTGAACCTCATAAACCCCATGTTATATTTGCTGAGTTCGACATGGACTCACTCTTGCTATTTCCCCCACACCTCAGGAGAAGTTTAGGCTTGTGGTCAACCAGTCAGTTGTGTCCCTGTGGAGTTGGCGTCTACACGCGAAGATCGGAGCGTCTTTCCGCTGTTTGCTTCTTAAAGGTTCTATTTTAATTATTACTACGTTATGTATTTGACCATTGTCTTTTGATATTACCTTGTATTTGTCGGCTTATGTGTGTGACTGATCCTGGGGCGCATATAAGGTTATGCATTCAATTTTATCCTTAAAATTGGGTGTGACAAAAAGGGAGTAGAAAACTCTGTAGCCGATCATTTGTCTAGAATGCACTTCAAAGACAAACAGGATCTGCCCATCGACGACTTCCTGCGAGACGACATGCTCCTCAAGGTCACGGACTCCCACCCCTAGTATGCAAACATTGTCAACTTCATGGTCACAGGATATGTGCCACCGGGAGCAGACAAGAAGAAGCTCATCTAAGAAAGCAAGGTGCACCTATGGGACGAGCCATACCTTTACAGAGTCCGCAATGATGGAATGTTAAGGAGGTGCGTGCCAATGAATGAAGCAATCAAAATCATTGAGAAATGCCATGGAACAGAGTATGGAGGCCATTATGGGATATTCAGAACCCACGCAAAGATATGGCAAAGTCGATTTTTTGGCCTACCATGTATAAAGATGCACAAGAATATGTGAAGAGGTGTGCAAGATGCCAGAAACATGGATATCAACACCTGAGATGCAATAAACAACCTTCAAGTGGAGTTATTTGATGCATGGGGAATTGACTACATGGGTCCATTCCCCAAGTCTCAAGGTTGTGAGTATATCCTGGTGGCAGTGGATTATGTGTCCAAATGGGTGGAAGCTATGTCTTGCACAACCGCAGATGCTTCATATTCAAAAGGATGTTTAAAGAAGTCATATTTTCAAGATTCGGCACCCCAAGACTAGTCATAAGTGATGGAGAATCTCACTTCATAGACAGAAGCTTCCGACGTTTCCTGGCTGACATGGGGATAAAGCATAATGTTGGAACTCCATACCATCCCCAGACAAGTGGTCAAGCTGAGACGTCCAACAAGCAAATCAAAAACATTTTGCAAAAGACAGTCAATGAGATGGGAACAGCTTAGAAGAGCAAACTACCGAATGCACTTTGGGTATACAAGACCGCATACAAGACCCTAATTGGTATGTCACCATACCAACTTGTATACGGAAAGACATGCCATCTGCCGGTAGAGCTAGAGCACAGAGCACATTGGGCAATCAAACAATGAAATACGGATCTACCCTCTACTGGAAGGAATAGAAAGATGCAGATCTCAGAGCTTGAGGAATGGAGAGAAAAAGCCTATCACAATGCCAGAATCTATAAAGAAAGAACCAAAAGATGGCATGACAAGAGGATCAAATCCAAGGAGTTCCATCCTGGAGACAAGGACCTCGTGTTCAACTCACAGGTCAAGTTATTTGGCCACGGAATACTAAGGAGCAAATGGGAATGACCATACCTGGTAATCAATAGAAGAAGAAGTTGACATGATAGAATTCATCCCTAATAATGAATTAACGTAACTAAAATCTACATGTCTCACTTCCTTTTTCAATTGTTTGTATAGTTTGACCACTAGATAGGTTTCAAATAATTAGAAATTCTTCCTTTTAACACTTTGGGTCCCTAAAACCCCCAAGTAGAAGTGGATAGCCAAAATTCGGTGACCACTTGGGATCAAAATTAGTCCAAGATATAAAATTGTCATAAATAAATAATATGGTCGTACCGGGCCATCCAAACCCAGGTTGGGCGACCAACACTTGGCACAATTCAAAATTTTGGAAAATGGGACAGTGTTTAGGAGCTGTTGGCGCAAAAGGTGGTTCCCTAAGCCCAACACACCAGCGAAGCCAGAAACGACCCTTGAGGCAGTAAAGCTCTCGCAGATCCAGCTAGCTTCGGACCCGGACTGAGAGTGTCAGTAACACCCAAGCATGCCAGTCAATTTGACCTGCAATTGACAAGGAAAAAGATAGTAATCAGTAATCACAGGGCGGAACTAACCGGTGTGTCCAGGTAGTTCCAAATGTATGGCTCGAAGAGCCGATGTAATGGGAGATCGACTAGGAAGCCGATTCCGTCATGTTATGAACCGATTGTGGCGAAACATGCATTATAACTCAATTTAACCGATTCAGACATGAATTCAATGACATATACTTGCATTAGACAGAAATATGCTATAAAAGATGTAGTCACAGCAAGCTAACATGATCATAAGATATCTCAATGTAAAACAAGATGAAATCGGCTATTTCAGCCGATTTAGTGTATACGAGCAACATACAAGTCTATAAAGCAAACAATGTTTCAATTCTCCGGCTAATAGATCTAAATCACAATCTTGCAACAGTGGAGATCGAGCGGATCGAGGCAGTCATGATGAAGTTGCAACTTAGATCCGTTAACCTTTGAATCTAGACAATGTTTACTTTATTACTTGAGTGCGACCCGTATCTAATCTAGATCCAAAATACAACCGGCTGGTGCAAAACATTCTATCTTATCAATATAAAACGAATGGCAAACATAATTCGTTGAACATATAGATCTATTAGATATAAGCCGACGCATATGGATCAAGACAGGCAAATTGATGATTGCTTTAAATAATAAACAATAAACATAGGCAACATCGGTAACTTAATGAATCTAGCTAAACTGCCAAATTTAGCTAGAGCCGATAACTAATCCATGCATGCAAACTGTCTTAATCTATAGCCTGTCCACCGGATGACGTTAACTAATAGATTAATCAAGCAAACAAACATGAATCGATAACTAATCCGCGCGTGAAAACCGTCCTAATCTGCATCTCGTCCACCGGATGACGGTTAACACAGATTGATCGGGTAAACCAGCGAGAATCATCCTTGACTCACTGTGCTTCCCGCGTCCACCGGATGACGCTAAAGAAACAGAGCTTAGCAAGGACCCTGGTCCGCCATGCTTCCACGTCCACCGGATGACGCTAAAAAGACATAGTTTAACAGGGGGTTGACGATACTTACAAGCAAGCCTGCGTCCACCGGATGACACCTAGCCTGGATGAAGTAACTCGACGGACTCGACTGACTCTAGGGTTTGTTTGGCCGGAGCCGAAAGTTGTGTTGTATTGATGTTGTTGTTATTACAATGGCTGAGGGCTTATATTTATACCCTGAGCGTACATAGAGTCCTAATCGAATTACAACTCATCAATAGATAAGGAAACCAACAAACTATCCTATATCTAAGGTAACTTGGAGTCCCATCTTCCCTTTCATAATGGACTCCAACTGTGATCGCATCTTGGCGGCGTGGACTCTGGATGACGTCACCAATACCGACGCTGCACGCCTCCTGTCACCTTCGCCCGATAACCGATTCACCGTGCAATCGGCTATTTCCTTCCTTCCGCTGGACGGAGTCTGCCTCCGAAATCGGCTATCTTCCTCTGGTATCGGCTATCTCCCTTTAGTATCGGCTATCGGCTCCCAGCCCAAAATTTTATGTATTTCTTTGCTTCTATACCATCAGCCAGCCCTTTCCTTTCTGGGGCAAATTTACCAAATTTTGGTGTAAACACAGGCCCCCTAGTTCGGAGTATGATTTCTTCATGCTTCGAACTATGATCCAATGGTCTTCCTTGTGCCGAGAAACTCACTAGCAGCCATAGTGCGTCTAGGTCTTCTTCCTTTAACCCTTGAAATATAAGCATGTTCTCACCATATTTCCACACCTCTGTATGCAAGTCCTGTAAAACAATAATCCTCCAATACATGTGGAAATAGAGTAGTAGTAAATGCATATGTGTATAAATATTATAGTTTTATCCATTCTTAGATATTATTGATCAGAAGATGCTACAATGTCGATTACATCTCAAGAGTATCATATTTATAACCAAGATTTCTTTTAAATTTGAATAAAATGGTACTTTACTCATCTATCTATCTCTTCAACCATGGGGCTTTTACTTTTCACTAAGTCCTCAAGCAACTGCAAAATAGAACAGCTACAGAACTGCTTATCTGTTATCCCTTGAACACTTTTCTTCCGGAGTTTTATTATTATCTTTTATAAATTGTATCACATAATATTGCAAAGTCAAAAAAAACCGAACCTTAAGGAGATAAAAGTCATATACTTAGATCAAGAAGTGCAAGTGAATATTTTTTGTATTTTTATTTTCCCTGTGCATATGCCACTCTCTTTGATCATTCTAAACTATAAGGCTATTGGGCCTTTGGCCATCTTTCATTTTTATTTGGCGATCACGCGATCGTCATTTTTCTTATTTTTCTCTTCTCAGTTCTGGCGGACACGTGTCCGTCGTTTTTATTTCTGAGTTTATAGAATAGCCTCATATCTTATCTTAATCAAAGAGAGAATGTCCATGGCTCATCAAGGAATTTTATTAATTTATAACGTGTACGTGAATCTTGATCTTAGGAGCATGACTATAATCTCACTAGTGGTCACAAACAATTTGACAAAGCTCAATATGAAATCAATTAATCTTTATTAATCATTTTATAAAACTCTCCGGATTTCAAGTATCTCTCAGAATAATGTCATAGCAAATTCCATTTCCATTCACATTGTACAGCCACTTTTAGACAAAGTTCAAACTTTACGCAACCCACAGGTTCTCAAGACTTCAAGACAAGTATCAGACCAAGAAACTCAAACCTTAAAGAAATCAAAATTATAAACTAGACACGGGTGAGACATGAAACAGAGCATCTATTAATCATTTCAACAATGGACAAACTAAAACATTTATATCACATATTTGTAGAGTGGAATTACCCTTAAGATTTCAAAGTTTTGCCTTTAAACATTTCCAACTATAAACTTTGAAACTGTGAGAGTAGAGTTGTGCATACCATCGTTGAAGATGTAGGAGCCAATGAAAGTCACTCGTCTTGTCCGTCTTCGTGATAGATCGCTTGATGTCGTGCAACGTGTGCATGCGGCGAGTCCAAGCCCCCAAGGCATAGCTGATGTAGGATCTTGAGACGCCGTGTGTGTCCTTCTCAAAGGTCTTATTCGCCATTATTTCTTCGCATCTGTATGTACGTACCTTCATTCTAGGCCGATAAAGATGTTGACGACCCTTTGCTGCATGCGAATCGGCTCTCAGGCTTGTATTGTACCTTAGAATCGATTACCCAGCCTGATCCGTTCTACATACGAATCGGCTTTCGAGTCTGCTTCTTAGTATCGGCTTTGTTCTGCTTTCCCTTAGAATTAACCCCTCAGCTAGATTCACTACGAATCGGCTTGTGGGTACTCACAATAGGATCGGCTAAACAGCCTGACCCAAAAAGCCGATCGGTGTGCGACCATTGATGGCTGTGCTTCGTCTCCCTCCGGGATGGCGTCAATAATCCAAACTAGACTGTATTAGGCATTTTGATGTATATGATACTTCTGAACTCGTTATGCCCAAAACAATCCAATCCGCAAGGCTGTATATTTTGTTTATTTTTGCTCTAAAGGCGACGCTTATCGCATCGGCTGTTACGCCCCATCGAGGGTATTTCATTTTTGTCCTAAGGACGACTTGTTACTACGATGTCGGCCATTTTGTCCTGAAGGCGATCCGCTTGCACGGCATCGGCTGTTAGAGCCAGATTCACATGAATCGGCTATTATTCCCCAACTGGGATGCTAGGGTAGTATTTCTTCAGATGCTTCCCGTTGATGGCTCTGGCGAGTCTCTGCCCTTCCAAGTCTTCAAGGATATAAGCATTACCCGGAGCGCATTCCACCAGGCGATACGGGCCTTCCCAGTTTGGCGACCATTTACCGAATCGGCTATCTTTGATACCAATAGATAGAATGACTTTCCATACTAGCTCTGATTCGGTGAAGCTCTATTTAAATCCCTGAAATCAATACAGACTCACAATTTACCATTTTTCTTATACACAGGGACGATGTTCGATATCCACTCGGCATATCGGCAAGCTCGAATGAACTTGGCTTCTAACAGCCTCGTGACTTCGGCCTTAATGTCGGGTAGAGCATCCTCTCTAAAACGACGTGGAGGCTGCTTGTGTGGCCGAAACCCCGGCTTGATAGGTAGCCTGTGCTCAACAATAGATTTGTCCAATCCAGGCATTTCATAATATTCTCAGGCCAAACAATCTTTGTACTCCTTCAACAGTTGAATCAGCTCCTGCCTGAACTCTGGGTCTAAATTGGCGGCAATAAACGTCGGCCTTGGTCTGTCGCCGGGTCCAACATCCACTTCTTCGAGCTTGTCGGCTGACGTGAATCCTTGCCCCAACTTACCCTCTGTGCCGTCGATCGGATTCTCCATTTAATAAAAAGACTCAGAGCCGATTGCCCTGATCAGCTGTTGACTCTCATCACTGACCTTGATGGAGCCTCCTTTCCAAGTCTTGCCAGAGAAATAGTCATGATCCCCAGCTTCCCAGTATGTGGCATCTGCCGTCGCCACGCTGACCGAGTCATCGGCCGGGATCACTTCGACCTCATCGCCATGCCACTGAATGAGGCACTGATGCATGGTCGATGGCACGCAGCAGTTGGCATGAATCTAGTCGCGTCCGAGTAGCAAGCTATAGGCACCTTTACTGTCGATCACAAAAAAGGTGGTAAGCAGTGTTTTCTTCCCCACTGTTAGCTCGACGTTGATTGCCCCCCGAGTGTTGGAAGAATTGCCCCCTAAATCCTTGAGCATTAGCTCAGTTTCTATTAGATCATCGGGACCCTTGCCTAGCTTGCAGAATGTAGTGTAGGGCATGAGATTGACAGTGGCACCACCGTCCACCAACATCTTTGTCATGGGCATGCCGTCGACATAACCTTTGAGATAGAGGGCCTTCAAATGTCGATTCTTGGCTGGCTTATCAAAAGTAGCTTGCTGTGCGAGCACTAACTTGGCCACTCCGTCTTCTGATCCCGAATCGTCTGAGTCGGACTTGGTATCATACTTCTTGGCTCTGAACTCTGTAGGCAGCACGAACACCATTTGTGCATCGGCTACAGCCTTTCCATTATTTTGTGGAGGCTTCTCGCGCCATACCTGTTTGGCACGTCCCTCAGCTTGGAGCTCTCTGTTTCTGAGCCGCTGCACCCGGCGCCTTTGGCTCCTAGTTAGATCCCCTGGGCACCACTGATTCTCTTGCCAAACCGTCTGTCGGCGTTCAACTACCGCTTCATCAAGCCGATCGTGCGAGTCCCTTTTTTCACGCCGATCCCGCGGGCTGTAGGGGCTCCCCAACCTCTGATGCACAGACCGGCGGTTGACCTGGGACTGCCTGCACTCTCGGTACTGATCGCTGCATTCTGGGCAGTTGCGCAGCGTTGGCAGTCTCAGGCCTTCATTCCAACAATGTCGGAAAAATGGGCAATGCCAATGATCCTCCTCACCTCCCCGGTGGCGGGTCATTTCTTCATGATAGCGCGCCTCTTCTTCTTCGCGGAGCCACCTGTGGTACTCCTCTTCTTCGCGCTGCAGCCGCCTCTCATGATCTTTCTCTTTCTGTCGCCGCCACTTGTTCAGAAGGTGCTGGTGTGTAGGCCTCTTGCTCTTAGTGCCACTGGATTCTCCCTGCTCCGGCTGCCTCTGATTCTGTTCCCTCCTTCCTTTGATCAGCGCCAGCTCCTCAGCTGTGATTTGTGCATCGGTATCAACTGAGGAGTTCTTCCTGGCCCGTTCGGAGGTTAATACCTTTACTCTAGTCAGAGGATTCGCGATCTGGACCATGTTCTGCCCTTTCGGGAATGGGAATTTGTCAATCTTCATCTTCCCCTTGGGAGGAGCCTCAAATTTCAACAAACCGCGCCTAATAGCATTTTGGATTGCTGCTTTGAAATTGCGGCAATTGTTTGTAGAGTGTGAGGTGAGGCCGTGGTACTGGCAGAACGGTTTTCCCTGCAAATCTTCAGGAGATGGTTTGACGTAATCAGCTGGGAAAGTGATGTGGCCTGCACTGACTAATAGGTCGAAGAGTTTGTCCAGCTTGCGCGTGTCAAAGTCGTATTGATCTTCCGCGCTCCAACCCTTCGGTACAGCCATGGGCTTTGTTCCCCATTTAAGCTCAACAGCAGCCACTTCTTCATTCTCTCCATCCTCTGAGTCGGAATCACAGACGTAGGCCTGCTTGTATTTTGATTCCTTCTTGAAACTCTGGGCCTGCTGTTCTAATGCAGCCACCCTCTGCATCACCTCGCTGATGCTGTTGAAGTTGGTGCCTACAAGCTTCTCTTGGACGTGTGGGAGCAACCCACTGACCACTATCTTGGCGAGCTGCTTGTCGTTCAGGTTCAAAGAGTAACACATGTTCCTGGTCTCCCTGAACCGCTTGATGAAAGCCGATCCAAGCTCATTCGGCTTTTGATGCATGTTGGTGAGATCTGTGATGTATTTCTCCCCAGTGCCGGAGAAGAAGTAATTATGAAATTTAGTCTCCAGATCTTCCCAGCCTTGAATCGAGCTAGGCTTCATAGATGCAAACCAGCTAAACGCCGGCCCTGTCAGTGATAGCGGAAAGAGCCGGACCCTGTGAGCTACCTCATACGAAGGTTCGCCGAGCTGGGTCAGGTAACGGCTGATGTGTTCCATGGTGGTGATGTCGTCCTGCCCACTGAACTTGGAGAAGTCGGGTAAGCAATACCTGGGCGGCAAGGTCACTCGGTCATACCACTTGGGGTAAGGGCGCCTGTACTTGATTCCAGTCCCGGTCTTCGGCTGTAAACCGAACGTATCACGGAGCATGGCACTCATCTGCTCCAGCAGCTGATTGTTGGGTGTCTGGGCGTACCCCGGATGCGGCGCTGCCTGAAGGTCTTGATATGTGATCCCCTCATGGTATCCAGGAGTTGGGTTGGCCACGTCTGCCGCCGGCGTATTTCTAGCTGTCAGGTTCACTGCTGATGAGTTCATCGAGTTCACCGACTGTCCAGTGGCCTGCATGAAAGCGGCGAGCTCCTCCGGAGTATGATCTTTGTATAATCTGGGAGAAGCTGCTATTTTTTGAGCCGAACCGGCCGCAGTGGCACCCTGCCCTGGCGTTTTCGGCTGGCTCGGCTGTTGCGGTGAGGAATTGGAGGTCCCTGCCGCTACTTTTGGATCTGCATCCTCTGTGGGTATGTTGAAGTAAACCGGACCCAGAGACTCCCAATCCTGCCGTTTGAGAACAGTCTTCATGATGTTATAGAATGTCTGCAGGAAGGATTTATGGTGATGGCCGACTGCTGAATAGGCGGCCTCCCAGGTCGCTTCTTCCAGCATCTGCTTGAGGTCGGCTTTGCACTCCTCTTCAGATTTATCAGAATGGCCGTCCATGATCCATCTAGGGAATGCGTTCTTCTCACTACCAAGCCATCACGCTGCTTGCTGAATGAAAGCAGGCAGGCATCAGCGAATTCCTCAACAATCTTGTTCAGCACAGCCGCGTCCTCTTCACTGAGATCTTCGAGCCTGACCCTGAGGACACTGTCGTCCCTGGAGGGGCCGTCCGCCGCAGCCTTTCCCTTTGCCATGGTCTTCAATGAAAGGTCCCACTGGGCGTGCCAAAAAGTGTGTTGGCGCAAAAAGTGGTTCCCTAAGCCCAACACACCAGCGAAGCCGGAAACGATCCTTGAGGCAGTAAAGCTCTCGCAGATCCATCTAGCTTCGGACCCGGTCTGAGGGTGTCAGTAACACCCAAGCGTGCCAGTCAATTTGACCTGCAATTGACAAGGAAAAAGATAGTAATCAGTAATCACAGGGCGGAACTAACCGGTGTGTCCAGGTAGTTCCAAATGTATGGCTCGAAGAGCCGATGTAATGGGAGATCGACTAGAAAGCCGATTCCGTCATGTTATGAACTGATTGTAGCGAAACATGTATTATAACTCAATTTAACCGATTCAGACATGAATTCAATGACATATACTTGCATTAGACAGAAATATGCTATAAAAGATGTAGTCACAGCAAGCTAACATGATCATAAGATATCTCAATGTAAAACAAGATGGAATCGGCTATTTCAGCCGATTTAGTGTATACGAGCAACATACAAGTCTATAAAGCAAACAATGTTTCAATTCTCCGGCTAATAGATCTAAATCACAATCTTGCAACAGTGGAGATCGAGCGGATCGAGGCAGTCATGATGAAGTTGCAACTTAGATCCGTTAACCTTTGAATCTAGACAATGTTTACTTTATTACTTAAGTGCGACCCGTATCTAATCTGGATCCAAAATACAACCGGCTGGTGCAAAACATTCTATCTTATCAATATAAAACGAATGGCAAACATAATTCGTTGAACATATAGATCTATTAGATATAAGCCGACGCATATGGATCAAGACAGGCAAATTGATGATTGCTTTAAATAATAAACAATAAACATAGGCAACATCGGTAACTTAATGAATCTAGCTAAACTGCCAAATTTAGCTAGAGCCGATAACTAATCCATGCATGCAAACTGTCTTAATCTATAGCCTGTCCACCGGATGACGTTAACTAATAGATTAATCAAGCAAACAAACACGAATCGATAACTAATCCGCGCGTGAAAACCGTCCTAATCTGCATCTCATCCACCGGATGACGGTTAACACAGATTGATCGGGTAAACCAGCGAGAATCATCCTTGACTCACTGTGCTTCCCGCGTCCACCGGATGACGCCAAAGAAACAGAGCTTAGCAAGGACCCTGGTCCACCATGCTTCCACGTCCACCGGATGACGCTAAAAAGACATAGTTTAACAGGGGGTTGACGATACTTACAAGCAAGCCTGCGTCCACCGGGTGACACCTAGCCTGGATGAAGCAACTCGCCGGACTCGACTGACTCTAGGGTTTGTTTGGCCAGAGCTGAAAGTTGTGTTGTATTGATGTTGTTGTTATTACAATGGCTGAGGGCTTATATTTATACCCTGAGCGTAGATAGAGTCCTAATCGAATTACAACTCATCAATAGATAAGGAAACCAACAAACTATCCTATATCTAAGGTAACTTGGAGTCCCATCTTCCCTTTCATAACGGACTCCAACCGTGATCGCATCTTGGCGGCACGGACTCTGGATGACGTCACCAATACCGACGCTGCATGCCTCCTGTCACCTTCGCCCGATAACCGATTCACCGTGCAATCGGCTATTTCCTTCCTTCCGCTGGACGGAGTCTGCCTCCGAAATCGGCTATCTTCCTCTGGTATCGGCTATCTCCCTTTAGTATCGGCTATCGGCTCCCAGCCCAAAATTTTATGTATTTCTTTGCTTCTATACCATCGGCCAGCCCTTTCCTTTCTGGGGCAAATTTACCAAATTTTGGTGTAAACAGTAGCTCTTGTTGGTAACGTGATAGAAATTTTGGGCGAATTTATGGGTCGGCCAACCCATATTGTTTACCCCGTAACTTCGTCACGTTTAGGGAGGCACTTGGGGAGCGTGTGTGGATATTTTCGTGGCTTGGTGACCCATTTTTGGGGTCGGCCGAACCACCCACGGCACCCCGTTGCGACCCACCAGGTCTAGAACGTTGTGCCAACGTTCCCCCGATGTTCTCTCGCGATTTCGAAAAGGAGAACATTGGCACTCATCTTCTTAATCCCTTCCTCTCCTTCTTGCTTCCACCTCCATCTTTCACCATTCCAGAACCCTCCTTCGACCTTAATCCATCAGAGAGATCCACCATGGCCCCCACAAGCAAGAATGCCTTCATCCCCACTGGAGAAGGCACTTCCAAGCCACAAAGGTCACCGACCGATAGCCCAGAGAGAGCTTTGGCCGTCAACATGCTGGAGGTGGAGCCCCTGAACTTGCTGCCGCCGACCAGAGGGCCGCCGGGGGAAGGCATGGGTCACCCGACCCTAGAAGGGTTTGGCCGATCACCCGACGGCCATCCCCTCGGTCCACTTCTTCGCCAAGGTCTCACTCTCCGTGACGAGATCTCTGAAAGCCCCCTGTCCGATCATCCACTCCAATTAGGCCTACCACAGGCCAATTGGCATTGAAGGGGAAGGCTCCAGAGGCACCGGAACAGCGCCCCAACTCGTCAAGGAGCATCAGCACCTACACCCCTTCCACGCCCACCATGTTCAACGGCCGCAAGATCGTTGGCGGTGGGCTGGGTGTAGGGAAGGTGTTTGTCCCTCCTCTCACTTCGGATGAGAAGAAGCAGTTGAGGGAGTCCCTTGACAACAACTCCAACTCTCCTTCCAACGTCCGGAGGAAGATGGATGCACCACCTATCAATGGCCCGCCAGGCCAATTTGAAGATGATTGGGAAGAGAAAAGCGACATGGAGAAAATGCACAAGATTGTAACTAGTCTTAGGAAGAGGAATAATGAGTTAGAGGAGACGGTATTGGAGTTAAGGATGGCACATTTAGATATGGAGGATAACTTTCGCGCGCTCCGCATTAGCACCAATGCGAAGCTCAAGCGAATGGCCACAGCCATTGGCCAAGAGAACATCCTAGCTCCACCTTCTCCTTAGATTAGGGGTGATTTAGAATAAAGCAGGCATTAGCTAGATTTCCCTTTCAAAGTTTGATTTTTACCATTGTAATTGTGCCTACATGTTGGCATTTCTTAACGTCATTACAAAAGATAGACTAAAAGTCCATCCTAGGCAACAGCGCTAGAAATGCTTGTTGGCGTCTCTTAGTATTACTACTAAAGATAGACTATAAGTCCGTCCTCAATAATAATACTAAAAACGCAAGTTGACATCCCCAACCACCATTAATTCAGAAAGGTAACCCTTGGCCCTTAAAGGCGCCGGCCTAGGTAGTGTAGTCTGGTAATAGCAGTTAGAAGTGCCGGATTGGCCTTCCTAACCGTCATTACTTACGATATGCAAAACTATGACACGGCGCTATGGGGTGCACAAGAATTACAATCCTTAAGTAATGGTACTTAGGTACGTCAATCGATAGCTCAGTAAGAAATAAGATAACTCTGCAAGCGCACAGAACTATCATTGTAGCATTTCAATCCGTGAGTAGGGTGTCGTATTTATAATTTTTCGTAGGAGGGCAATATGCATCAAGCGTGGTGTAAACATGATCACTTATTGAGTGCAATGGTAGGCATAGAGTAAACAGGAATAAGACATGATTTCAAGATAATGGACACACATATGGATCAACCTCAAGGATAAAAGGAAAATAAAGAATAAAAGAATATAACTAACTGAGCAGGCATTGGTCATATACAATTATGCAAAGAACTGTTAGCAGATCATCTAATTAGTAATTCTAGTATCAGGACTAAGTCTGGGGTGATAGGGAGATCTCCGCAGCTGGTCTGCCAGCCAATAGAGACTTTACGAACTCCTACTCAATATCCGAACATTCTAGGGATGGACAGGGTTGTCACCACCTGTCCGTCTGCCCCTCTGCCCGTGGGATACCGACATATTCGCCGATCTCCGCATACCCAAGCTCCATGCTTGCATACATGGAAACAACTCCTAACCCCCGCGGACCCCAACCATTCGGATTAACAGGCTAGGTTAAGAGTAGCCATGACAGCACGACGAACCATCACCTCATTCCTAGTTCTTCCTCTATTCATACTAATTCGATGAACAATGAAGAACGATGATGAACAAGTCAAGAACATGATACATAAACTATATTCTAGCTCATATACTATGCTCATAACAAGATCATAACTAGACTCTAGTTCATATGCACAATCATATAAGTATCATAAGAACTTGCTCATGGAAGAAGACTGAATTGTATTCATACCAAGATGATCCTTTTCTTCCAAGGAGACAAGCTCTCCTTGATAGCTCTTGCCTTGCTCACAAACTACTACAACTACTCTAAAGATACAGATGAGAGGTGTGAGGTAGATGACTCCAAATGATGTGTGTATTGAAGGGGATGGAGCACCCTCTATTTATATTGAAACTATGACGGTTTGGGCGTTCTAAACATGGAAGCAGGTGAAACCGCCATCATCAAACCGCCTTGAATACTGTGGCTGAAGATGGGCCCAGGAAGTGCCATCTGGGGGGCGGCCGCCCCCGGAGGCGGTCGGTCCCTAGGAGGCGGCAACTGGCCACCGCCTTCGGGTGGTCGGTTGCTCCCTGAGCCTGGGCCTCTCTCTTGGTTGCGGATGGATCCAGTTACGCTTTGAAGGTGGGCTTCTTTAGTATTCTTTGGTTGCGCATTTGTTGGATTCGTCATTTGACTTTGCACTTTGTTCATGTTGATGCGTATTTCCACTTGTTATGCCATAAAACCTGTAAAACATGAATGCTGGGGGTACAAGTGGAATTTGTTAGTAGTAAAGGCATATGTGCTAGAATATGATTGTTAATCCTCTTTTTAGTCTAAGTTGGTGGTATAAAATTTATCCATAAGGACCACCAACACTACATCAATATTAAGAAGTTGAATAAAATGCTTTTACGTTCTGCTGGTGTGTTGCCACCAGCAGAACACCTGCACTTGATGTTGTTCGCTGTTTTTGTGTCACCAGACGAAAAGAACCAAGTATGGGGAGGTTGAACGACCCCCTCAACAGCTCTCACGGTGATTTCAAACAGACCACAATACACGACATGTCTGCTGGATCGAACAGGACTGAAAGTTCACACAAAATGGGTCGAACGACCCAGAAAATGAAGTCTAACGGGAAAACAACTGTGCAGGATTACGTTTTGAGACGAGGAGATTTAAATGGACGGGACAACGGCCCTTTGGTGGGGTCGGCCGACCCCACCCTTGAGTCCTGGACCCACCAGTTAGCTTCCTCACGGTGAGAGTATGCTTCCTGACTGATTTGCACCCTTCCTCCCTCTCGAATCGTGCATTTATTCAATTTATATCTTTGTCCTTCAATAAAAATGAAAATAAAAATTTGAATTCTTGCATCCCAAAATAAAAGAGATAAAATTTATGACATTTGAAGAATAGAGGTGACACAAAGTTTAGTTCTTGCATATGCTTATACTTGTGGGTAAATATCTTGATAGGAAACCATATTGACTAAGATGTTGATAAATGTGAGATAACTCTTGGATCATGATTCACACTTTTTCCATTCTAAGTACTTTGAAGTTTATTTTTGAAAATGTCACAAAACCATAGTGTCACTTACTCCTCAATAGTAAGCAAAATTCCTACCAAAGCTATATATGATCACCCTGTTTCAAATAACTTCTAGTCATGCTATTTGCAATTGCTTTGACATGGAGCCCAGCTGGCTCTACTGACATGGCAAGATCCTTGGCACACCTCCTAGAGTCCATTTCCACCCTTGGATCACAAGTGTGCTTTCAATCAATGGTTAAGGAGCAAAGCACATGGACTCATGGGCCCACAACGAAGGAGCCGACGTGACAACGGAATAACCAACACATGGGCAAGGCTCTATGACATGTGGGGCACAAGATGGTGGGACCCACCTATCATAGGGGGGTCGGCCGACCCCCCGTAGGTGCCCAACTTTTGGCCACCGACTCTTGGCATGAAGATAGGCAACGTGGTGAATCCTGGGCATCCAATTCATGGCGGTTCAAGGTCGGTGGATCTAAGGGTAGAGATGGAAAGGCACATGGATTAATGACATGGCACTCCTCATCCCCCTATAAATACCTCCCTAGTCCTTCACTCTAATCATCAAGTATCAAGTGTATCATAGGAAGAAACACTACTTAGTAGCTTTAGTGTTAGAATATGAGGGAAGAGAGTAAGGGAAGTCTTCAGGAGAAAGCCCCAGGCCTGTCGGGAATCTTCTCCAAGGTGTACCTCAGTGGATGCAAGCTTCAAGTAAGTTTTACATCTGAGTCCTTCTAATATTTGATATTCTGGTTCTGGTTCTTTAAGTATATACTTGCTTTACTTGCACATTACTTTACATAGTGAAGTGCTCTAGTCTCTAGCTAAGATTAGAGTAGTAAGTATACTGTAGACGTGGTGTCTAGAGTATATCTTATCAGTGTGGGCCGCTTGTCGCACGGATTGTTTGTGGGTGCTAGCAAGTGGTGACAGCCTTGTCTGGTCTTAGTATCCCACTACGTGTGTAAGACAAGTTATTAAAATGGCAGGGCATCAATACAATAGCATAGCCGCCTCGGAAGGAGTTATACCTCCTCTTGTTTCGCCTATCGCCTCTTGTAAAGGGAGGAGGTGGTAAACCTCTTTATACTTAGAAAGCCAAGACCAAATATCTTTTGCTACATAGGGACCTCTCTATACCTACATCCTAAACCCTTGATCACCAACTGATGACCTTGGACCTAGTTAGTTCACTTCACGTTCCCCGTGGAAAATACGATACTTGGAATACTCCCGGTGAAGGCTACATTGACTACCGTACGCTTGCGGTATATCCGTTTGCCATTTTTGGTGTCAACACCACACTTTGGTTTGGAAGATTGGCTTTTGATCCAAAACTTATGCCATGGATTAACCCCTCTTGATAGAAACCATCTAGATGCTGCCGCCGGTGGAGCATTCTTTTCTCTTAAAGTTACAGATGCAAAGGCTTTGATCAAGAAGATGATGTCCAATCAAGGATGAAACGAGAAACGTCTGCAACCGCCCAAGAGAGGTATGCACTCTTTAAAAGAAGCTGACATCATTGCAGCTAAGGTGGACCTACTGGCCGAAAGGCTAGAAAACTGCGAGAAGATGCGTATACCTGAGACAGTGCAAGCCATGGAGACTCACATGACATGTGAAGTCTGTGGGAAAGTTAGCCATTCTGGACTCCATTGTCCTGAGACACATGAAGACCTCAACTTCATCAGCAATGATAACAGTTTTCGCTCTTCAAATCAAGGATGGACTAAACGCTCCAATTCTCAAGGTAACACTTTCAATTCTCCGCAACGTCCAAACAACCAAGGTAATAACTATCCTTCACTTAAAGATCTTGTCTATGGTCAAGGTAGAATGACTGATAGTATAAACAAGAAGCTCCATGCTAATGATAGGATGCTGGATAGCATAAATGCTAAATTGGATGATTTCTCTTCTGCAATTTATCATTTCTTGCCCCTGTATTAACAATTGGTGAACTTGCACAACATCACTACTTATGATCATATTAGAATCTTAATCAATGCCTTCCATTGCATAGCATCACTACTCACCGGGTGAAATATTACAAACGATAGCTCTGTGTGCTTACGGATTAATATCTAAAATGGTTAAGGAACTATCAAGGTCAATACTAGTAATATCGCTATACCTTAGCAGTGTTATTAAGTAAAGCCGACAAAGACATTTCTAGGGCAGTTGCTTGGGATAGGTTCTCTGCCTAATCCTAGTGACTACGTCAAGAAATGCCAACAGTCTCCACTGATTCACTCCCACTCCCCGCATCTCGTCCGTGTTGTCCTCCGCGATTGTTCCAGTCTCATCATCCCCACCCTCCTCCTCTGTCGACATCATCCTTCTCTGTGCTCCTCTGTCTATGTCGCCCTCCTCTGTTGCACTGCCCTTCTTCCCCCTGTCCTTCTCTGTAGTTGGTGAAGGAGGCCAGATCACCGCCCTTCTCCGCCGCCTGCCTTTCTCACTACTACATAAAATCTTTTGCGAGGTGTTTAAGATTTTTTAATCGAGGATGGCAGCACAGGAAACCACCTCGGTTAATGCCCGACATTAACAGAGGCGGTTATTTTTTATTAATCGAGGCGGTCACAGTCAACTGTCTCGCAAAATCAATTTACGGAGGCGGTTAAAAATAACCACCACTAAAAATCTATTAACTGAAGCGGGCCTTATAACAGACCCGCCTCCAAAAATACCCCTATTTTTGGAGGTGGACCTCTTATAAAACCTGCCTCGGTTAATATTCGCGAGGCCTAGGAAAAAGCCCGTATCTAAATCATACCAGGTTTATATAAATATAGGACTTAGGGTTTCTTTTCTCCCACCCACCCTCTCACCTCTCCTCACTCAGTCGTCACTCCCCCTCTCTTCTCTCTCCTAGCCGGCCGTCCCTCTCTACCTTTCTTGTCTCTCCCTCCCTCAAGCCGGGTCGCCGCCTCAAGCCGCGTGCTCCGACGGTGCGCGCGAGGCGCCCTGGCAGCTCGCGCATGAGGAGGCAGCCCCGCGGCGGCTTGCGCGGAGGCGGCCACGGCGGCTCGTGCGGAAGGCGCAGCGCACGAGAAGGCAGCCCTGCGGCGGCAGGCGAGGACGAGGCGGCCCCCAGCGGCGCACGAGGAGGAGGCAGCCCCTGGCGGCGCGCGAGAAGGCGGCTCCGGCGGCTCGTGAGGAGGGTGCGGACCGCGAGGAGGAGGCCCTAGGCACGCTCAGAGGCGCCCCCGCCGCTCGCTTAGAGGCCCCCGACGCGCGCAAGGAGGCGGCTCGCCAAGAGGCGGCCCAGTGCCGGCGGCCTCGGTCCTCGTCAATGGTGCCCCTGATCCTCCCTCCGATGCGGTGCTCCATCCTCTGGCGCCGGATCCGAGAGAGGTGAGTCCGGATCTAGTGGTGGGGAATCCATCCACCGGTGGGAGGGTTGCTGCGAGGGGCGGCCGCGGCGGCGGCCCTTGGCTGGGCTCGCCGGGCCCGTGGATGGGCTCATCAGCGGGTCTTTTTCTTTTTTTTATTTAGATCGATTTAACCTGGCGGGAGTTTTAACCGTCTCAGAAAACATTTGATTTACTATAACCTTCCCTTCGAGGCGGTTGTGATAACCGCCTCGGAAAATCAATTTTGACTACCACGGTAAAATTTTATGTAGTAGTGTCTCAGTAGTCAGTGAAGGAGGTGAGGCCACTGCCCTTTTGCGCCGTCTCAATCTTTTCCGTATTTGGTGAAGGAGGCGTGTCGACACCCTTCTCCGCTGTTGATGAAGGAGGCAAGGTTGTCGCCGTCTCCGAAGCCTGGGGTAGTGAATCCAGGTGGAGAGCAGGCAGAGCTGGAGCGCAGGGAAGCAGGGAGCAAAGCATTGGTGAGCGGATGGAGAGCGCTACCAAAGGGCCTAAATGCTATGATAGCTCCTAAACTTTTTGGAGTGATGAATACTTGAACCGAACTTTACTGTCAGTTCTACGAGATGAGGAGTTGCGACTTGTGAGCCAGAATCTATCTCGAGCTAGCTCTTGAGTGTTGCGAACCGAGGAACCAGCAAAGCTCCGCAGTTGTATGATGCTGCGTGAGACAAACCACCAACGTCGTCAATCGGCAAGAGGTTCCACACGCCGGCGACCCGGCCGCGTGGATACTGTCTCTAGACAATTTTTCCTCATAATATGTTGCATAAAGGATGTAGTCGAGCCTGTGGACCAGCTAATAAGGCCCATGCAGTGAAATCCATCCGTGCTAAAATAAAAGGCATATGTTGATTAGGCCCCATTTGCTTCATGGGGATTGACCCCTAGGAATAATTCTTAGACGGATTCGTTAATGTAGTTTGTATAGCGACTCGAATAATTATGGCCTGGAACAGCCCATCCCGGAAAAAGCACACCAATCCTTATGATATAATAACCGAAACTAATAAAGTTCTTCAAGTAAACATTATTTGTTGTTTCACACATTACCTCCAATAGGCAAATGTTATATATGAACAGCGCGCGAGCTCGGTCCAAGATAGCAGACGCATAGGCACTTGAAGTGGCGACCATGTCGAGGGCCATCTCGATCTTGCTTGTCAATTAACTTTGTGTACCGTACCATAGTTAACAATTATCAAGTCCATGATCATACTAGCAAGAAGTCGCGCCTACAAGATTATTAACATGAATCAAAATGGGGAAAACGACAGGATGGGATCTTGTGGATGGTCTGTACTTGATGACCAACTCAAATTAACAAGTACTCCTTCCATATCGGAAAAAGGTGACGTTTTAGACAAGGTCTTGGTCAAACATTTGGAATATAAATCATGAATAACTTTTAAATTATTAAGTTTCAAAATATGATAACTATATAACTAGATTTGTCTTCGAATATACTTTCATAAAAGTATGCATATATCACTTTTCAATAAATATTTTTATAGAAATAGGAAGTCAAAGTCAAGTTTTAAAAACCGTGTCATTGTCCTAGACGTCATCTAATTTCGATACAGAGGGAGTAAGTTCATGCAACTGTATTAACAATGGACAGTTGACTAAAATCAAGTTGGCCATCAAGTAAACTGAGCTGTCAAAATCTTCTACTTTCAAGAATTAGCTCTGTTGGATCTGACTTTGTCAAAATCCATTAGACATTTGATTGTCAGTAACATTTCAGGTCTTAGTTTCTCGTACAAGCTAGTTATATAAGTTGTCAATCGCTTAAGGTTATTGGTTATCGCCCCAGACAAAAAAGTTGTCAGTATAGTGCAAGCCATTTTAGTGCTTCTTGGGGCCATCCCAAGTTGAAGACTAGTCACATCTATATATACTTGTATAGTTGTTGAAGTAAGAGTAGTTTAATGAACTTGTTATTAGATTTAGTCCCATATTAAAATTTGATGGTAAAAAGTACGATATATAAGGTGGGGCACCTCGCTTATTGTGTTAGTCTTGGGGCTAGTTGGCTCCAAGAGCCTTTAGTTGTTTGCGGTGTTCAATGGATTTCGCCTGATGTGGTGTCGGCTCATGGGTGTACGTGCGCAGTTAGATTCGTTCACTCAGTTCGCTTGAACTTATCAGACAACATCAGTCAGCCATTCAATATTATTTTTCTCTCACAACAATCAGCCAACTAGCATTAGTTATGAAGACAATCATTATTATTTGAGTTTTGCTTTAAGGGAGTCTTACAAGTTTCGGCTGTGAACTGATAAACTTTGCATACATCGATCACTAGAATAGTTTGTTTCTAATAACGACTTGAATGATAGTACCAAATATTTCTGTCTGTCTCGCATTTGTAGGGTTCAACTTTTAATCAAGCAAAACGCTATATTAAACAAAGCAACGCTACCTTCTCAATATATAGCAACCCCAGTTTTTTTTAGAGAAGTTCTGCTACATCTTTGGAGTGAAACAAGCCAGCGATTCCTAAGTCTGAAAATGCAATGCAAATTAATGAATGCAAAATCTAATAGGTGAACCTTCCAATGTATTTAACGTGAAAACTAGCTAGACCTTATTAATATATCCCAAATATTAAATATCTATCTACTACTAACGAAATCTGCCCAAATCGCTCCTGCCTTATTCTCCTGCCATGTGTCCCCGCAGCTCCTATCGGCCGTGACGGCTCCAGCCAGGCAGACGCCCGCGGCAGCCGGCCCCAGCCCCTCCCTTCGTTGTCCTCTCCCACGCGACGCTCAGCACGCGGTCGCGACTGCCATGGCCGTCGCCAAGCTGTACGGCTGCAGATCACCGGTGCTCGTGGCCGCGTGCCCAGCAGGCCGCGGCTTGACGACAGGGTCGGGCCCGGGACCGCGCGGGCCCGTCGTAGCTCGCCGGCCAGCCAGCCGCCAACGCCATAGCCATCACCGGCCAGAACGACGCCGGCGCCCACACCCTGCGTTCGTGCTCTGCTCTGCTGAGCCACCTGCACGCGTGGCACGATGGCCAGGAGCCGCCCACCACAACGCTAGACCCACCTGCGTGTGAGGCAGAGCACCCCGCTGCCCACACGGCCCTCCGTCGTCGTCACAGGATCGCCCGGAATCGACCCGTCCCCTGCTCTGCTCTACGTTCGTTGTAGACGAAAAGAGAATAGAAGCTTTTCCAGGGTTCCTGATGCAAAATCTCCTGACTTGTAGTAATAGCATCTTACCGTACATCAGAGCTATATAAAAATAACGTGATGTACAGTGGCCTAGGTGCAAATCATAGATTCCCTTTCTTTTTATTCTTCAAAAAAAGGATAAAAAATTGAAAAATGCACAATAATTCGTACAAAAATCTAAAAATAATAAAATAAATCTTGCTCAACTCCACATATGTACATCCAAGCAATAAACACATTATATTACATATTTTAGTAAAATTTTTTGATATGGATGTTTGACTACACTTCTTACTATAAAACTCATATTTGTAGTTATCTTGATCCAATTACTATGAAAAGTTTTGCTTCACACTTGTTCCTTTTTCTATGGAAGAGCTTGTACCAAATAATCAGGAAGGTAGCGACAATGCATTCCTTAAATCTGGTTACCTTTATTCGGTGTGGACTAACAATTCCGTTGTTATATAACAGTGATACATACATTGAATAGCATGACACTGCTATCCCTTCCGAAAGAGTATTGCATAAGTTTGCAGAATGTATTACAAATAGCATACTACGGAAAAAAAAGCAAGGAGGACCACTAACATTATACTCCCTTCATTTTAAATTATAAGACGTTTTGGGTTTTTTAGATGTATTACTTTATTATGTATCTAGACATTGTAGTACAGACTACGTAACAAAAGCTATGTATCTAGAAAAGTCAAAATATCTTATGAGGAGTAACATTTGTTACTTAGTAACTTACTGTGCTGCAGCTACATCTGTACCACATATCAAACCTCTTCACTGTAACAACAAGGATCTTGACTTTATAATAGGTTGGCAATGCAACATAAGCTCACTATAGATCGTTAATATCTTTCAGCTCTCAAGTTGCTGCAAGTCAAACATTATTGCAGATTTTCTTAAAGTGCTCCTATTTAGTGAAATCGATAAATATTCACAAGCTGGTTCACATCGGATGGCACGGCAAAGCCGCACCTGTGTTTCTAGTAGTTAACAGAAAATCCTACATGCATAGGTGACAACAGCAGTTTGAAATAACATTCAGTTGTGTGTGTTATAAACCAGTTATTGTGAATTTGTGATGTTCATCCAAAGCACCACTATGGGTTCCCGGAATGCAAACAAAACAATATACTGGAAAAAATCCACGTTTTTTATAAAAAATGTGAAACACCCATTGCATCTCTATCAACTATAGTATCACATAATAAAAAAACGCTGACTTGGAACTCTATTTAATAAGAATTAAATTTTCCTAGTGAGTGATGATCCTACCATAACTGCACATTTGGGACTGAGTACTGAGTTAAGTGTCACTGGTACAGAAATGGCCTTTGTTCCCGGTTGGGAAACCTCCCAACCAGGAACAAGCTTCCGGGAGTAAATGTCACCCCTTTTAATCCCGGGTCCAGAATCAGGATTAAAAGTGGACCTTTAGTCCCGGTTTGAAACACAAACCGGGACTAAAAGGTCTGCAGCCCAGACCACGTGTCCTCGGGTCTGTGGAACCTTTTAGTCCTGGTTTGTATCAACAACCGGGACTAAAGCCTTCCTTTTTTTTGTTTTTCGTGTTTTTTCAGTTCATTATTTGTTTTGTTTTTTAATTATGGTTTCGATTTAAAATTATCTATACACACACATATTACATATATATATTTTACATATATATATATGTAAAATATATATATGTATACATATATTATATGTGTGTGTATCGGTTTTGACAAAGGGCACAATACGACATAAGACATATATATATTACAAACTACATATATATATATATATACATATACATATACATATATACTAGAGAGTTTAACACTTTTTTCACTCCAAATTCCTCTCCAAAAGTTTTCACTCAACATATATATATATGCCCTTCAGCCATCTTCATCACCACCGTTGCTCGGCTTCCAAGATTCATTAGGGTCATTGTAAAATTCTCCGGAGGAATTCAAAACTTGATCATTAAGAAACCCTGCTATGGTCTCTTGAATTGCCTTGAGCTCGTCTTTTACCAGGACCTTTTTCTTTAAATAATCAGTCTTCAAACAGAGTCAAAGGGAAAGGTATTAATATATATGATTATATATATATATATATATGTATATATACATTTGTGTGAGTTAATATGATATCGATTTAACATACTTTTAGCTTCTCCCGGTCAGTTCTGACTGAGTACACCCTCATGAACTCGCAGACATAGTATCCACAAGTGTTATTCCCGGGTTGTTGCCGCAGAACCCACTTTACAAGACAAAAAAGATTGTCATCCGATCCGGATAATACATATATATAGATACATATATAACATGAATGGCCTCTAAGTATATATACTTACTATGTGTGGGATTATAGTCAGTGGTGCTTTGTAATGTTTGAGGTCGTATTTCTCAATGAATCTTTTCCAAACACTGCCAATCAAAATAAAAATATCCAATGATCGATGTGAATATTTTCCAAACACTGCAATTGAAGAAGGTAAGGAGAAATAAATTACCTTTGAAAAATATCTATTATATCTTGGATTTAGTCCAGGCTCTTTATCATAGAATCTAAGATCTTTATGTGGCTTTGTTGAAGATCGATGGCGATCAAATGATCGTTAAAATTGTAGGGGAAGAGTATATGTTTCTTGCCGCGTTGCTTTGCTAAGAATTTCATGAGATTCTTCTCTGTGTCTTCTTTCCATGTTGGGTTGGGTGTAGGGTGTTTGAATACAATATGTGGATCAATGAAACCAACTTCATTAGACCCTCTCTGTTTGCACATTTGCATCTCATAGCTGCATATATATAGAGAGAGAGTAAGGATATATATAGAGAGAGAGAAAGATTTGAATTGCAGAAAGAAAGTACACTTACAGATAATAGCAGCTCATTATTGTTTTGTCGAGGGAGTCCATGTGGCATAGTTGGTGTAATTCAGCAAAGTCAACAAACATAATATCATCGCCACGGAACCAATGTTAGTTTCTAATTCGGACAGAAATCCAAGACTCATCTCGTGTACATGCCCCAAGGTACCACTTGTTTAGCAAGTATATTTGCGTACCTAGTTGACTGAGGGTTTTTGGATTCCATAGACTCCGACCATGTTGATATTTCCTCCACTTGTCAACTACTTGCGCTTTCTCCACTTGCTCCCATCCAACCATTTGGGCAAGGTTCATACCAGTTTCCGTCATGAAAGCTTCAAACTCGTTCAAATTGACCTCACCAGGTACCTGGATGCGGTCCATAAATGAGCCATATTGATTCGGTATCTGATCACTAACAATTAGCGGGGGGATTGCTTGCTTGTCTTGTTTGCCGAGTTGCGGAACATCTTTCCCTGCCTTCTTCTGTTTGTCAATAGACTTCGTGAGAGAGCGGTCATAGTCCGATAGTGACAGGGGCTGTTTAGCTTCTCTCAACTTCTTCTCGTGCTCCATCCTTTTCTGCCTTAAAGCATCACGAGGTAGATAGTAGTACGGTTGCGCTTTCTTTTTCTTCATCTCTTCTGTCTCCTTTGTTTTTCTTGTGAAAGAATCTGCGACTTATTTTTTCACCGCAATATCTAACTCCTCTTTAGTCTTTTCACCGGGCAGTTTCTCAGGAATGGGTTGCTTTGTTTGCCTGGTGGCTTTCTTCTTTGCGGGCAGGGTTGGTTGCACCACCTGCGGTGGAGGCCTCTTAGTAGATGTCTTGGTAGGTGGGGGAGGTGTTGGAAGTCGTGGCGGCGATGACGGCTTTGCTGTTGGTGGAGGTGATGGCGCCTTGCTTGGTGTAAACACATCTTCGTACTCGCAGCCCAGAGCACTCTGATGGTGTGGGGAACAGATTATTGGACTTGGCCTTTGCTTCTGTTCTTCAAGACGAGGCGGCGGTGGCGCCCCTGAAATAATAATGTATCGCTTGCGCCATATAATGAATGTCTTCTCAGCTTCTCCTAGTGTCTTCTCCCCATCACCTCCTTCAATTTCAAGAGGCACATTACCAAAACCTTTGGTAACTCTATCCACCGAGATGCTAGCATATCCAGGTGGTATTCTTCTCCCATGGATAGTGGGTGTCTTGGTCGGGTCTACCGAGTTTATAATACCGGTAGCAACCATGACTGTGGAGTTTCCCTGTGCAATGTGCAGCTCACACGGTGTAAGTGGATTAGTGATATCATCCACGAGGAAGCGCAACGCTCCGTCATCTTCCTGATTTGGCACCTCAGTAGAAGCACAACTGCTTTTTGCAAGATTTTCTGGTTGGCTAACTCCTTCTGATGTATGTCTACTCAATGCTAATTCCAACTGCCTTGCTATTTCCTCTTGCATTCTTGCTTCAAGTTGTTCTCACGTTCATGAGACTAACGTAGCGCTTCACGTGACTCGAGAACATATTCTTCTAACTTGCGCATCCGCTCTGCCTCCTCTTCCTTCCTTCTTCAATGGCTTCTGTAGCTATCTTTGTCCTCAGGGAAACCATGTTCCCAAGTCACACCCGGTCCCAAGCCTCTGGTTCGGCCAGGGTGCTCAGCGGTACCAATGGCATATGTCAGTTCGTCCTTCTCTCTATTCGGCCTGAATACCCCTTTCTCTTTAGCGTGCATAATATATTGCAATCTTTCTGCTGCGTCTACAAGTTTCTGGCCATGAACTACCTTCCCGGTCTGCAGGTCAAGACTTCCCCCATGACCAAAAAACCGTTGTTTCGCACATACAGGCCATGCAGCTGATTCTGGTATGAGCCCCTTGGCTAAAATATCAGCTTCCAATTTTTTCCACTTAGAAATGGCAGAAGGGTAACCACCTGATCCCAAGTGATGGTGATATTCCTTTTTGCGAGCATTCTCAGTGTTCCTTCTGACCCGTGTCTCACCCTATTCCGATAACTTGTACTGTACAAATTCATCCCAGTAGGGCCTACACTTTGTGATCGGACCAGTGGCTCAGTCAAAATCTGGCGTATTGTTCTCCTTCACATATGTCTTGTAGAGACTTTTCTTCCAACTCTGAAACTGTGTGGCCATCTTCTTCATTGCCCAGCGCCTAACTAGCGACTTTAAGTCTTCGCTGTTGAACTCTGGATAATTATCCGTTTCTAGCGTGAAATGTTGAAAAATATCATTCCACACTAGATTCTTGTCAACATCAGAAACAAAACTGACATCAGGAGCACTAGGCTTTGCCTTCCATTCTCGTACACTGATCGGGATCCTGTCCCTTACAAGGTATCCACAATAGTTCACGAATTTCTTTGCATGTGATCCTAATGGTTCGCCCGTATCTGTGTTGAACTCTGTAATCACAAAGCGACCCTCTAATGGTTTCTTCGGGCCCCGGACTCCTTTGCTCTTGCCCGTAGATGTCATCGTTCTAGATGGCTACAAAATTAAGTAAAGAAACAAATATTTAATAAGTATTGGTAACCACGCATATAATGATTTCGTAATCATGTGTTCGCAATAAATAAATACCTCGCCAATAGTATTATCTGCAACATTGTCTTGCTGCACATTCCTATCATCCACTAAGTACTGACTCCCATCGTCTTCTCCCTCTGGCCAGTGTTGATTGCCAGTGTTGATAATGTCCATCATTTCTTGTTCCATATTGGCTCTATCTCCAGCCATCTAGAGGAGAAACATTATTAATGTTAATATTACATGTGGAACAAAAGAGACAGAAAACCTAAACTAAAATAATTAAATTAATTAGTATAAGCTAATAACTAAACTAACTAACTAGAAAAACTAAACTAAAACTAATTTACTAATTAATTACTAATATATTAACCTAAACTAATCTAAAACTAATTTACTAACTAATTAACTAATTAAACTATCTAAACTAAACTAAATTAATTAACTAACTAAAAATAAAACAAACTAACTAAATGAAAAAAACCGCTAGCGTATACCTCGGCTGTAGAGCGCGGCGCGCACGGTGAGCAGAGGAGAGAGGGCCGGTGGCGGATCGCGCGTGGGGGCCGGCGTCGAGGCCCGCAGAGGGGCAGTCCGCGGCGGCGGCCGGCAACACAGAGGCTGCGTGCGGCGCTCGAGGAGGCGGACAGGCGCGCGGCGGTGGCGGGCCGGGCGTCGATCCCGCGCGAGGCTGTGGCGGGCCGGGCGTCGAAATCCCGCGCGAGGCGGTGGCGAGCCTGAGCAGGTCAGGGCGGCGCGTGGACGGGCGGGCGTCGCGCCGGCGGGGCACTGGCGGCCGGCGTCAGTTGGAGCGGTCCGAGAGGCGGCGGCGGCGTCGAGGGCGAACGGCGTGAAAAGAAGAAGTCCGATGGATCGAGGTTGAAGGCGAGTTCAATATATAGGTCGGGACTTTTAGTCCCGGGTCTAATCCAAAACCGGGACCAAAAACTTTTAGTCCTGGTTCCAACCAGGAACCGAGACTAAAGCTCATACTTTTAGTCCCGGTTCTTGGTAGAAACCAGGACCAAAAGTTTTAGTCCCGGTTCCAACCAGGAACCGGGACTAAATCTCATACTTTTAGTCTCGGTTCTTGGTAGCAACCGGGACTAAAAGTGTGTTTTTTGGTGGGCCTGAAAATTTCGGCCCACCTTTAGTCCTGGTTGCAGCCTACAACCGGGACTAAAGGTGAAATTTTCTATTCACCTCCCGCCAACTTAATCATTTCTTTTTGTCTTACTTTATAATACTTATAAACCTTACTAATTCAATAGTAAATGGAAATATTGACAAAAAAAAATTTAAAAAAAATTCCTGCTTTATTTTACTGCATACTACACAGAAGTCTTTTACCTGTATTTCTTGATTTCTTTACAAATATTAATATTAATATACGATAATAATCATTAATTCATTAATGCAAAAATGTAGTGCTTAACAAATATAAATAAAATAGTTGGTATTTGACAGAAAAGTTGTTTTCAATTTATTTCAACGTAAATTCATGGATCTAATGTCTCACAATTATTACATAATAGCTAAATTCGCTCTAAACAATCACAGTAGTGAACTTTTTTCAAATATATGTCCCTTAATCATAATCGACGTAGCCATGGGGTGTCTTCAATGTTCAATAGAATGCTTGGGTCTTTGTTGACCATGAAGAGTGGGATTCGATCATCCTTCTCATAATCTTCTGATGTGTCTGTCTTATCTTCAATTTTCACAATGTTTCTTTTTCCTGAAAGAGCTATATGACGCTTTGGCTCATTGCTAAATGGGTTCTTATCGTTTTTCCCTCTTTTCGGTTTCGAAGACATGTCATTGACATAGAATACCTGGTTGACATCCTTGGCAAGCACAAATGGTTCGTCTTTAAACCCACTGTTATTGAGGTCCACTATTGTCATTCCATACTGGTTGTCCACTGTTACTCGGCCTCCGGACACCTTTACCCACTGGCACTTGAACAAAGAAACTTTAAAAGTAGGTCCACAGTCTAGTTCCCATATCTCCTCTATGCGGCCATAATATGTTTGCTTAGTCCCGTTCGGGTCTGTGGCATCTATGCGGATACCACTGTTTTGGTTGGTGCTCCTTTTATCTTGGGCTACTGTCTAGAATGTATTTCCATTTATCTCGTACCCTTTGTATGTGAGGATATGCCATGACGGTTGCCTAGCCAACAAACACAGTTGCTCCGGAATACTCTCATCACCCTGACATTCTTTTCGTAACCAACCGCTAAAAGATTCTATGTGATGGCGCGAAATCCAAGCTTCAGACTTACCTGGAAACTGTGATAGTAGGAATTCCTTGTGTCTGTCCATATATGGCTCCACCAAGGTGGAGTTTTGCAGAACTGTGTAGTGTGCTTTATTGAAATAATCGTCACCCTGACCGATATATGTTTTCTTCCCTAGTGTCCCCTTTCCACTTAGCCTCCCCTCATGTCGTGATTCTGGAACACCAATTGGGTCTAGATCAGGAATAAAGTCAACACAGAACTCAATGAGCTCCTCGGTTCCGTAGCCCTTCGCGATGCTTCCTTCTGGCCGAGCACGGTTGTGAACGTATTTCTTTAGGACTCTCACAAACCTCTCAAAGGGGAACATGTTGTGTAAGAACACAGGACCTAGAATAATAATCTCCTTGACCAGGTGAACTAGGAGGTGCGTCATGATATTGAAGAAGGATGGAGGGAAAACCAACTCGAAGCTGACAAGACACTGAACCACGTCATTCTGTAGCTTAGCAAGATCTAGAGGATTGATTGCCTTCTGAGAAATTGAGTTGAGGAATGCACATAGCTTCACGGTGGCTAGACGTACATTTGGAGGTAAAATTCCTCTTAATGCAACTAGAAGCAATTGTGTCATGAGCACGTGGCAGTCATGGGACTTTAAGTTTTGGAATTTCTTCTCTGGCACATTTATTATACCTTTTATATTTGAGGAGTATCCGGATGGTACCTTGATGCTGTCTAGGCATTCAAACAGGCTCTTCTTCTCTTCTTTGCTAAGACTGTAACTAGCAGGTCCTAAGTATTGGCGTCCATCAGCTGTCTTCTCGTTCAAACGCTGCAGGTCCTCTCGTGCTTCAGGTGTGTCCTTGCTCTTCCCGTACACACCCATGAAGCCAAGCAGGTTCACACAAAGATTCTTTGTTAGGTGCATCACGTCAATCGTATTGCGGACCTCTAGGACTTTCCAATATGGTAGCTCCCAAAATATGGACTTCTTCTTCCACATAGGTGCATGACCGCTAGCGTCGTTCGGAACGGGTTCACTGTCAGGTCCCTTTCCGAAGACTACTTTCACGTCCTTGACCATATCGAGTACGTCCTCACCGGTGCGGTTGATAGGCTTGGACTTGTGGTCCGCCTTACCTTTAAAATGCTTGCCTTTCTTTCTTACAGGATGATTCGCAGGCAGGAATTGACGATGCCCAAGGTAGACAACATTTCTACATTTTTTCAAAAATATACCTTTAATGTCCGTGAAACAGTGCACACATGCATTATATCCCTTGTTCGACTGTCCTGAAAGATTACTTAGAGCAGGCCAATCATTGATTGTTACGAACAACAATGCACGGAGGTCAAAGTGCTCCTGTTTGTGCTCATCCCAAACACGTATACCTGGTTTGTTCCACAAAAGCAGTAGTTCTTCAATTAGTGGCCTTAGGTACACATCGATATCATTGCCAGACTGCCTTGGTCCTTGGATTAGCACGGGCATCATAATGAACTTTCTCTTCATGCATAACCATGGAGGGAGGTTGTAGATACATAGTGTAACAGGCCAAGTGCTATGACTACTATTCTGCTCCCCGAAAGGATTCATACCATCCGTGCTTAAAGCAAACCTTATGTTTCTTGCGTCCCCTGCAAAATCTAGGAACTCTCAATCGATTGCTCTCCATTGAGATCCATCAGCCGGGTGTCTCAGCATATTGTCTATCTTACGATCTTCTTTGTGCCACCGCATTAACTTTGCATGCTCTTTGTTTTGAACAAACGTTTCAAGCGTGGTATTATAGGAGCATACCACATAACCTTGGCAGGGATTTTCTTTCTGGTTCTTTCATTCTCAACATCACCAGAGTCATCTCGCCTGATCTTATACCGTGATGCATGGCATACCGGGCAAGAATCCAACTCCTCGTACTCCTCGCCACGGTAGAGGATGCAATCATTAGGACATGCATGTATCTTTGTGATTTCCAATCCTAGAGGGCAGACAACATGTTTGGCTTCATAGGTAGTGGCTGTTAATTCATTATCCTTTGGAAGCATCTTCTTTATTTTTGTAAGCAACTCTCCAAATCCCTTGTCGGATACACCATTCTTTGCCTTCCATTGCAACAACTCTAGTGTGCTACCCAATTTTTTCTGTCCTGCATCACAGGTATAGCAATTTCTTGTGATCCTCTAGTATACGCTCGAACTTGATCTTCTCCCTTTCACTTTCACATTCTCTTTGCATCGCAAATAGCCTGAGCAAGATCATCAACGGGATCATCTCGTGCTGGTACCTCTTCTTCAGCTTCCTTCATTGGAATATCATTGTCATAGTCAGCAATAGTGTCATCATCGTCCCATTGTTCTTCTTCGTCTTCTTCCATTATAACGCCTCTTTCTCCGTGTTTGGTCCAGCAGATATAGTTTGGCATGAAACCCGACTTGAACAAGTGAGAATGAAGAATCCTTGAGCAAGAATATTTCTTCAAATTCTTACATATAGCACATGGGCAGCACATGAATCCATCCCGCTTGTTTGACTCGGCCACATTTAAGAAAATATGCACGCCCTCAATGAAATCTTTGGAGCAACGATCAGTGTTGTACATCCAATGCCGACTCATCTACATTACAAGACAAACGAACATATATCACAATACTGGACATTAATTAATTTATGGAAGCATCGCTGCAATGTAGACAGTCACAATTAGCACTAAACTAATTAAACTAAAATACACTTCAACAGTCTAAGCATATCACGACCGATCTCAACTAAAACAGACAAATCATTCGTCTGTTCAACATCAATGGTCTTTGTTCGCGGGCTCAGTGCCTCATCAGCTACCTCATCACCCACCGCAGCCGTCTCTGCAAGAGTTCCAAACACGTGTTTGGCATACTCTTCTTCCCAGTACCACCCTGGACATTCACTGCCATCCCACTGAAATTAAGACAAAAATACATAAGTTTAGTAAAAAAATACATAATTTATTATATATAATCATCAAATGCGATGGAGTAACTCACATTACGATCCGGACACTTGTAGAAGATGCGCCCCTTGTTGGGACCCTCCTTCTTCACTCGAAACTCAAGCACATTCTTTTTCTTGCACTCGCCGCACTCAATAAGAGGGAGGTCTGGTCTCAGCCTCTTTTGAACCCGATGATAGGCCGACGACCCGGAAGCATTCGTCATCTACTCTTTACTCTCTAGACTCAAATTTGTACAGCACTTAAATTCCTAATAATGTATTTTAACAAGTGAAACAAAAAATAAAACTCCTAAAATTAAAATCACAAATATATACATACAACATTTGAGTAACAAATATGAGCTATGCATACTATAAATCTTCCTTCAACCAAATATACAAACTATCAAGTGACTTTTTGCTTGAAATATAAATTATTGGAGAAATATCAAGTGATTTTGAGCTTGAAATATAAATTATTGGAGAAATATCAAGTGACTTTGACCTTGAAATACAAATTATTGGAGAAATAACCATAGAAATATCCTAGTGATTAAACATGAGAGAATAAAGATAGTAACCTTTGCAACCGTAGAATTGAAAAAGTTGGAGGAGTAACCTAGCCAAAAGCTCCACACTTGAGCTGAGAAGAAGCAAGAACATGCACGAGCAGAGCAAGAACAGCATGAATGACTCGGGGCCTCGGACTCGGGGGAAGAAAAGGTTTAAATTGAAAGGGAGGAACATTAGTCCTGATTTAGGCTACAAACCCGGGCTAAAAGTTAAGGTTTAGTTCCGGTTCTGCCCATAAACCGTGGTTAAACTTTTAGTCCCGGTTGATGATCAAAACAAGGACTAAATATAGACTTTTAGTCCCGGTTTTGATCACCAACCGGGACTAAAAGCTCCCTTGCCGTTGGGAAGGAGGATTTAGTACCGGCTGCTATATCTAGCCGGGATTAAAGGTTTCTTTCTTACCGGACGTAAAAAATTCCGGTATTAAAGCCAGAATCAGTAGTGGATCAAAAGTATGCTCTCTACTAGTGTGTGTCTGATCAGCAACTTTAGTTTCATCTCGGATTGTAAATCAAAATGCGTGTATGTGGGGGCGGAATGGAACCCAGTCAAATGTAAATATGATATTATCCTCTTCAACGACTTCAAGTCAACTTGAATATATAACATGGTGTGATCTGCACATTAGATGCGATGCGATATGCCATCTATAAAGGCTAGATGTTCCCTTAGCTGGAGCCTATAAATAGCACACGGCCGATTAATCTCGTTGCATTGACAATCCTATCTCCTCTCTAGCTAGCTAGGTTAGCGAAGCTTGCCTTGCTGTGTCCATCTGCATTCGGCACCAATGGCGTCTGGCGCCACCAACGCTGCCGCCGTTGAGGTTTTCGCCATTCTGGTCCTATCTTCCATGGGGCATCCAAAGAAAGGGCCGTTATGCAGATCGCTGTGCACTACGAACTGCACCGCAGAGGCCGCCAATTCCAGCGTCTGCAGAAGTTACTGTGACAACCCCTCGGCTGCTAAGGACTATTGCAAAAGTGATTTTTTTTATTTTTAACACTTCTTAAAAACTATTTTTAAAACTAACACGTGGCAATTTTTTTAAAAAAACTAGCACGTTTGGACGCGCCATCCCAGGTGGCGCATCTACACAGTACCGACGCGCCACCCTGGATGGCGCAGTAGGGCGCCACGTGGAGCCGCGCCGGCAGCTCCCGCCGCGCCACATGCAATGGCACGGGGCTGCCGCGCCACCCCGCACGGCGCGGCCAGGGGAATAACCTCCTGGCCGCGCGGCCCCTTCTCCCTCTCCCTCCTCACTTCCTCTGCTGTCTGTTCGCAAGCGCTGCCGCCGCGAGCTCAAGGGCGATTTTGGCGCCCCCTGGTCCTCTCCGCTGCGTTGTAAGTGTATCTAATCATCGATCCCTCCTTCCTCTTTTATTTTTCCCAAGAAATTTTTGGATTTCACTATTTTTAGTCCCTCTGTCATGAGCTCCTTTAATTTTTTTCTAGGGTTAGGGTTAGGTTTATAGTTGTTAGTTTGGGTTTGATATTGTAACAATTACTAATATCATTTTCATGGCACAATAGGATGCCTAAGCGCGGTAGGCCTCGTAAAGCAAAGCCCGTTTGCAAGGACCCATTGTGGCCCACAAATGCGTTTGACGTTTTGCCACTGCCTAGTGGTGTTCCTGTGCTTATGTGCTTTTGTGGCGATCCATGCAAGGTGGCTGGGTCGGATGAGGAGGTCACGTATAGGCAGCGTTACTGGATATGTGCCAACTATTTGTACGAGCCTACCATACGACAGCGGCGCATTAACATGCTGGTGAGAATGTGGTATTGTATTCTGTCTGAAATTAATTTATAAATTAATTCTGTTGCCGTAAAATAATGTGGTTTTTTTAGACTCCACCACCGCTCTGTGACTTTGAGCAGTGGATCGACACTTGAGATCTCCCAGGAAGACAAGGAGCGGATGCAGCGTCTTTTGAGGTTGGACGCAGAACGGGAGGAGAGGATGGAGAGGAGACACAAAGAGTTGGCCGCGGAGGAGTGGGAAGAAGAGGCGCGGCTGAGGTGTCTCGCAGCTTTCAGAGAGGAGAAGAAGAAGAAGCTTGAGCGTGCACGTCGTGCAAAAGCAGCCATGGAGGAGAAGCCCAATGCTTTCGCCAAGGGAAAGTGGCCTCGTTGTACTCAGTAGCTTATTGGATTTGAATTGAACTTTGTGTTTTCGTATTGAGGACCCTATATTTGGTTTCATGAATTGAACTTCTATATTGTAACCTAATCGTACTATTTTTTTGGAAAGGAAAACCTAATCGTATTATTGTGTTCACTTAGTCAGTGTTTTTAGTTGATGTTTCATGTTGCGAACATTTCTTTTCTTATGAAATATATTACTAAATGATGCGAACAAGCACAACACATGAAAAGGCATGTGTGGACCCTAACATGCCTTCGGACCTAAAACATACAACGAATACACGAAATGGCATGTTGTGGACATTTCTTTCTTGTGAAACATATTACTAAACGATACGAACAAGCACAACACATGAAAAGGCATGTGTGGACCCTAACATGCCTTTAGAATTAAAACATACAACGAATATACGAAATGACATATGAGAATCTGCACCAAACAAGGGTAAAGACTCTCTGCACTAGACCTAACATACCTTAGGTAATTGAAACATGCACCACACACATAGACAGACAAATGGACACCCTACTAGTACTGCTGCCATATATTGAGCTGAGTGGCACCTTCCCCATAGTAACCGCCCATTGGCGAAGGTGGTGACGGTGGCGATGCCGGCGGATTGCCATTGTTCTTGTGATGAGGGCAGCGGCAGTACGGGTCTGTGCATATTGGCTCCTGCGATGTCGCCCCACTGTTGCCTCCTTCCTCATCTTCCTCCTTGTTGTGGCTCGAGCTGTAGCTTGGGCCGAGCGAGCCGATGCGGTCCTGCAGGTACCAGATGTACTCTAAATACGGGGTAATAGGTAGAGAGTCCATCCACTTAGTGAACCCGCAACTGCCTTCTGCCCACGAGGTCTGCGATGAATAGATTTGTTGCTTTCTGTTTTCTGCAGTACGTAGCAGTTTTCTAGGAAGTTATGTGTTTTAGTTATTAGTTTTTTGCTTTTTTATGTTTTGTGCTGGGAAGTGGTCGTTTTCTGTTTTCGGTTTTGTGCCTTCTCAGATTTCTTCGAAAGGAAAATTAAGAACAGCAAGGAAAACAAATACGCAAGTGGGTCAATCATCGCAACATCCATCATCCATTGCAATAATCAGGTTGTTGATGTTATTTCACCTACTTTGTACAAAACATCCACCCTAACTTGAAACACTCATCGTAAGCTGCTAACTCTAAGCTCCTGGAGTGTAAGGGTCTCGAGGACGATGCTGCCGTTTCGGATTTGTCGAACGATGTTTGGGGGTGTACCCAACATCGCTACGGTCACGCTGTCTGGGGCCACGCCTCACCTGCTATGTCTGGGTAGGGCCCTATTATAACAATTAAGAGCATCACCAAATAATTTTTAGATGCAATGCAATACAAGCAAGATGGTGAGTTTTTGCTACTTACCTGAGACGGAAGAGGTGCATCGTATAGCTGTGACCCGCCCATCTCATCATACTCCTAGTCCTCATCGTAGTCGTCCTCCTCATTGAAGACTCGTCAGGGTCAACCATGCAGCCCTTGCCATGGGGCCGAGTCGGAGCCTGTGAACTCCCTGGTTCCATGGAAACCGGCAGAGGAGCACATCTTGTAAGAGTACCAGAACGAGCCAGACTTAAGGGCGGTGTTTCGTACGCTGGCTGGAACTGTGGATCCATACATGCTAGCTTCTGAGCTAGCTTCCTGCATGTCTTGCTCACTTTACAGGGACAGTAAACAAATCAATTTTGATATTTGATCTACTTGGCATGACTTTATTTTGGAGGATGAAAATAATGTTAACCTTCACAAAGTGGCGTAGAATGCCCGTCTTGTTCTCCTCTAGTCTCAAGGTAGGCGACAGACTGCTTCGTTGGAGAGGGTGGACAACCGTCTCATCTGCAGACAAAGTAAAAGGGCGATTAATGAAAGAAGTTGCATATGTAAAAAAATTAGCTAGCTTTTGCCAACTCAGCTTCCTTACCACATATCTCTGTATGGGCCCTCTCCCTGGCTACGTACTACGCCGGGTTGCCTCGTCATAAGGATCTGCCTCGTGGTCTTCGTCCTCGGAGTCCCAGGGAATCGCCGCGTCATCGTACGACAACTTCAAGTGGGTCCTCGCACTCCTCTAGGAACCATTCTACGTATTGATCAAATTAGGCTTGCGAGTGCTCCGGAGTATCCAGTATCCGTAGCCTCTTGACAGGGTCTCCCAAGCCTAGATGTACTTGTGGTGCGTAACTGCCCAGTTCCTCTCGTTGTAGCTATTCCTTCGGTCGTACCTGCACCAAAGGAATGCCATACATTCATGATAAGTGTAATAACATAATATAAAATTATCAATCGTTGATGGTAGCTCAATTTCATACCCGTGCAACTTCCTGCTCGTCGAGTAGTGCGGCAGAGGGACACTCTTGGAACCTTCCAAACTGCCTGGAGACCCTACATGGGAAGTGCATCTCTACCACATGGTAGCAGATAAGTGGCGTATCTGAACGCCACTCATCACTCTCTTCTTCTGTCCTGGGACTCAGATAGTTCTCCAATTCCATCCGAGCCCTAGGGACACCAATTGACCTGCAATAATAAAAGTCCAAATAGTACATAGTTCAGAATAGTGCATCATTTCTGGTTTGCACTTACTGCAGCTTACCTGGTGCTGTGTCAGGACGTCCAGTGTGTCTGTGTAGGACGCATACTCCTTGAAGGGTTTCCTCTAACCGCCGGAGCACTATCCCTGTTCCCCACAAAGAGAGCAGTGGGGCCATGCCTTCATTAAGAAGCCATAGAAGTGCCGTGAGCTGAGGATGGTTTTATTCCTTCTCATTCGACGCACATGTGTGAGGTTGCACCACTTTAGTTATCTTCCACTTCCCGTCGTTCCTTTTCTTACGAGCATTTAGTCTCCACAAGCAACCTTTTTACAGATGACATGAAACAACACATCCTTGTTGGAATGGGTGACGGTGTATGCCCTTATGGTGGTAAACAACATAATTCTCAAGGAACAATTTTAGCTCAGCCAGCGTGCTGAATAACATCCCTTTAGCAAGGATTTCATTCTCATGGTTGTAAGACGACTCCCTGCACATTTGTGTTGACACCAGAAGTGGCAAACGGATATACCGCAAGCGTACGGTAGTCAATGTAGCCTTCACCGGGAGTATTCCAGGTATCGTATTTTCCATGGGAAACTGTGAAGTGTTCTAACTAGGTTCAAGGCCGTCCAAGTGATGAGACAAAGGAGCTATGATAACTAGGTAGAGAGGTTCTTATGTAGCAAAAGATATCTGATCTTGGCTTTCTGAGTATAAAGAGGTTTACCACCTCCTCCCTTTACAAGAGGCGACAGACGAAACAGTAGGAGATATAACTCCTACCCGAGGCGGCTGTACTATTGTATTGATGCCCTGCCGTTTTAATAACTTGTCTTACACATGTGGTGGAATACGAAGATCAGACAAGGCTGTCACCACTTGCTGGCTACCACAAACAATCCGTGCGACAAGCGGCCTACACTGGCAAGATATAGCCTAGACACCACGTCTACACTACACTTACTACTCTAACCTTCATGATAGACTAGAGCACTTTACTAAGTAAAGCAATGTACAGGTAAAGTAAGTATATACTTAAAGTACCAGAACCAGAATATCAAATACTAGAAGGACTCGAATGTAAAACTTACTTGAAGATTCGCATCCGCTGAGGTACACCTTGGAGAAGATTCCCGATAGGCCCGGGGCTTTCTCCTGAAGACTTCCCTCACTCTCTCCCAACTAGCACAACACTATAGTAGAGCTAAGCTACTACATAGTGTTTTCTCCTTTGAATCATGCTCTAAAGTGAAGGCCTATGGGGGTATTTATAGGGGATGAAGGGCAGTGCCACGTCAGCGATCCGCGTGACCTCCAGCATCCACCGTTGGATCAACCGCCATATAACCGCCTTAGGATCAAGGGTGGAGAATTTCCAGCATATGTTCAACATGAGGAAGACGGTGGAGGTTCAACCGACCTGGCTGGGCCCAAGGAGGGGTTCGGCCGACCCCCCTATGGCGGTGGGCCCAGCCAGGGTCTTCTAGAAGGTCTTTCCAACACACTGGAATGCAGCTGAGCTTTGGGGACCACAATGTGGGGTTCGGCCGACCCACTTATTGTCAGGTGGGACCATGGGTGAGTGTCCTCACATGTCATAGCGTCCATCCCAGGTGTTGGTTACTTCGGGGCCCATCAAGTGTGGTTCGGCCGAACTACCTTTGGTGGAATCGAAGGCCCATCTTTTGCAGGTGTCTTCTCCATGCAATTCTAAGCACAATGGTGGTGCTAACTTGCCTTTGGGTGGTTCGGCCGAACCACTCATTGTGCCCATCTTTTGCACATTGTCTCCAGAAGTTGTGATATTGTTGAATGTGAAGTTGGTTTGCCATTTGGCCATACTTGGTAGGTTGCCCAACCTTCATATAGAGCTTCCGAACACTGAAAAGTATTTTGTTATGAGTGCCTGCAACCAAATAATGACAAGTACATGTGGAACCAAGTTATTTGTACCTCAGTCACTATGTGTTTGGTGGTTTTCTTCCGGAAAGAATGTCTTGTTGACGGTTTTGATGGGGTAAAAACATGGTATAACTACCGTCAACAATTTGCAGGCCTGTGTCACATACTGCCATATCCGTCATGCTGACATCCCTATAGTTGGGTACTCCACTGAATTGGATGTTTCCAGCCCTCAATTGCATCAACTCTGTAGCCGTGTACGGAGGTGGTCGAACGTACGCCTCGGCTTCACTCAAACGAGCCCACGAATCATGGGCCACAACATCATCATCCTCAGCTCTAGCCAATCTTTCATGCACCAGCAACACTTGTAGTTCTTGCAAACTAACTGGCCTTGGCATAGGACGAATGGTGTTGCCATGCTTCTCAGTGCCTCGTTTCTCCTCCTCCGAATCCGATTAATCACTGTCTACCAAATCACCAATCCTTTCCTCCTCCAGCTCCTCCTCCTCTCGTTTAAATTCATTCACATCGAAGTCATTGCTTATGTGCCCCGGTGACCTCATCGGCTCATCGACTGCCATATCATCGTGATCCTGCATCAGCACACCATCCCTGTCCATAACATCCTCTGCTTCTACTACATCAGCCCAAAAACCGACTTGGTCACCTTCCAAGCCGTCATCGTACAGCTCATCAGTCAGACTCATCAGCCACCTTGTAGGCATTCTCCACCACAACCTCAAAAATCAGGAGAATTCGAAGCCTGAAGTGCTCGATTGTAGCAGCTCCAATCCGAGCGGCCAAGCAAGGGCATTATCACATAGCGTGGCCTATTCTTCCCGGCATCGAACCTCGCTTTCAATGTGAAGTTACCCACAAACTTCGACCTCAACCGCAGCAAAAGGTCGATGAAGGAAGGCAGTTCGTCAAACATTTCCAAATCTTCTTCCATGTCCTCAAACATACAATCTTCTCTACTAATACTTCCCCCGAAAAAAACATAGACAAAATAATCCATCCTGATTCCACTCCTGTCAATCATCGCACCAAAGTTAAAACTCCGTTCACCTTTCAAAACCCATCTAACTAACTTATTGAAAACCTATGTAACTAACTACATCAAAACATAACAACCTAACTAACTAAAACCCTAGCTACCAAACTAACTAAAACCCTATCAACCGAACTAACTACAACCAAACTAAATCTAGCTACTTAACTAAACCCTAACTACAAAACTAACTAAAACCCTAACTATTAACTAACTGAAAAACCTGCCCAAACCCTAAGCACTAAACAATGGCAAATTAGGACAATGAGACAACCAATGTACCTAACCAACACTTGAACGACGATGAGGAAGGTCACCCCCGGCCCGCCAGACGGCGAGCGGCGGCTAAGGCAGCCAAGCCGCCCTCCACCCGCGTCTGGAGGCTGGCCACGTCCCTGCGGGCCACACCGAGGGGAGGAGGGGGCGGATCTAGCCGGGGAGGAGGGGAGGAGAGGGCGGCCGTGGGGAGGCGGGCCGGCGACGGGCCGGTGGCGGTGGTGGGGCCCAGGGCGCGGCGGCGGCGGCTTCGACGAGAGGCGCGGCGACGGCGGCTTCGACGAGAGGCGCGGCTGCGGGTGAGGAAAGTGAGAAGGAGAGGGAGAAGGGGCCGCGCGGCCAGGGGGTTATTCCCCTGGCCGCGCCATGCAGGGTGGCGCGGTGGGAGCTACCAGCGCGGCACCATGTGGCGCCCCTACTGTGCCTTCAGTAGGTGGTGCGTCAGTACTATTTAGACGTGCCACCCTGGATGGCGCGTCCAAACGTGCTAGTTTTAAAATGAAAAGTTCGCGTGTCTTAGTTTTAAAAATAGTTTTTAAAAAGTGTTAAAAATAAAAAAAAATCTGCAAAAGTCAGGTCCTTCAGGCGTGACAGGCAAAATACTACAACGGCTCCGTCTACGACAGCACCTGCAGCCATGACTGCTAATGTGGACGTCCACAATTCTTGCGATAGTGTCCATGACACCACTACAGATTGCAACGCATGCGAGGGAGGTATGTTCCAGTCTTGCTATCCCATCTGCGTAAGCAACTGCAAGAGCACCTGCGTGGAGAAAGGACATGGATGCTGAGGACCTCATCCAAGCTTGTTGGGCTGACTCTTTGTTGTTGGTCATCAATCATCTCTTTATTAGGCTTTGTGCATGTATCGGTGGCTATGGTATGCATGAAGCTCCTTGAATCTGATATCTCTACAATAAAGTACCTTCGTAGTGTAATTTTATATGGAGTTTTGCTTGTGTGGCCCTCGACCTCGAACAATATGCATGGATCTCAAAGCAAACAAATTATTAGTTAATGAAGGACCGAAGAGGCGACTAGAGTGGGGGAGAGGGGGGTGTTGAATAGGAGCCTCAAAAATTTCTTCCGAAATATTCTTGAGACCACTATTCTAGACACCATCCCCAAGAGGCAATAAACCCTCACGAGATATCCACGAATCAACAAGTGATTGGGTGCACAAGAGGCATAGCGGGATACGCGGAGATACCGGAGAAGACATGGAAGTAAAACTCAAATGGAAACACATTGCACAGATCCGGTCCAGGGGCGGACTGTCAGCCTCACAGCGTCGGACTGTCCGGACCATGACCGCTGGACTGTCCGGTGGCAAAATCTGGCAGGTAACAGTGCACTGGATAGACACTGTTCACTGTCAGACAACAAGCGTCGGACTGTCCGCGAATTTTAGGCGGACTGTCCGGCGTTGAGTTCCTAAGAAACCCGAGACTGAGGAGAACTTGCTGCTGTCGGGATCACGGGCCCGGACTGTCCGTGACCATGGTACGGACTGTCCGCCAGCAAAAATCCAAAACCGAACTTCTGAGAACCTTCCCTGGTCACCCTCGGGACACAGTCTCGGACTGTCCGCGACCAAGGGGCGGACTATTCGCGACTAGCTGACCGAGCAGGCTGCTGTAGCCCCTGTGCTCAGGCCCGATACCCTGGACTGTCCAGGGGTGACCCGCGGACTGTCCATGACTAGGGCAGAGAACCACGATTCGAAATCGCCCCAAAAAAGAATCGAAGAGAGCTCGATCAAACGGAGATGAACTACCACGATTATTTGGCCATAAGGTCACTAGGTAGTCTAGAATCAACTCCCAAAAGATCAAGACCCAAAACGAACCGAATCAACTGGAAATCGAATCACCCCAAAAGTGCCCTTGAAATCGTTCATGATGAAGAACTCGCCCGATCTATGTGTAGGGTTGGAATCCAGAGATTAATTTTGGTAAAGATGTTCATCACATGACAAATAACAAGTACACACAAGAGGGACGAATCGAAACGGACTAGAACTCGCGAATCCAACTGCACAAGAGAGGGGACTCGAAGAACGCAACAAGAACACAAGGAGACACAAGCCTTACTTCGAATCCTAGGAGATGACACGAAGGTTAGGGCCTCGATTTCCCAGGTCAAAACGCGAGTTTTACACTACCATGGACAAGTAGTGGATGTCTCCCTAAGCAAGTGTCTTAACCATAAGTGGAGGGGATGAAATGAGAGTGAGAGAGAGCATAGATAGGGAGGGGCTGCCATACCCCTTAATATACCCTTATTACATTTTGCGAATAACCCCCTAACTACCACTACTACTAATCAGGGGAGCTAGCTAGCCCTTGGATGTTCTAGAACGGCCTGTCTCTATCGATATGATCGACGACCCCGCTTCTTGCTCAAGTTGCCGTCGCCTTGACGCGACCTCGGAGATTCCGCCAGTGTGTCGCCCCGTTTCCCACCGGAAGCAGCTCCACCCGGGTTTTGAGGCCCAAACCCGAAAATCGTCTTGGGCCACGTCTCGCTGGTCCTCGACCGCGCCGGCCCACGTACCGCTCCGAGTCCTTCGACCATGCTCGATCAGCGCCTGTCGATGCCGCCAAGTGTCGCCACCTGCAACTAGCGCTTCGGCATCCAAGTCCCTTGGCCCAAATCTCCGCGTCCGTCCTTCACCTGCTCCCAGTCTATCGGCACGGCCCGCTCACTTGACCTTCACTCCGCCATCTGCCACTGCATCCGTGCTCAGCACCTGCACACCGCAAGCCGACCAACATGCCAGGTGACTCCGTTGACAATCACTCATCACAATCCGGACCCAAGTCCCACACTTGTGTCCGCAATCTCGCCCTTGATGAGTGCATTGTCAACACCAACACAGATAATCATGATATAGAGAGAATAAGAGGAAGAAGAGGAAGAGAAAGAAGAAAACTTGCTCAAAAGACCACAAAAGCAATAACAAGCTGATCACATGGTCAAACTAAACAAGCACAAGCGCAAAGAGATGCTAGTTCCTCCAGCAAGAGGCGATGCTCAACACAACTAGCTGCCAAACTCCCCCTGAATGTGTGGTCAACTCAAAAAAATGTGTGTATTCTCTCCCCCTTGTTGACACATGCACACTTCAAGGTCCCCAAAACCTTCTCCTCTCAAGCATGTAATGCACATGAATGCAGAAACTTCAGGAGTATATCCATTAGTTTGAAAGAATGCTCCTCATAGATATGTGCTAGTAGATGCTCAAAATGATCAAAAGAACAAACATGTGAGGGAAGCATAGTGAGCAATTTGATACCAAAAATAGAGAGTGTTCACCACAAAGGATAACACATAGCACATATAGGTTGGAAATGAAATCAAGTGCTAATCAAGTGTATACTCGGTGAACTATCTCAAGCAAAGATCACACATCATGTCATAGACGAACCTAAACACATGTGAATAGTTCAATTCAATCAATTTGTCTACATTAGGAGTTTCACAAGTATTAGTCAAAACTATGTGAGTATGAGAGGTTGTAAGTATCGTCTTGCCTAACTTTCCAACCATGCGAAGCCTATGTCAAAGACAATGATTAGCTTAAGGCAATGGTTTTGATCATCCACTACAAGGCTCTAGTTCATCCTAAGTGCAATAGGAAGCAATCAAGATACCTTGAGGTGGGATGATACAAACCCATCTTGATCTTTTCTTCATCACTTAACTTAGATTTCAAGATTTTAGCACAAAATAATCTGGATTGGTCTAAGAGTGATTCAAGGTATGAGCCATAGCTACCAAGCATAGAGATGATAGCATAAGAAATCTCAACAAGCCTATACAAGCTCAATGGTGAACATGTTTTTCAGATTTCATCAAAATTAGTCATGTTCATAGAAAAGGTCATGTTTAGCTCAACATAAAGTTCAAGTGATCAAAGAGAGCCTAAACATGAGCACAACATATCAAGATAAACATGGATTCAAACTCATAGCTATATTCATGAATCTTAGAATGTTGTATGTAACAAGATGCCATGCAAATGCTAATATGAAACAAAAGATGAAAACAAAACTCTAAGCTAAAAAGAAAAAGCAAAACTAGTGTACAATCTCTCAAAATTTCTCTCCTCTAAAAGGGAAAACACACACCAAGCTTGCTCCTCAAATGAGCAAACTGAGTCTGATCTAGTGGCTTTGTGAAAATGTCCGCTAGCTGATTGTGAGTGTCTACGTGTATCAAGTCAATATCGCCCTTCTTATAGTGATCATGCAGAAAATGGAAGCGAACATCAATGTTCTTGGTCTTAGAGTGTAAAACATGGGTTTCTTAGTTACACTAATGCCTATAGTGCTATCACAGTAAAGAAGGGACTTATCTAAAAGCTAGACCATAATCCCTCAAGGTCTGTACCATCCAAAGCAGCTACGAACAATAAGCGGTAGCAGCATCATACTCAGCCTCACAAGTAGACTGGGCAACACCACTCTGCTTGCGAGAAGACCAAGACACTAAAGACGTACCAAGAAACTGACAAGTGCCAGAAGTGGATTTGCGATAGACACGACACCCAGCATAATCAGCATCAGAATAGCTACTAAGTCAGAGGGTAGAAGAGGCCGAGTACCATAGGCCAAACTCGGGGTGAAACGAAGGTACCTGAGGATACGCACTATAAGAAATTTGGGATTGCATGACAAACGCAAACTGTCATGTAAAGTACAGAAATGGTCATAAAAAGTACTTTATGACGAAAAAACAGTCGTCACGCGGTCGTCCCAAAATGACCGACACAAAAAGTATCGTGTGACCTTTAGTGACGGCTACACTTCATCGTCACATATTGTTACCTTTTATGACGACAGTAGATGTCACATATTCGTTAGTCAACGCGTCACATTATGTACGAATCGTCACGAATGGTACATTGGAGGACAGGTTTGGATGTGTTTTATGACAAAACGGTAACGTCATGTATAGCATTTTGAGATGACTGTATTGCATCACAAATTGTCCTTTCATTCATGACGAGCATGGCATGCATATTAGTGACAGCACACTGACATTTCATCACAGCTCAGAAAAGCATAATACACATATATATTAGCCAAGCCATCATCCATATGATTGACATCACAAGTCATAAATCATACACAATTCACTCAAGCCATCGTGCATACACATAAATTCAAGTCCAAAAGACATTGGTTCCACATAGTTCTAGGTTCTACCACAAAGGTTGAAACATACACATAGATTGCACCTAATTCTAACAAAGTTTCCAACCATAGAGTAAGTTCTGGCAAGGTAGCAAAAGTTTAGGCAAAGGTCTCATCCTCAGAAACTGCATTATGCCTACCTCAATCTTTCTGAAGTTTTAGGATAGCTCGCAGTAGTGCAATAGTCTCCTCAAACTTGGTATGCATCTAGCTCCAAGTTGTTGCACCAAACAAGTTTCAGCCAGCAATAAGTTCTAACCAGCAGCCCAACAAACAACACCAATGACCCTATCTAAATGTTATCTGAAAAAGAAAACAATGAAGGCACTATAAGTGATCCACAAAAAATGTACAAATTCTAACTAAAAGAAGCACACTTTTCACTTGCTATCTAAAATTAAAATGACACTCACTAGTAAGATGTTCATATAGCTAGTAGACATGGCTTGTATTGTAAAATTATTAGATACAGCTTGGACTGTAAAAATGCATTCAACTATAACATACACATAGCTACTAAATTGTTATATAAATACAACATGAACATTCACAAAAGTTACACTACATTGTATATCTATAATGCCCATTTCCTGTCTATCTACATGGTTAACAAGCATTCTGAATCTCTCTCTCTCTCTCCCTCCCTCTCATTGTTAATATAATAACTACTATTCTGAATTTGAAGGAAATAGTTTTTAGCTGAAGGGAATAAAAGCTATCAGTGCTACAACTACATGAAGTATAAGATGAATCAAATTTTAGTATTTATTTAGAAAACCACGCAATGGGTTGAACTGAACTTAGTAAATAGAAAAGGTAATGCACATATCATATATCACATTTTATAAGCTTAGCAAATCTATCTATACCAAAAGAAAAAGGTCAAAACCCATTTTTATTGCACACCGTATCTCACCTTTTTTAGATACAGTTCCTCAAAGTGTTGTAGATCTAAGCAGCTAGTAGATGAACTCACTATACATTGCCAAATGTGCCCTCCATCATTGACATACCTAGAGAAATACAAATTTATTAGGACTAGAGTTTTAGTTGCAATCCAAGCAGCATCATAATTTTTAAAATCTGAAGGCTAAAAGTAAGCTCCTAGGCATAGCTCTTTTTAGTAACAAAACAAATCCAACAATTTATTCTAGTATTGGAATGGGAAGGCAAGATGAGGTAGAAACACTTAAAACTGAAAAGAACTAGTACTACTTCGGACGTATGGGGATACACATGCAGATGGTCAAAAACACAATTTAATTGTACAATCATATAGTTCATACATATGGATACAGATACAAAATGACATGTTATTTTTTAAAAAAACTTAGTCAGACATGTTCTTAAATTCAAGCATCAAGTGTGGGATACAGTGAGGTTATCATATTAACTATTTTCTAGAATGCATCAATAGTAGCCAAAGAAAAGAAAAACTTGGATGAAGTATGAGAAGAATCATATTGATAATTTGTCACTTTGACAGATCACCTATGCCTATGGATTCTAGAGCAAGTTGTCTAACAACCAATTGCAAAGCAAGCAGTTCCACATGACAGCAAAATTAGAGTATTATTTTGCACAGACATCACAGTGGGAAGCTTCCTCAGTGACTGATTTTGGACAGGAAAACAACATGCTGGGGTCTGCTTATAACTGACAGATTACAAACAACACAAATTTAATATATATGTATATATAGAATGACAACTTCTCAAATTCAGAACATCAAGTGCATGATAAACTAGCTCACCATGAGCCATGTTCTGGAACTCACCTGCAAAAATTTGTGGAGCTTCTTCAGTGACTGATTTTGGATAGGTAACAGCATGCTGGGGTCTGCTTGCTGGCTGGCCAGGAGCAGCCAGCAATATATTCACAAACCAGCTACATCACTGATCACTGCACTATGCAGTTCCTGATATTGTTGCTCAGATGCGGTGTGAATCCATCTAATTGATTTGTTCATGAGTGTGCTGTAATGTAAAGGCTAGAATCCATCTAATCAATTACTACTTTAGTTCAGACTAAACTACTACTAGTACTCCTTCCCAATTTATTCTCATGTATAGAAAAATTGAAAGGGTGAGCCTCACCTATGATTGCAGAGGTCGCATAGCTAGATTGTCACAGCACTACTAGAGCATCGATCTGTCCAGTACACAGGCTCCACGCCGGCCGCCTGCTGCAGTTCATGCCAGCTGCGTGCACTTGCAGCCGCGCAGGCCAACCGCAGGCCGCAACTACGCACGCCGCCTGGCCAGCAGCCACGACCGCGCACGCCGCCTAGCCCGCAGCAGAACTGCCACGCACGTCGCCTGGCCCGCGGCCGCGTTGACCCTGGTCTCGCCCTGCGCTACGATGCGGCCCGCCCTACGCTACGGTGCGGCCCGCCCTGTGCTACGGTGGCTGCGCGCGGTTGCGCTGTTGTTCGCCGCTGGGGCCGCCGGCCGCCGCCCCTTCACTGGCGTCTCGCGGTTCTAACCCAAGGTGAAGCCACTGGCCGCCGCTCATGTAGGGTAAGTCTTCTTTTATACTTCGTGGGGTGCACTGAGCCATTGGATCTTGAAATCGTTGGTCAGAAAAGTTTGGGCTAAACCCAATAAGAGATCAATTTTGAGGTGTTTATTATTTTATAATTTTTAATAAAATTTGTGGTTATCATTTTAACACAATAAATGAATTCAACTAGAAAAGTCATCAATACCAAGTTTGTTAATCCCATCAAGATCTACATTTTTTGTTTTGGTCAACTTTTCATTTGACAAATTTTGAATGATTAAATGTTTGGATTTTTAAATTTTGACACCTTCGAACCAGTTTTCGAAACCCTAAATGGTCTCAACTAGAAAAGTCATGAATACCAAGTTTGATCAACTTATCAAGATCTACAATTGTTATATAGGTCACTTTTGCATTTGAGAAAGTGTTAGGAAAGTTTAGTTCTAAATTGACAAGTCTCTCATATAGTTTCATAAACCCTTTGTGAGATTCATGATTTTATGACTAGTGTTCACTAATACTTTCTCAAATGAAAAAATAGCCCATATAACAATTGTACATCTCGATGAGTTCTAACACCTTTGTATTCAAAAGTTTTTGAGCTGAGGTCATTTAGTGTCTCATTTGACAAAGTTTAACGAAGTCAAATTTTAAATTTTTTTTAAAAATGACACCTTCACACTAGTATTGGAAACTTTAAATGGTCTCAACTAGAAAAGTCATGAATATCCATGTTTGTTAATCCCATCAAGATCTATATTTTTGTTTTGGTCAACTTTTCATTTGACAAATTTTGAATCATTAAATGTTTGGATTTTTAAATTTTGACACCTCCGAACCAGTTTTCGAAACCCTAGATGGTCTCAACTAGAAAAGTCATGAATACTAAATTTGATCAACTCATCAAGATCTATAATTTTTATAGGTCACTTTTGCATTTGAGAAAGTGTTAGAAAAGTTTAGTTCTAAATTGACAAGTCTCTCATATAGTTTCATAAACCCTTTGTGAGATTCATGATTTTATGACTAGTGTTCACTAATACTTTCTCAAATGAAAAAAATAGCCCATATAACAATTGTACATCTCGATGAGTTCTAACACCTTTGTATTCAAAAGTTTTTGAGCTGAGGTCATTTAGTGTCTCATTTGACAAAGTTTGATCAAGTCAAATTTTGAATTTTAAAAAAATGACACCTTCACACTAGTATTTGAAACTCTAAATGGTCTCAACTAGAAAGGTTATGGATACCAAGTTTGTTAATCTCATCAAGATCTATATTTTTTTGTTTTGGTCAACTTTTCATTTGACAAAGTTTGAATGATTAAATGTTTGAATTTTAAATTTTGACACCTCCAAACCAAATTTCGAAACCCTAGATGGTCTCAACTAAAAAAGTCATAAATACCAAGTTTGATCAACTCATCAACATCTATAATTATTATATAGGTCACTTTTGCATTTGAGAAAGTGTTAGGAAAGTTTAGTTCTAAATTGACAAGTCTCTCGTATAGTTCATAAACCCTTTATGAGATTCATGATTTTGTGACTAGTGTTTACTAATACTTTCTCAAATGAAAAAAATGGCCTATATAACAATTGTACATCTTGATAAGGTATAACACCTTTGTATTCAAAAGTTTTTGAGCTGAGGTCATTTAGTGTCTCATTTGACAAAGTTTGACCAAGTTAAATTTTTAATTTTAAAAAATGACACCTATTTGAAACTCTAAATGGTCCCAACTAGAAAAGTTGTACAACTCATCGAGATCTATAAATTTGGTGTTGGACACTTCTTCATTTTTATTTGTTTGAAAAATTTAAATCTCTTGAATTTAAACTCAAAATAGATTTATGAATTAAAAATTAAAAAGAAAGAAAAAATAAAAAAGTCTCTCAGCCAACTCTTTTAGGCCCGGCCTGTGCTCGCTCTTTGTTTTAATCTGGGCCTGAGGCCTAGCTTTTGGCCCAACAGACATGGTCAAAGGTCCACTTCTACTAGGGTATTTTATGACGTTAGGGGCCATCATATTTGGTAAAACATTCAATGATGGTCTACTTCGTCATATAAAATTTGTATGAATCGTCATAAATTCATAACCGTCGGAGGGCTCCCGGCGCCAGACAATTTGTGACGAAATTTGCTACTCTTATGTGACAGAAAAACCAAGTCGTCATAAAAAAAATCTAGCTCCCATCAATTTAGGACGTCACATAATTTTGTGTCATTATGGCACATTATATGACAAAATCAGGCCCCGACATGAGGAATTTTGTCATAAAAAGAAGGATTTCTTGTATTGACGCTTGACGGCTTGGCGATGCGATGTCCGTGGTGAAGACTGAAACCGTGCGTATAAGCACACAACAAACTGAATGTCCGGTCACGTCGCCGTCAAGTATAGCAACGATCCAATCATGTTGCGGTACTCCTGATCCACCACCTCACCCTCTGTGTCCTCATCAAGGGCTGTGGTAGTCGACATGGGCATCGAGAGGGGCTTGGCCTCACCCATGTTAAACCTCTTCAGCAAGTCTTTCGTGTACTTCCCTTGATGCACGAAGGTTCCCTCTTGGGTTTGCTTGATTTGCAACCCAAGAAAGAATGTCAACTCACCCATCATGCTCATCTCAAACTCCCTGCTTATAGTATCTGAAAACTTTGCCACAAGAGCATGAGAAGATCCCCCAAATATAATATCATCCACATATATCTAAACCAAAAGGATATCAATACCCTGCTTGAGGAGAAAAAGAGTCCTATCAACCGAACCCATTTGGAAGCCCTTATCTAGGAGAAAAGACTTGAGTCGCTCATACCAGGCTCTAGGAGCTTGCTTCAACCCGTTCAAAGCTTTGTGAAGTTTGAACACATGGCTGGGAAACTTTGGATTCTCAAAACCGAGGGGTTGCCTCACATACACTTCCTCCTCTATGTACCTGTTTAGGAAAGCACTCTTCACATCCATTTGGTACAGTTTGAAACCCTTCGAAGCTGCAAAGGCTAACAAGATCCTAATGGCTTCTATCCGGGCAACAGGAGCAAATGTCTCTTCATAATCTATCCCCTCTTTCTAGCAATACCCTTGGGCTACTAGCCTAGCCTTGTTCCTCACCACTATCCCATCCTCACTCTGTTTGTTTTTAAAGACCAATTTGGTTCCTATGGGGTGACACTCAAGTGGCGGTGGAACTAAGACCCAAACTTGGTTTCTCTCAAAGTTCTCTAACTCCTCATGCATAGCATTGACCTAGTGAGCATCAGATAATACCTGTCCAATATCTTTGTGTTCGGAATTGGAAACAAAAGCTGAGTGACCAAAGTAGTGAGATGGACCTCGACCGCGTAACACGTTGGTCAATGTCGCCGATCATCATCTCAGGAGGGTGAGGGCGCTGAATATGTCGAGGTAGCTCCATCCAAAAAGTCGTCTCCCCCTCGGTAGCAGCTGGGGCCTCCTCAGGTGCAGCACGCACGGGCTGAGGGGCAGGCTCGAACGGTCCGCATGAAGTGGAGGAAGAAGAAGGCTCAGGGCCGTGAACTGAAGTAGTGGAAGCAGGCTCGACTAGGGCAGCCGGTGGAGGTGGCTCGAGATCACCCCAATCGGCGTCTTCCTCTCTATCCTCCACAAAGATGGTCTCCTCAAACTCATCATCACCTGCGCGCTCAAAGACAGGAGAAGAAAAAGGCATGGTTTCGTCGAATGTGACCTCACAGGTCTCCATCACACGGTTAGTCTTAAGGTTAAGTACACGATATGCACAAGAGTGAGTGGCATAACCAAGAAAGATACCGTCTGAAAACATGGACTAATACTTGTCCAAATTACCTTGTTTGAGGATAAAACATCTACACCCAAACACCCTTAGGTGGCTTACCTTGGGTGATCTTCCAAATCGCAGCTCATATGATGCCTTCTTAATGAAAGCTCGAAGAAAGATGCGATTGGAAACATAGCAAGCTGTGTTGATTGCTTCGGCCCAATACTTCCTAGGAGTCCAATGCTCATCAAGCATCGTCCTAGCCATCTCAACAAGGGACCAATTTTTGTACTCAACAACACCATTTTGAGGTAGGACATAGGGTGAGGAAAACTGATGCTCAAGACCCAAAGAAGCACAAAGCGTCTCAAATTGAGTATTCTTGAATTTCGTGCCATTGTCACTGCGAATCGCTCTCATGGCATTCTTTGGTAACTCATTTTGAAGACGCAACATCAAGTCCTGAGCGCAAGAAAATGCCTCATCCTTTCCCACCAAGAAGAACACCCAAGAGTAGCGAGAAAAGTCATCCACGATCACAAGAACATACCACTTCCCACCTTCCGACCGGAACCTGAGCTGGACCTACCGTATCCATGTGTAAGAGCTCGCTGGGCCGCTTGGTCAAGATTTGGTTAATAGGGGAATGAGAAGCAGCTACCATCTTCCCGTGGCGACAAGGATGGAAAACTAGATCCTTCTCAAATTTCAACTTTGGCAATCCTTGGATTAGGCCAAGTGAACTCAATCTAGCAAGTAGATCAAAGCTCAAATGTCCAAACCTCCTATTCCACTTCCAAAGATCGGAGGAGGATCTAGCAACCAAACATTGAGAATAACCAAACTGAGCGAGAGAAATTGGCTCGAAAGACACGGCCAAATGGAGTGATCTGACAAATAAGATCACCCTGAGGATCTAACACTCTAGAACAACCGGTCTTAAAATGCACTTCGAAACCGTCTTGAAGGAGTTGCAAAAAGCAAGTTAAAATGCAAATTTGAGACCAATGCAACATCCTTTAAGACAAAGCCCTCATTCACTCGAATGGTCCCACGAGATAGTACATTACCCCTGTTGTTGTCCCCGAAGGTGATGTACTCCTTGAGTAGCACGGGGTCGAGGTTGAAGAACCACTTAGGATTTCCGGCCATGTGGCATGAGCAACCGGAATCGATGAGCCACGTGTTCTCCAAGCCTCCGTCCTTTCATCAAAAGCAAGACATGTGATAAGTGTATGGTGCAACACTAGGGTTAGTGAAGTGAGAAGGATACCAATGTTGTCCCCAAACCGACCATGTCCCATAGAAGAGAAGCGACCACCACGAGAGAAGAAATGTGGTCCGCTAGGAGTGTAGGACGAAAATGCCACCGCCACGAGGTCCATAGCCATGTTGACCATGGTTTGGGCCATGCCGGGCACGACCACCTCATGGTCTCGCAACCAAAGGCCTAGAGCCTTGCGGCATTGCACCTCTCAGCCTAGCGAAGCGCCTCTCAACGGGTGGCACATGTACGCCATGGGGTGGGCGGTACATGTTCCAGGTTGTTCACCTCAAACTCACGCCTCTAATCCCTCTTCCTCCTAAAGCAAAACTCAACAAGGTGACCATCGCTCTTGCTATACTCACAATGATACCTCACCTTGGGTGGTGGGTTCACTTTTCTTGTGGTTCACTCTTGGTGGAGGTTGGCTTTAGGAAGGGTTTCCTTAGGGACGTTGGGCAAAGTGTCAAGAGGAGTTTCGGAGGTGATTTGGCTTTAGATCCCAAACTTGCTTGGCCGGTGGTGCCTTTGGAGGCTCAACAACCTCTACATCCAGTGGCAATAGGCTGTGGTGGCTTGGGGGGTGATCTTGGTGAGCTTGGGTGGAATGGGATTTTCTCACTCAGGACTCATACCACTAGCTTCACGTACCTTCCCAAAGACATTCCCATCTTTCTCACCTAGCGCAAAGCATAAACCTGAGCCAGCCATTTCCCTATGGAATTGGCTCACCATCATTCCCAATTGAGGCTCACTGTAAAAGACTCAACATAAGATGGTTTGGAGGTAAGCGTTTTTCTCCTCAACATGCCTCTTCTCATGCCTGCAATTTCCAAGTTCTATCTCCAAAGCTTCACACAAAGCACACTTTCCGTCACTAGTGTTAACCAAGTTGGCCTTCTCAAGCTAGGTAATTTGGTATTCTTTTCTGCCAACTCGGTTTGCTAAGCCTGAGCAAGACTTGCACGCACCCAAAAGAACCGGTCTCGCCTTCACCTCAGCTAGCTCCTCTAAAACATGGGCGTACTTAGACTGCAAGTTAGCCAAGTTATCCATTGTTGAGGTATTTATACCATATTTTCTATCATCATAACCATCAATAAAGCACTCTTTACAGGGAAAAAACAAGAAAACACATTGTGACTTAGGTACAAATAACTTGGTTCCGCATGTACATGTTAGTATTTGCTTGCAGGTACTCAAACCTAGGAGTTTTCAGCGTTCAGAAGCCCAAGATGAAGATAATATGCAGATCCAAATATGACAAAGTGGCAAAGTGATGTCACAATCATTAATGTCTTGGCATCAGGATCAAGAGGACACTTGGTGCACACTATCCATGGCTCGACCTAACCCATAGTTGGTGGCCCCAAGTCTTCAACTTCCAAGCAACCAGCAATAGAGAGATGTAGGAGAGAGCTAAGCCCACGTGGAGCCATGTCATGGGTCGGATCGACCCATGCATGGGGCCCTGCTGGCTCTGCTGACTGTGGCATGATCCTTGGCACACCCCCTGGAGTCTATTTCCACCCTTGGATCACAAGTGTGCTTTCAATCAATGGTTAAAGAGCAAAGCACACGGATTCATGGGACCACAACAAAGGAACTGACGTGACAACGGAATGACCAACACATGGCAAGACTCTATGACATGTGGGACAAGATGGTGGGACCCACCTGTCATAGGAGGATCGGCCGACCCCCATAGGTGTACAAATTGCACTCACCGACTCCAGGCACTGAAGATAGGCAACATGGTGAATCCAGGGCGTCCAATTCATGGCAGTTCAAGGTCAGTGGATCCAACGGTAGAGATGGAAAGGCACATGGATTGATGACATGGCACTCCTCTTCATTCCCCTATAAATACCCCCTAGTCCTTCACTCAAATCATCAAGTATCAAGTGTATCATAGGAAGAAGGACTACTTAGTAGCTTTAGTGTTAGAATAAAGAGGGAAGAGTGAGGGAAGTCTTCAGGAAAAAGCCCTGGGCCTATCGGGAGTCTTCTCCAAGGTGTACCTTAGCGGATGCAAGCTTCGAGTAAGTTTTACATCTGAATCCTTTTAGTATTTGATATTCTGGTTCTGGTACTTTAAGTATATACTTGCACATTGCTTTACTTAGTGAAGTACTCTAGTCTCTAGCTAAGATTAGAGTTGTAAGTATAGTGTAGACGTGGTGTCTAGACTATATCTTATCAGTGTGGGCCGCTTGTCGCACGGATTGTTTGTGGGTGCCAGCAAGTGGTGACAGCCTTGTCTAGTCTTAGTATCCCACCATGTGTGTAAGACAAGTTATTAAAACAGCAGGGCATCAATACAATAGCATAGCCGCTTCGAGAGGAGTTATATCTCCTCCTGTTTCGCCTATCGCCTCTTGTGAAGGGAGGAGGTGGTAAACCTCTTTATATTTAGAAAGCCAAGACCAGATATCTTTTACTACATAGGGACCTCTCTATACCTACAACCTAAACCCTTGATCACCAACTGACGGCCTTTGACCTAGTTAGTTCACTTCACGTACCCGTGAAAAATACGATAGCTCGAATACTCCCGGTGAAGGGCTACATTGACTACCGTACGCTTGCGATATATCCGTTTGCCACTTCTGTTGTCAACACCCATATGCACAATACACTCATCACACTCAAGCTCCTCGGTGACTACTACACTAGCCTTAGCCAATTCAAGCTCTTTCAACGCTACCTCCCACTTCTCCTCGTAGTCTTTTCTCTCATGGGCGGCGCATTTCAACAACTTATCTTGGCTAACAAGTACGGAATTAAAGGTCTCAATCTTCAGCAGCAAGGTCATCAGCATTGATTGATACCTGTGATGTAGTGTCGTCATCGAGTGGCTTGCCCTTCCCGGACTCCAACTCGGCATCCTCGACCGCCATGGTGCAAAGTCCTCTATGGGTGGAAGTGGCGACGAAGCAAAGGCCGTTGAGATTATCCTCGACCTTCTTGGTGGTTTCATGATCACTTGAGGAAGAGTCACGGTCATCACCTAGAGTCAGTCATCGATGTCACTGAGAGAGGCAAGCAGGGCTTGCTGCTTGGCCCACATCTTCTTGTACTCCTCCTTATCAAAGCTCCTAACCTTGTGCTTGTCAGAGGTGTACTCTTTCTTGTCCCATCGCTTGGAGAAGTCATGCTTGGATGAAGACTTGCCCTTCTTGGGGCAATTGGCGATGAAGTGATCTGAGTCCCCGCACTCGAAGCATCCTTCCTTGCGACCTCCTCGTCGGTGGTTCATCTGGTTGTTGTGGAACCGGTAGAACCGATTGATGACGAGAGCAAGCTCATCGTTACCAAGAACCTCTAGCTGCTCCTCTGTCATAGTCGCAAAAGAAGACAAAAGCAAAGGACAATCGTGAAGGGTTAGAAGAAGAAGGTGCACCATTACCTCCATTACCTGACACCAAAGCCATAGAAGGTGAAGTAAGATTTTAGATATTGGCATGGGTAGCTTGATCTATCTCAGCAGCCTTGAGCTTGCTAAATAACTCATCTATCGTGAGGGTCTCATAGGAAGGATACTTGGTGATGGCCGTCACTCACATGCCCCACACACATGGGTCTAAGTCATGTAGAAGCTTTAGGGATCTCTCATGATCATTATAGGGAAGTTGAGCTTTGTTGGCCCTCATCTTGTTTATCACTGGTTTGAAAACGTGCAAACAAGGAATCAATAGACTCGTCCATCAAACAGATTGAAGTTCTTGTACTCTCGCTTGTACGTTTCAAAGAGACGGTTTTTCACTTGGGCAGGTGCCCTCGTGGAAGGCTTGAAGCCTTTGCCAAATCTCTTGAATTGTCGTACAATCCGAGACACGCTCAAACTTCGGGATCGAAAGGCTAGCAAAGAGAACACTCCGAAGCATGATTGTTAGCATTGTGTTGATCCTCTTGCTCTTGAGTGATCCAAGCCTCTAGAGCAAGCACAACGTAAGTCTCAGTTCTCGACAGTCTCCCAAACGGTGTAGTCGATGCCCTGAAGATGCACGGACATGTGGATCTTCCAATAGGCATAGTTTGACACATCGAAAGGAGGATGGTTTGCCAGGATGACAATCCATGTCGCCTTCGCAGATCACGGACCAATTAAGGTGAAGTGATCCTTAACCGGCTTCGATACCAATTGAAGGACCAAAGAGGCGACTAGAGGGGCGTGAATAGGAGCCTCAAAAATTACTTTCCAAAATATTCGTGAGAGCACTGTCTTAGACACTGATCCCCAAGAGGCAATAAACCCTCACGAGATATCCATGAATCAACAAGTGATTGGGTGCACAAGAGGCACAGCGGGATACTCGGAAACACTGGGGAAGACGCGGAAGCAAAACTCAAACGGAAACACACTGCATAGACCCAGGACTGTCCGGACCCTGACCGTGGACTGTCCGACGGGAAAATCTGCCAAGGCAACAATGCACTGGATAGACACTGTTCACTGTTGGACAACAAGCATCGGACTGTTCATGAATTTTAGGTGGACTGTCCGGTGTTGAGTTCCTAAAAAACCCAAGACTGTGGAGAACTTGCTGCTGTCGGGATCAAGGGCCCGGACTGTCTGCGACCTGGTGCTGGACTGTCCGCCGGCAAAAATACCAAAACCGAACTTCTGAGAACCTCCCAGGTCACCCTGGAGACATAGTCTCGGACTGTCCTCGACCAAGGGGCGGACAGTCCGCGACTGCTGACTGAGCTGGCTACTGTAGCCCCTATGCTCAGGCCCGATACCCGGACTATCCGGGGGTGACCCGCGTACTGTATGCGACTGGACAGAGAACCGAAATCTCCCCTAGACAAGAATCGAAGAGAGCTCGATCAAACGGAGATGAACTACCATGATTTTTCAGCCATAAGATCACTAGGTAGTCTAGAATCAACTCCCGAAAAGATCAAGACCCAAAACGAGCCGAATCAACCGGGAAATCAAATCGCCCCCAAAAGTGCCCTTGAAATCGTTCATGGTGAAAAAATCGCCCGATCAACAGTGTAGGGTTGGAATCCGGAGATTTCCTTTGGTCAAGATGTTCTTCACATGACAAATAACAAGCACACAGCAAGAGGAACAAATCAAACAGACTAGAACTCTTGAATCGAGCAGCACAAGAGAGGGGACTCGAAGAACGCAACAAGAACACAAGGAGGCTACAAGCCTTACTTCGATTCCTAGGAGACGATACGAGGTTAGGGCCTCGATATCCCAGCTCAAAATGTGAGTTTTACACTACCATGGACAAGCAGTGGATCTCTCCCTAAGAAAGTGTCTTAACCCTAAGTGGAGGGGATGAAATAAGAGTGAGAGAGAGATAGATAGGGAGGGGCTGCCATACCCCTTAATATCCCCTTATTACATTTTGTGAATAACCCCTAACTACCACCTACTGCTAATCAGGCGAGCCAGCTAGCCCTAGAACAATCTGGAACAGCCTGTCTCTGTCAATATGATCAGGATGACCCTGCTTCCTGCTTAAGTTGCCGTCGCCTTGATGCAACCTCGGAAATTCCTGCCGTGTGTCGTCCCGCTTCCCGCCGGAAGCAGCTCTGCTAGGGTTTTGAGGCCCAGACCCGAAAACTGTCTTGGGCCGCGTCCTGCCGGTCCTCGACCGCACCGGCCCACGTACCGCTCCTGAGTCCTTCGACCATGCTCGATCGTGCCTGTCGATGCCGCCAAGTGTCGCCACTGCAACTAGCGCTCCGGCGTCCAAGTCCCTCAGCCCAAGTCCCACATCCGTCCTTCAGCGCTCCCAGTCCATGGGCATAGCCCGCTCACTTGACCTTCACTCCGTCATCCGCCACTGCATCCATGCTCAACACCTGCACACCACAAGCTGACCAACATGCCAAGTGACTCCGTTGACAATCACTCATCATAATCCGGACCCAAGTCCCACACTTGTGTCCGCAATTAATTATTTTCTTGATTTTTGCAATCAATGGTCTCACCTGGACCCGGGCCTGACCTTGCCCATGCCCAGCCTATGTCCATTGACTTTTATTCCATACTCCTTGTGTATGTGGAAAAAGTCTACTCCTCCGTAGGCTGTCGTTTAGACAATTCAAAGCATGTCTTTGACTTTATATTTCTATAAAAACATTTATTAGAAAGTATATTTAAAGACAAATTTATTTATATAGCTAGTTTTCATATTTTGAAACTCAACAATTTAAAAGTTACTCATGATTTATATTCCTAATGTTTGACCAAAATTTTTTCCAAAACGGCAACCTTTACGAGTATGGAGGGAGCATGTCTCAACTATTTTGATGAATTTTGCTCTCTAAACTATAAAATCAGTTTTTTGACCCCTCACCTTGGATGGTTTTGCCGATGTTACATCATATTAGAGGGAGATAAATCAGATTAAACTAAAAATTCAAGAAGGTAAAACGAAGTAAATTTCTCTTTTTTTTTTTGCCCATCCTTTTCAGCCCAACATCCAAATCACCCGTTTGGCTGTGTTTGCTCCAACATCGGAGTATGATTTAAGAGCAAGTACAGTAAGTTAGTCAATAAGACAAGCCACAAGAGCCAAAGTCTCCAGCCTATTCCATACAACATGCTTGTCTCCACAAAACTATTTTTATGTACCTGCTGCCTTTTCTCCAGAAACGAGGCAACACTAGTACCAAGCTAGGCGATAAGACTTTCTGCATTGCTATGCTAAACGTGTACTAGAGGAGGGGATAGCGAACGCGCCTGGCCGCAGTGTGGCCGTCCTTTATCCGGTCCGGTACACGAGCGGCTCCAGTATCCCTAGCGAAATAGAGGTGGTCCTCTATCTAGCGACGTGGCGTGGGCCAAGGCAGAGGAAGGACGGGCGCACCACCGCCACAGCCACCGCGCCACCGAGCCAGAGCAGGGAGGCTGCTCGCGCGCCCGGCCTCCGCTCACCGACTACTAGCGGCAACACGCGGTAGAGAGAGAGGAGGAGCAGGTGGCGATGGCAAGGACGACGGGCGAGACTGGGGAGAAGGGGAAAGGAGAGAGGAGAGAGAAGAGGGAGGAGAGAATGGGGAGGAAGGGCGTCCGGTGGGAAAAAAAGAAAAAAGAAAATAGTCGCATGGGTCTGATATAGAGTAGAGATATAGACGATGGATGAGTGTGATAGAAAGTGATATAAAGGAGAGAATCTCGATGATCCAGGATAAAATATTTCTTTTAGAGTATGGATTTAGAGCATGAAGACTGCGGATAGTCTAATCCAGTCGACGGCAGGAGCACTGAGCGCACCAGAGTGCATTCCTCTTTCTTCAACATCAGGCCTCTTGCTGACCTTCGGTCGATTCAACCGTTATTAAACTTGCGCTAAGTTTGCATGCAGGTGCGGCTTCTCTAGCCCGTCCGTTTGCACCAACTACAATACAATATAGAAAAGGAAATGGCAGTTGTCTTCTGATGTTTCACATGATATTTAGCGCAAGTTGAGAATCGTTTGGTGGACCACACCATGAAACTTGGGCCCATTTAACCGATGATTTATATTTTTTTTCTAGCCCATCTAATCCAGTGTTCTATCTTTTTTTTCTTTTCTCTTCATTAGTAAATATGTCCATACGTTACAACGAATTAAAAAAATAAACATAGAAAACACATCAACAGAATAGTACAAATGACTGTGCCAATAGATTTCAAGATTAACAAAGTCACCACAGGCGGTACCTTGCTATTGACGGAACGTCGCACACCATTAAAAACACAACATCGTTAGATGCTGCAAAAAGTTTAGGAATGTGTGAGCATTTGTGCCAAGTTAAGACTCGACCCGAGTGAGTAGATTCTACCATAAGAACCCTAACGGGATCAGCTTGCCCATAATATATGTTAATAATACCAATAATATGGCAATATCCTATACGAATCCAATTAAAAATATAATCTTTTTCGACTGAAATTAAAAATATGATAGTTATGCAGCGATGGCGGCAGCCAGTCGGAGCTCCAAGCAGTGGCTAACAGTTCTTAACTTCTTCGTCTTCCCCAACCTAAGCAGCAGCTTCATGTTCAGTTCTTCGTCTTCCCTAACCTTAAATAGCAGCAACAACATGAAGTTGCAGGACTCCATGGGTTTCTTTTGGTCCTACTGTAGGTCTGGAGATTAAATTATCATTTTATGTTTTATTAATTAAAGCTTTGTACTTAGTTCTATCGCCTTTTGTGTATGCTATTTGCATAGATAACCCATCTAGCATCGCCTATCCCAGAAGCAGATGCACAAGCAAACTCAGATGTCTCATTGTTCCTGCGAAGTGAAATGGAAAAAACAACAATGGGCAGAAGAATCACAGCAGCACACACCACAGCAAGCACAGCCACAAGCTAAACGTTTCGGCTGTTTTGCTTTGCTAATCTCTCCGTACCCAAGAAAACTGACGTTTAGAACATGAGTGTGGTAATCAAGGAGTGATTAATTAGGGGGTATTTTTCCTTATTTGACCCTATTAAATATGGTTGTGGGTGCTCTCTTCATGAGAAAATTCTGCAGCTCAAGTGGCTAGTGCGCTGAGGTGTTAGGCCTGTCGTGCACAGTTTTTTAGCTGTGGTTTGATGATCTTTTGTGTTGTACTGTCTTTATATCATGATGCTTTACTTTTACGAAAAACCGATGTTTCAGTACTCTATTAGCCACTTAGCATATCTAATGTACTCCTATAAATCTTTAATGCACGCCTTTGAAATGGTTATGTATAAATCGGTAATGATTATAGAATTATGCTAAGGTCACGGCGTTTTCTCCCTCTCTTTTTTTTTTTTTGCAAAAAACAGCTAAATGCCACAGCTTTAGCTATCTCCCACTATATCTGCACTTAGCTGTTGAGAAGGTCATCAGCTAAGAGGCTTAGCCGACTAACTTGCCGCCGCTGCCCACGTAGGTAGATGGTGCAGCTCCGTGGCCACACTGGACTAGTGTGATGCCGTTCATCCTCAGCAAGGTGAGGCTGACCTCCAGAAAGCCCATGGGTTGAGCGATCATATCTGGGTTCACCTCAGCCATGTCGCAACTCATAGGGGTGCCGACGGCGCCTCCTCTTGCTGCTGGCCCTGTGGACTCTGATGTTAATTGTGTGTCCGGTGACTGCTTCATACCCAATGCTCATGCTCAACGACACATGCGGTAGCTATTATCCACCTACAACGATGCCCTTCCATTACTCGATTGCTAAAACCAACTACAATACTTGATGAAGTGCTATCTTGATCCTGATAACAAAATCCTTGACTATATCTGATGACAAAGCATTCACTTCAAATCAGGTTTTCTTTTTTTTTTTTTTTGCCTTTAAGGCTAATTTGGTGCATTGACTTCACTTTTTTTTTCTTAGTCGAGCTAATGAGATGTACCTTGATTAATTATTTTTCTACATATAACCCAGCAGGTAATGCACTTCCAACATTAAAAATTAAGTCTAGCTTGATTATTTTGGAAATGGGCCAAGTAAATATTTGTGTATACTGTATTATTTTTAGTTTCTTTGGTCAGTTACCTTTTAGTTCCCAAATGATCATATTGTTCAGTCAGTTCACACTCCTACCTATTTATTTTTGTATATTTCCTTATCCCAACAAATGCCTATGCCCTGGACACTTCATGTGACAGAAATTTAATACCATAGAGGTATAGACCCCTTATAGTGAACCCATACCAAGTACTATTTTTAAACATAAATATAGGTTCAATATGGGCCTCATCATCGTGTCTCTTTAGTGGACGCCTAAAGTTGATCGCATCCACGGTCATCTCCCCGCCTGCCAGGGAGATGCTCGCCCCATAGCTCTAGATAAACTCTCTAGGTGCTTTGTAGTTTAATTTATGCCCCCAATCCTTCCATGACCCTACAGGAAAGAAAGATCTTCTACTGCCTCAAGATGGTTGCGGAGCAGATAGCGATGGCCACGCTTGAGGTCAACTGGGGCGTCGTGTTGAGGTGGCGCCTGAAGCAGTGGGATCGACATTGGCGGCAGCTCCCTGTCCGCTTTGGTCACCGTAAACCACATCTCAGTCGGGATCTCATAGGGATCCCGTCACTAGGCCCAAAAAGTCAAAAGACCTTCTGTGCTCCCGGCGGCGAGTCTTCTCCTCCACATAGTGCAAAGCGTAGCTCCGGCCAAGGGCCTTTGCTACCACCTCCTCGGCCCACCAGTGGATCGGCACCCCCTCGATGCGAACTTTGACGCGGTACTCCCAGCGGATGTTGGTGGCGTAGCGTCGCTCGTTCCAAGGTGCGGAGTGGCAGTCCTAGCCACCGTCAATGATGAACTCGCGTCCACCACACGCTGCCAAACTGCCGAGTCGGCAAATATGACGAGGTAGCGCTTAGGGAAGTGCTTGACCACCTAGAATTCTTCATGACACAGGTTGAGCTTGCTGCGGAGAGCGTCAGCAAGATGGTAGGTCTCCGTGTCATGGCTTCTTCCGTTGATCCATCACACTGTTGCTCGACCGATGAACTCTTCACGGCGGTGGCGAATGGGGCTAATGGTTGCCACAGCACAGTAGCCGCGTTCTGGCCTCGCCCCTGGATCACCCAGGTTCCTCGCCATCTCCATCGTCCCCTCCATGTAGGAGCACTGGTTAGGGTTGTACGGACCCAAGTGAGAGACTTGGTCCGGATTGGTGATGAGTGATTGTCAACGGAGTTCACTTGCCATGTTGGTCGGCTTGTGGTGTGCAGGTGTTGAGCACGGAGGCAATGGCGAAAGGCGGAGTGAAGGTCAGGTGAGCAGGCCATGCCGATGAACTGGGGGTGGTGAAGGACGGACGCGGGACTTGGGCCAAGGGACTCGGACGCCGGAGCGCTAATTGCAGTGGCGACACTTGGCAGCATCGATAGGCGCGATCGAGCATAGTCGAGGGACTTGGAGCGGTATGCGGGTCTCAAAACCAGTGGCGGATGGTTTTCAGGCTTGGGCCTCAAAACCCGGGCAGAGCTGCTTCCGACAGGAAGCAGGGCGACATGCGGCGGAATTTCTGAGAATGCGTCAAGGCGATGGCAACTCGAGCAGGAAGCGGGGTTGTCCGATCACATTCACAGAGACATGCTGTTCCAGAATGTCCTAGGGCTAGCTGGCTCACCTGATTAGGGTATCTGTAAAACTAGAATAAGTGTATTTGAAGGGGTATGGCAGCCCCTCCCCTCTCCACCTCTTTAATTCTCATTTTCCCACCTTGTTCTTAGGGCTAGAGCTCCATTAGTGAGAGAGGTCCTCAACTAAGTACACTTGGTTGTGTAAACTTGCGTTTTGAGCTGCGAAATCGAGGCCCTAACCTCATGTCGTCTCCGGAATTCGAAGTAAGGCTTGTGTGCTTTTGTGTTCTTATTGTGTTCTTCGTGTCCCCTCTCTTGTGTACTTCGATTTACGAGTTCTAGGCCGTTTCGATTCATTCCTCTTACGTGTGCTTGTTGTTTATCATGTGAAGAACATCTTGACCGAAGGAAATCTTCGGACTCCAACCCTACACGTAGATCAGGCTCGTTCTTCATCATGGGCGACTTCAAGGCACTTTTGGGGGCGATTCCATTTCCCGTTGATTCGCTTCGAATTGAGTCTTGATCTTTTGAAAGTTGATTCTAAACTACCTAGTGACCTTATGGCCGAAAAATCATGGTAGTTCATCCCTGTTTGATCGAGCTCTCTTTGATTTTAGTCTTGGGCGATTTCGAGTTCGTGCTCTCTGTCCAGTCATGGACAGTCCGCGCCAGAGGGTGGACAGTCCGGGTTGAGGCCGAGCACAATGGGCTGTAGCAGCCCGCACTTCAGTGGCGGACAGTCCGCACTTCAGTGGCGGACAGTCCGGGACTGTACCCCGACATTGAACAGGGAGTTTCTGAGAGGTTGTGTTCTGGGATTTTTGCCGGCAGACAGTCCGCACTAGGTCGCGGACAGTCTGGGCCCGGTTTCCCGACAGTGGGCAGTTCCCTCTCTTCTCTGTTCTTCTCTAGACAGACAACGCCGGACAGTCCACCTATCATTCGCGAAAACAGTCCGACAGTGCACAGAATCTGTGTAGTTCACTGTTCCTCGTCAGGTTGTGCCGGCGGACCGTCCGGACCTGACCGCGAACAGTCCGGGCCTTGTACGGCGGACAGTCCGCACCCAGACCACGGACAGTCCGGGTCTGGGCAGTGAGCTCTCGAGTGTGCTTTGCTTCCACATCTTCTCCGGTGTTTCCAAGTATCCCGCTGTGACCTTGTGTCATCTAACCTCTTGTAGGTTCGTGGATATCTCGCGAGAGTTTCACGTTTCTTGGGATTTATGTTTAGGACAGTGGTCTCACAAATATTTCGGAAGAAATTTTTGAGGCTCCTATTCACACCCCTCTAGTCGCCTCTTCGATCCTTCAGGTTGTGAGGAATTGAGGAAGGGATGTGTTTGTGAAAGTGCTGAGGTAGCACTGGTCGTCCCCCAGTGCCAATACGGTAGCATTTGGAACATCGGGGAAGGGAGCGGCAGAGACGAACATGGTGATTTGGGGAAAAGCAGTCAAAGCACGTGCCCTCCACCTTTGGTCTGAAGAAGTCAGAACCCCTTGTCATGCCTCTTGCTTGGTCTCTGGCATGGACAGTTTGAACAGTCCTCGGTGACCGTCTCAATTAACAAAAATTAACCGCCTCAGTTAATGCCAGACATTGACATTAACTGAGGTAGTTTGCTAGATTGTCCGCTTTGGTTAATAAATTCCAAACGCCTCGCAAAAGGAATATTGTATTAGAGAACTAAGCATTTGCATGCGAATCTCATATAATATAAGGATTCAGACTCGTCTTATTACACAACTGTACTAATGTAAATGTAATATCTCCTGTACCGCCAACAGGGAGAGCTTTTTGGGACTCGGCTTGCTCATCAGGGCCATGCGGCATCCGAATGCTTTTTACACAGTGCCATGTTTGGCTTCCTCTGTTCAGTGCTGTTTACTAAAAAGCAAAAGGGGTGCTTGGCCTCAAATTAAAGTGCTTTGGGTATTCCTTGCTTCTATGTGCTCTTGTGCCCCTGCTTTGGTATTGAAGAAGCAGCAAATCGAATTGTTAAACATCAGTCATATAAAGCCTCCTAACTGAAAGAACAATTCCAGTAAGTTAGACCGAAACATGGTTACAAACGTCCAGAGTGATGGACTACTAGACGCAACTCATGGGACTAGTACAGTGTACGTACAAGGTGTTTGGAAAATCAGGGGCCCAGCCGGGCTATGTAGCACAGATTAGAGGATGCATTTCATAATTCGTCGCTTTGCATCAGAGATCCAAGTTTTGCTTTCCTTTAGCTTTCTTCACTAGTAGGGAAAAAAGAAGATTTTTCACGTGGGCAGAACCGTAATAAAATCACAAATGTTGTAGCCTAGTTTCCTTGGGGTTGCATACAGAGAGAAGCAACACAACAGTTGTGTAGGAACTAAAGAAGCACCCCTCCACAGAACCACCTGACCAAGCACCCATCAGCTCTCAAACAACCAACCTGGACCAGCAAAGAAGCACGGTTGCATGGAGATGGAGATGATGGAGCAAGGAGACGAGAGATCCAACATTACCTCGGCACTGGAGGCCCTGTCCCCCTGGCTGAACAATCCACGGCGGACGGTACTACAGATCGAGGTTTTTATGGTAGGGGTAACCGTGCTTCTGTTCTTCCAGCTCATATTCGGTTCCGTCCGACGGCGGAGCGGTAACTTCTTCATCCAAAAGGGGCTGTGGTTGGCGTACACCCTCCTGCCAGTTCTTATCAGCTATACCCTTGGTCAGATGCAGTCCTCCCCGGTAAAGACGGGGCTGTACCCTGTGTGGGCGCTCTCCATGATCCTAGTAGCAGGAGGTGCCAACTCCATCACGGCCTACGACCTTGATGATAATAAGCAGTGGAAGCGACATTTGGTCGATCTTATTCAGTACTACATCTACTTCTACATCATATTGCGACTCATCAACCCTGGCCGCAGCATATGGTCCATCATATTTGGTCCAAAAGTGCTGATACAGAATCCTTTCAACGCTGTCATGATCTTCTCGCTTGGAATTTACATGTCTGCTAATTTGTTTGGAGTCTTCGCTGGTTGGATGGTCAACTACGCCGGTCCTAGCAAAGTGGTAGCCGACTACATGAAGGATCAGGCCAACTCAGGAGGTGGTTCCCGGTATTTTGATCCTGTCACCATGAAGGGCTGCACATACCTGGTATGGTGGCCCAGGTGGTTAAGGACTGCAAATATTCGGCGCAGTACTGGAAGCCCGATCTACACAACTGAGCCGCCACTGCCAGAGAATGGTGCCATCACTGTCGAGACGGTCTGGGAGAAGTGCAAAGATGACGTGTTTGCCTCACCTGGTGTCAGCTCGAGGATTAAAGGTGCGTGCCTCTCATATTCCTTGTCTCATCTGCTGAGGCGTCGCTTCTTCGGGATGGATTGTGCTGAGGCTGGGCTTGCAGAGACACGCCACTTTGTCTTTGAAGGACTGCTATCAGGGACCAACCAAGACGAATACATGGAAGCCTTCAGGGTCATTGAGGTGGAGTTAGGATTCCTCTACGACCTGTTTTTCACCAAGTATGCTTCCATCTTTGTGACCGAGTCTGGTTTCTTTTTCCTGACCATGCTGAAGATAATTGTGACATTTGTCCTCGGAGTACTTCTGCTCTGTAAATCACCAATTCTTCGGACACCTAACCCAGTTATTCAAGTGAGTACCAGAGAAGCTGATACCGTTATTACAGTTGTAATACTTGGAACATTCCTTGCCGTGGAAGCATTGCAGTCCATACTATACTTGGGATCAGATTGGGCCATGGTTTCACTTGCCTGCAATTACATCACAGTAAACTCCCGTAACTTCATCCCATTTTCCCTTCGCAAGACATTTGGGTTTCTTCGTAAGCGCCCCTTGCTCAATTATTGGCAGAACAAGATAGGACAGTATTCAGTAATAGAAGGCTCCAAGTTCCTTCTTTCAAGGAAAGACGTCGCATCTCAGCCCATTTCGCCGGAAACACTTCTCTTCGCAATTATATATTATTATATCAAACGATCTTTTGGGGATATATGTACAAGTGAAGGATTGCATTTTGTGAAGTTGCCTGAGAGGGTGAAGCTTGAGATTGTTTCCTCACTAAAATCAAGTCGTGATGGTCATCTAACCAATGGAGACGCGTCATTGCAGCGGAATGGAGTTTTTGAGCTGTTTTCAACGTCCTTTCAGAATGACGCTCAAACAGAGAAGATGCTTATTTGGCACATTGCAACTGAGTACTGCAAAATCGCATTGTGCGATGAAGCAGAGGCATTTCCAGTACCCCACAATGGTGGGGAGAACCAGCCTTCAAGCTATCAATACCGTGAAGTTGCAATCAAATTATCACGCTACTGTGCATATCTGATGTCAAATGTCCCAGAACTGCTTCCAGGGAATTCAGCAGATACCAGTTTCATCTTTGAACACGTCATGTATGAAACCAGAGAAGATATGGGAACCAAGAAGAGAACAAAAAATTTGTTGATTGAAGCGATTACCAGCTCTAGTGATGGAAGGACTATCTTAGCTAAAGGACTTAAGCTTGGAAGAGTGATAGAAGAAAGCATAGTGGATAGTTTTCTGCGCTGGAAGGTGATGGCCGAGTTCTGGGCAGAGACCATCCTCTACATTGCACCGTCCGACAACGCCAAGGCGCACATGGAACACCTTGCAGAAGGTGGCGAGTTTCTTACCCACATCTGGGCTCTCCTCACACACGCCGGAATCCTTACTCGTCCAGAAGAACCGACTGCCGTGGGACACAGTGCGCAACGCCAGTGCTAGACTAGAGCTAGCTGCTTCCATCCTCCCCAGCAAAACTACAGAGCATCAGAGTATGGTCACTTGTGCTTTCATTCAGTTTCATTCTAAAACATGTATTGTATTTCATTTTTGTTGCAACAAGTCTTCTGTCTATGTTGGTTTCCAAATCTTTGATAGCAGCTTGATAGCCGTACTGGTTCCATGTCAAGTCGCTCGCCTTTGTGGGTTTGCTTTGGTCATTAAGCTTTCTTTCATTCAGTTTCATTCTAAAACATGTACTCTATTTCATTTTGTTGCAACAAGTCTTCTGTCTATGTTGGTTTCCAAATCTTTGGTAGCAGCTTGGTAGTTGTACTGGTTCCATGTCAAGTCGCTCGCCTTTGTGGGTTTGCTTTGGTTATTACGCTATTATTTATCAGCTATGTATCATCTTCGAATGGTAGAGGTTGAAATATCGTTTTATTATCTAAAAAATTAAGCTAACATTTATGGCAACCTTTCTTTTACTGTTTGTTTAATATAGTGGTAGACTTGTTATCATTATTTCTTTATACCTCCCACAAAGACTCTGATTAGGGCGTTCATAATGGTGCTATCTACATAGCTATCTGACGTGGAGGTGAGAGATAAAAGTAAAGATTATTTTATGGCTGTGTTTAGATCCTAGTTGCAGTTGCAATTCTGCACTGTAGTACGTTCGTTTGTATTTGACAACTTTTGTTCAATCATGGTCCAAGTAGGCTTAAAAGATTCATCTCGTGATGTACATGCAAAAAGTACAAACATACAAACATTTCGTCTACATTTAATACTCCATGCATGTGCCGTAACGTTGATGTGACTAGTTACAATTGCAATTTGCAGTGGATCTAAACAGGGCCTATATATCTCTTACATAGAGGACCCACATGTATGTCTCTCAATTTTTTAAACCACGTGAAATAGATAGGCTATTTTTCGTCGTTAATAACTACTCACTCTCTTACTTTTTGCCTGTCCACATCATAATAGCTAACCAAATAGCTAGCCATTGAGGACGCCCTTATAGTACTCGGCGCGGATTACGATAGTGCCCTTAAATTCCAGTCCCATACTCGAATCAGCATCAGCATTTCCCGATGCTTCCACCGCTCATCCTCGCCTTCGATCCGGTTCCTGAACTCGGTTGGCGGGGTGGGGGTGAGGAGGGGAGAGGGGCGTTGGCCTTGCGGAGGCGATGAGCATGGACCGCCAGGTCTCAGGTCCAGCACGAGGCAACAATCCGGACGTAGGATAAGGAGGTGGTATGGTGGTCGTGACCATGGGCGAAGGCGAGGAAGAGCTCACAGAGCACCTTCTCAAGGGAAAATCAATCCCACAACTATGTGTGGTAACACACGTCAATCATATACGACACATGTCATGGACATGCTGTCTATTTTTTCTCTCTCCTCACCTTATTAGTTCATGAACATGTGGCACAAATCTTGATGCAATATGCACCGTTGGATAACATGTGTTCCCACATATAGTTGTAGGAAATGAACCTTGCCTTCTCAGCGATCTTGCCATGGTGGAGGTGGAGGCCCCGCTAATCCGTTTGGAACGTCCCATATTCCGGGTCTGTCTGCTACCAGTATTTTTCTTATAGCACTCTCAAAACATCAATTCTCACTACAAGAAACTGGAATTGCCTTGGCGGCCAAGAATTTCCTTAGAGGCCAAAACCGAACCGTCAAGGAAAATATAGTTTCCTTAGAGGTGAAACTAAACTCTCAAGGAAACTATATTCCTTGACGGTTCAAGCAAACCGCCAAGAAATATGGGTATTTCTTTGGCGGTTTCCAATCACCTCCAAGAAAATGACATATTTTCCTTGAGTGTTATTGTAAACAGTCAAGGAAAGCACTATTTCTTTAGGTGGTGTTGTTAACTGCCAAGGAAAGTATCTATTTCCTTGGCTGTTATTCTAAACCGTCAAGTAAATTATCGTTTCCTTGGTGGTTATTGAATTTCTTGAAGGTTGGCAGCCAGGGAAATGTTTGACATATATTTTGGTGATTCTGATGAAAAAAACAATAATATCGTAAAGGTGTCCCAAAATCCTAACTTTTGAAATGAGATCATAATATGGTTGTACTATCTTGCTGTAAAATTTTCAAATCATATTAACAAAGTTGGACCACACATTATTTACAAATGGATAGATCTCTCATATAGTCTTATAGTTATGTAACTATACGAGAGGCATATCCATTTATAAACAATGTATAGTCTCACTTTGTCGGATGAAGAAATGATGAAAATAAAAGTTGTAGATCTTGATGAGTTGTATAGCTTTGTTGGTGATGACTTTTTCAACTGGAATCATTTGCTATTTCCAAATTTTGTTTGAAATTATTATTTTCTGAAATTCAAAATTTAAACTATCCAAAAAAAGTTTAATGGAGAAATGACCAAAATAAAAGTTGTAGATCTTAATGAGTTTTACAAGTTTGTAGTTCATGACATTTTCATTTGAGGTCATTTCCTATCCAACAATTTTGTTCATCATTCTCGTATTTTGAAATTCAAATTTTAAATTGTACAAACAAACTCATATGGAAAAAGGACCAAAATGAAAGTTGTAAATATCAATGATTTCTACTACTTTTCTGTTGACAACATTTTCATTTGAAATTATTTTTGATATCTTAGAATTTAATACATTTCTACCGGCAAAAGAAAAGGAAAAAATAAAAAATAATCTTGGGCAAAGATGACTCCATTTTAGCCCATCAACAACTCAGCCCGCCTCCGCCCATACCGGAGCATACATCACTTTTTGCTATTGGATTGATCATCAACGACTGAGATTCGCGAAATGCTAAATAAACCCTAATGCCCTCACTCTCCCTTCTCTCTCTCTCACGGCCCTCCCTACTCGCTGGCGGCGCAGGCAGGTACGGGACGAGACCCTCCGTCCCTCCGACGGTGCGCCCCCCTCCGCCAGCGCGAGCTTGCAGGCCGCAGCCCCTCCGGCGGCGCGGGCATGCAGGAAGCCTCAAAAACCTGGGGCTTCCCCATCCTCTCTGCCACCCCTGCGCTCTCCACCTTCGAATCTCTCCCCATCGCTGCCTCTCTCCAAATCCAGGTCGCCGGCTCCACCCCTCCCCTTCTGCATCAACGGGGTGCTGCTGGGTCCGTTGCGGCGGTTGATGTGGAGGACGCTGAGCTGCCTCTGCACGCCGGTGAGCCCCTTCTCTCCACTCTCGTGCGGCCAGCGTCGTTGGAGGTCACCTCTCTCCCTTCTCTGTGCGCAGTAGGTGTGCATCCATGGGCGGCGGCGTGGAGGAGAGCGGCCCATCCTCCATCCGGCAAGGTGCGGTTCGTTGTCAATATCGCCGAGTTCGATGCTGTCTTGCGGCCAATCAGATCTGCCTCCAACAAGTGATCTCGACAGATAAGGATATCTTATTTTTGGTTTCTATCGATCTGTCTTCTGGTTTGATTTTTGGCTGTGCTGATTTTTGGAATCACATGTTCTTTTGTGATAGGCAAATGAATCAGTAAATCTAATTTACATTAACTAACCGGAAGAACAGGTAGCATCCATACATAATATGTCTGATAGAGATTGCTTCACACATTCTCGGACAAGTGATCTTGACAGATGAGCATACACATGATTACTTATTTTCCTTGTGATTCCGATCCACATGCATGCATGTATCTTCTCAGTAGGTTCATGATTCCTTAAATATTTATGCATGATATGGGCTGCATTCTAGTTCCCTTTTTCTGTACATGGAGAATTTCGTTTGTTATTATTTACCAGTCAGTTGATTTTCTTCTTGTTACCGTGTAGTTCTCATGCAGTTGGAATTGGATGACTGGGTGCCCGGCAGGGAATACAACAAGAATAGCCAGTGATGCAACAGCAGAAGGACACTGCAGGGGAAGAAATGAGTGAATAAGTCAGGGGCCGAGTTCCTTACTTTAGCAGTGAAGGTAGAAAAGTGCTCTTCATTATCTCAGTTTTTACATGATGTTTCTGAACTCTGACGGTATTCGTAGATGAATTCTAGTTTCCAGAAGTGTTTGTTAAATATGCAGTGAAGCTATTGTTTGGTAAATCTGTAGATAATAGTGCTAATATTTGGCTGATAGATTCCAACTTTTTTGTATCTGAAGTCATTTATAAACATTGATAGAAGAAAAACAATGGTGCATCGTAAGTGGATGTCGAAGCATTGGAAACCTGAGAAGGCTGAACTTTGAGCACATATGCTGCAATGATGTCTAAAATTAATAAAGTGGACAACAATGGAGAAAGCTCTCCTATTCCCTGCCAGAGAACACAACAGTTACTGGTACGAACACTACACTTTGATTGCTGGTAAATAATACAGTGTATGATGATAATTGATACTTGTAACTATTCAATGACAAAGTGATGATAGCAGTCTAGTAGATTGAACTACTCAGAGTTAACATTTTAAGTAGGCGACTTCTCATTTGATATGCTAACAGAAGTTGAGTCAATGGGATTACTACAATTGTGGCTATAGATTAGTGTTTTTTATACTGTAATGATACCGGTATAGCCATGGCAAAACTAAGAACATAGTATTTTGCTTCACATAGATTTAGATGGCCTAGACTTCAAAGATTATGTGACTTCATTTCTTGGTCTTGTCGGAATATAAATGCTGGTTATATTTGTATGTGACTTCATTTCTTGGTCTTGAGCACTTTGAATAGTATATCTACGCTGGTTATATTTGTATGTGAGCCTTACTGATTCCATACTGGTATTTTATTTTAGGATGACAATGAAGGTAATGAGGTTGATATCAATAATTGATGCAATGGCTGGTACTAAGCAGAGTTCAGAGCTATGTAGGTGCTAGAGCTTATGTTAGTTAGCTATCACTGTGAGATATTATTACCTTTTAGTGTAATGGTTGAACACTTTTTTTTTCTATTTGGAGTGCAATTATTGGACACTCTTTTTTTAACATGTTTCGACTAGAATGAGTTGAATATATGCATGTATAGGAATCTGATTGTGTGTTTGATTGATATTCTTCATGTGCCAATTGAGTTTAGTGGCCGGAATTAGAATATATTGATTTGCGTAATTATTTTTTATTGTTTGTATAGATTTCCTTGGAGGTTGGTCGCCAAGGAAATGAGAAAATTTCCTTGACGGCTAATGACAGTCAAGGAAATAATTTCCTTGGAGGTTAAGGGCAGCCAAGGAAACATCAATTACCTTGATGGTCTAAAGTGTTTCCTTGGCGGCTGCCGACCCTCAAGAAAATTAATTTGCTCGGCGGCTGCCGACCTCAAGAAAACGTTTTTCTGACGGTCGTAACATTTTCTTGGTGCTTTGGCAAATTAAGTCTGGGCATAGTTTCCTTGGCAGCCAGCCTCCAAGGATGATTTTCTTGAGTGTTGAAACTGCCAAGGAAACTAATTTCCCTTAGCTTCTATCCTTGATTGTGTTTGCATGACGGTTTCTGGTCAAGGATCATTTTCTTGGCAGTTTAACCCTTTTTCTTGGCGGTTTTTGGCACTCAAGGCAATTCGAGTTTATGGTAGTGACTCCAGTATGTTCATAAACTTATCTTTGTATTTCATCCATGTCTAAACGGGTCTAAACCCATTTTTGATAATGACATGGCATACTAACATGGCTCGTACATGTAGGGCTCACATGTAAGTTGCGGCATTTTGATTTTTTTTAAAAAATAATTAATAACTCTTTCATATGAGTTTGGATGAAGATACAATTTATATCAAAATTGTAGGATACAACTTTTTAGTTGAAAAGTTTTTAAGTTGAAGATGCTTACGGTCCCAAAATAATGTTATAATTTTGCAGATCTGGAATTTCAAAATATCCTCGGATATTGCATGGTGTATATGAAAGTTATAGTTGTTAATACAAACTTATAGTTGAAAAGTTTTTTATTCGAACTCGTTTAGTATCCCAAACACTGGTTTTAAGTTTATAGATTTTGAAATAAGAAATTTAGAAGACATATTTCGGATACTAAACAAGTTTATGTAAAAAACTTTTTAACTATAAATTTGTATATTGTATTGATGACTATAACTTTCATATACCACATGTCAACATCCGAGGTTTTGTTATAATTCTAAATTTTAAATTTCAAAATCTGTGAACTTACAACAATATTTTGTAACCTTAAACAATTTTAATTAAAAAACTTTTTAACTACAAAGTTGTAGATCTGTTCTTGTTTACACTGGAATTTGGATGGTACCCAGAAGATCAGTTGCGTGTAGATTAAAACTAGATTGGGTATTGTTGGCAGATATAAAAATGGATCGGATATGTGCTGACGTCATCAAGGTGTGCGGCAATCGGGTAATTGGCACATATGGGTGGAAGCACGTAGGCACGTAGACTAAAAGACGATCAGGAAAAGGGCCCACAAGAATGGAAAGTGGGCTCCTATTTATCTTATAATTAGGAAATCTTCTTGTTTTCCTTATTTTTAGTTTGGGTTTTCATTTGGTTGAGACTTCCTCTTTAGCTGCTGGGTATAAATATAAACCCAAACGCATTGTAATGAACACATCAATCAATACAACAACAGTTTCCTTTTCCGGCCCCTGGCCAAAACCCTAGGAGTAGGAATAACATAGAACCGGCGATTTCTTCAATAAGTTGGGTGCCATCCGGTGGACGCTAGGCTTACTGTAAGTACCGTCACGCTCGTGTTTATCATGTATTGCTAGTACGATTCTGGCTCGTGCAGTATTGCTGATGGATTCGAGTAGTTATCGATTCTCATTTGATTTAAGCCATGGTTAGATTGAATTGAGGGTTAGTTATCGACTCTAATTAACTTGGCATGTTAGTTAGATTCATTAAGTTACCGATGTTGCTTATGATGATTTATTGTTTATTTATTTTAAGCATTATCAAATTATCCAATCTTGATCTGTTTCTTGTCGGCTTAAATCTTTTACATCTGTCTTGCTTAAATAAACATTAATTGAATATCATGTTTAGGCGAGTAGATCCGTTTATCATTAGCCGGTTAGTTCAGATCTTGATTGTGTATAGGTTGCACTCAAGTAATAAAGTAAGTTGTATTGAGAGTCTTTAATTAATAGATTTAATCATTAACTTACGACATGGGCTGCAACGATCCGGTCGATCCCCTTGACGTAAGCGACGGGTTAGGTAGATTGATTAAAGAGTCAAAGCATCGTTTGCTTTATAGGCTTATATGTTGCCTATACTTCAGATCGGTTGTTCAGCCGATACTGTTTGCGTTTGCTTGCTGCACACCGTTTTTTTCCCAATCTCTTTTATATGTTGCTTTATGTTTTGAACCATGTCAAGGTCGATTCAAGTGCGTTAATTAGCTGTAGCGATTCAGTCGATCCTAATTAATGGATGTGATAGATTAAGATGTGTTTCGGCGCATATGGCAATATATGAATTAGATCTGTTTAATACCACGTGCTTTCATTTATGTTATCCTTGAATTGGTTAAATGTGCATCGAATGTTCCTATTACACTCATATAGTCGATTCATGTGATTGGGAATCGGTTCTTTAGCCGATGGCCCAATGAGAAGGCCTATTGGCTCCGCATTGTGTTACTGATCAACCTTTTTTCCTTGTCAATTGCAGGTCAAATTGACTGGCACGCTTGGAGATTCATCGGTGCTCGTGCACGCCGATTGTCGAAGCTAGCTGGGTCTGTTCGCTCCATGCTCCGCAGGACCGTTCCGGCTTCACTGGTGTGCTAAGTGCGAACCAGATTTTGCGCCAACAGTTCTAATGCCATAATTTTGATAAAAATTTTGTCTTCATCCAAGCTCGTATGAAGGAGTTACCGTAAGGACCATGACGCCTAAGAGGAAATTGAATTAGGTAACTACTTCCAAACTATGGCAAAGTCTATGTAAAAAAAGTAAACTATCCAAATGTGCACAAAAGGTTTTGCTAACGACCCGTTTGGTAGAGATGTGCTCCCTGATTCTCTGGTGAAGTTATTCTGTGGCTGGAAGTGATTCTCTTTGATTCTTTAGCATAAACTCTCAAAATCAGGATAGAGAAACACTTCACAGAATCAGGAGAACATACCTTTTTTTTAGCTATCAGCCCCTTTGTAAATTTCAGATAATCATTTTGCCGAATCAATAAAGAATCGCTTCCCACTAAAAAATGTGTTTGGCAGCCAAAGAGTGATTCTCCCTGAGAATCCACTCCGTGGAGCGCTCCCAAATGCACCCTAAGTGTGTTGCTATCTCTACCGTAAAAGAGTTATACAATCTAAATTCCAATCCTATCAACTAGCCTACCAACTAAGCTAGGAAAGGTAACGCACACAACCAAGGTACTAATATAACTGTGAAAGGTAAACATTAAGTAGAGATGCAAACCCCCGTCGACGACTCCTGTATTTTTACTGAGGTACCGAGAAGCGCGTAAGCAGAAAAGCCCTAATTTAGTTTTGGCAATTGATGAAACCCAAGTCACTAACCTTATTGCTAAGTGTGATTTAGATAAGTCAGTGACAAGTGACATGAAGTGGAGCAAGCACTTGACATGGATAAAGATGGAGCTAAGCATGGTGATCAAGTGGAGAAATGTTGAAAGAAAGGGAACAAGGAGCTAGAGGCTAAGCTAAAAAGAAAAGTAGCTCTTTGTTTTAGTGATCAAGGCACTTAGAAGAGTCTGATCACATTTAGGATAGATGGCCGGACTATTAAGAGGAGATTGTATTTTAAGGAAACTATGGAGCAAAGCTCCCCAGTGAATCAATTAAATAGAAGAGGGTGTTAGCTAGGCACCTACCAAGAAGGTAGAGTACAAGTGTTATAAGAATACATTACCCACCTACCTTACAACCAAATTATAACAAACTGAGCCAACTTAGTAGATAAGAACGTTGTGAGGAAGGTAGCCTATAAAGATGAAGTTCAACTTCAATCTTGAAAATTTGCTTCCATGCTTGCAAGGACGACACCTTGTTATTGAAGATATAGTCATTCCTTTCCTTCCAGATGCACCAGGCTTATATCATGAATAGTTTCATGAAATATGACCCTGAAAAGTTACTTTTTTGCTCAATTAGCATCTGGTGTATGTCTTCTGAGGAATCCCATTGCCATCCAATTGCGAACCTCCTAGAAGCAGCAGAAGTGCAATGGAAAAATAAATGTGTTGTCTCAGTAACATTACCCATGAGAAAGGCCACAATTGCATCCTTCTTCTATATGTTTGTTTCTTCTTCTTCTTAAGATATCCCTTGTGTTAGCCTATCAACAAGAAAAAGCCAAGTGAAAAATTTTATTCTGGGCATGCATTTAGATTTCTCAATTCACTTGAAAAGAGCAAGTGGGGTGACTGATAGGAAGTGATGAGCATAATAGTGGCTAGAAGTATATAAACTTGTGTTCCAATTGCATATCTAAAGGTCTTGTTGGTCTGCATCTAATCTGATAGCTTCCAAATCCTCTCTAAATGCCAAAAATTCATTATATGCCTATCTAGTTATTGGCAATCTGAACATGTGTAGCAAATTATCTCGGCTAAGGTAGCTTGGACTGACATTTTTTGGCTATTGACAAATATGAAGAGGTTTGGATACTAGAGAGAAAAAGGAATCTGATGGAAACTTTCTTCCCAATGGCCCACTGTATCTCCTGTTCCTGGTATGCATTGAGCAATTCCTCTATAAAAGACATTCAAGTTTATTAAGAGGAGATTTGCATCACTTATTTGGTCATCAAGTGCTTTAGGAATGCATTTCATTGCAAGCACTTTGCAAAACCTAGAGTGAACTAACTCCACCTTGCGAAAGCTTTGAAAACCTACTAACATTCAAGCCTAATTGACTACAGCACATAGATATTAGCATATGAGAGCAAGAGCAGTGAGAAGAGCTTGAGAGAGTGCTTAACGTAGCACCTGATGTTGCTCTGGAGTGTTTGGTGACTAACTCTAGCATCGACTAACTGGTTAGGGAGCATCAGACGTTGTTGTCTGTCTGGTCGCCAAAATCCCTCTTTGGAACCTTAATAAACTTCACCGAACGCGCGCACCAGACATAGGAACAGTGTGCAGGTCAAGTCCGGTGGTAGCGCGTTAGCTCAGCTCTAGGGTAGCAAAGGAAGTTGTGTTCACCAGGTGAGGTATCGTCGGACGCGTTTGGTGGTACCCCTATGCTCTTGGGTGAATTATTTACAAACTTCGGACTACAGCGTCAGACGTGTCTGGTGATTGCACCGGACAATTGACCACGTGTCCGATGAAACATAATAGCGCGCACACGCGGGAGTTACGTTCAGATCAGACGGCCAGCGTTTGAAGTAGGCAACACATGGATGGCTCGTGTGCACCCAATTTCAGTGCATAAAGGTTAGAATTTGTGAGGGGCTTTTAAATAGTAGGGTTCGCACATTTCTGAACTCCCAAGCACCTTGTGTGCCTAGCCTACTCCCTCCAACTCTCTTCTCTTGACTCTCATCGTGATTTGCATTGAGAGAGTGTGTTCCAAGTGTTGTGAGATTGAGTTCCTACATTCTAGATCCCTTGGTGGCCAACTGACAGTGGAAATCTTATTACTCTTTGTTATTATCGTCACCTAGCCAGTTTGCAGACGGAGAACTGGTGTGGGAAGAGGTGGAGCTTGTTCTTGCCCACATCGATAGATTTTGAGGGGTCTTGTGCCTACCCCGAACAGAGAGATCAACGGTAACTATAAGGAAATCGCATGTCATTGAGTTACTTCCTCTGTGGTATGTTCTTGTGGGGCTCTTGTGTAGAGTTTGACTTGTGTAGTCAATCAACCATCGAACCACCGATTGAAGTCGACACAATGGGGACGTAGCATGCCGGTAAGCACGTGAACCCTAGGATAAATCTTGGTGTTCATTACAATTCCCACCATCGAGAGAGTGTATTGGAGTTCATCCCAGTGATTGGCTTCAAATCCACAAGGCAAAGGTATAATCAACAAGCTCATCTTAGCTACTCTCATGCCTAGCTTGTGTAATTTGTAGCTTGTTAGTTGAGTACCCATAGTCTCTTAGTTTTGCAGATTAGTGCCTACGTTGTTAGTGTGACTTAGTTGCTTAGAAACACTAGAATTATGTAGATGCCTTGCCAAGGTTAGTAGAAGCTTTAGCTTTGCACATTTCGCCATGTTTTATACTAACTATTCACCCCCTCTAGCCATACTAGAACCTTTTAAGTGGTATCGGAGCTATGGTCACCAACTTAGTGAAGGCTTCACATCCTTCGGTGCATAATATGGCTCAAATTATGTTTAACCGTGTTGGGGGCAAACCACAACATTTTGATGGCCAAGGTTCATTTGATTATTGGAAGAAAATAGGGATGTATCTTAGTTCCATCCATGAGAAGATGTGGGAAGTGACCGCAATGAATATGTGGTTCTTGATCCCACAAGCCCAACACCTAGAGAGGAAGAAAATAACCAATGCAACGCAATGACTCTCAACACCATCTACAACGACATTGATTCAAAGGTGTTTTAGAAAATCACCTTGAAGCTGAATCAATTGATAGCCTTAGCGGTGCTCAGGAATGGTCGTCCCAAAATAATTGGTGACTTCTCATCTCCTCCTGTCTCAACTACCACAAAGTCAGCAGGTACATACAAGTGTCCAACTCGTACACAGACATCTTCCATGATCCCTTTCGAATAGCAGAGTGACTGGTCTGCTAGTTGCAAGCACATGTTCGTATATAGGAGTGCATTTCCATGGATCGTCTCGTAGATCACTTTGGGCATAATATTGACGTTTGCGCCAAAGTCGCAGATTGCCTCCTCGAAAGCGTGTTGACCAATGGCTATTGGTATGACGGGTCTTCCTGGGTCTCTTTTCTTCTCTGGCAGAGAGTCATCGTTCCATCCCTTGGACCGATGCTCTGCATAGTACCATCTCGAATTGAAAATATTCACCAGATTTGCAGTTTCTAGTTCTTCTAGTTGGCCTGGGATCTTTCCTTCATTGGCCAGATGGATAGAGGACGCCAGCTGAGCTATTTGAGATTCTAGCATTTTATTGAAGCTGAGCTGGTTCTTGATAGCAGAGGCAAAACCATCCATCCTGTAGTTGATGGTCTCTAGCAAATTATCATTGGAGACTAGCTTCTTGGAAATCTGAACTAGCAGTGTGGTCTGGCCAGAGACTATATCTCTCAATGGTGTGTTGAAGTTGTTACCTTGGTAATTGCCGGAGTAATTGCCTTGGTAGTTGGGCCTCTATTGCTGATTCCAACCTTGGTTCTGATTCCAATTCTGATTCTGTGGACGGTAGTTGTTGTTGTTGTTCACGTAGTTCACATCCTCCTGAATCTTCGGACAGCTATGACCTGAGTGTCCAGTACCACCACACTCTTCACAGGTCATATAGGCATCATGAATGTGCTTGACATCTTGTCATTGACTCGGTCATCAAGCTTCTTCATCAGCAGGTCTATCTTGGTAGAAATCATGTCGGTCTCCTTGAGCTGGTGCATTCCTCCTCTCTTGTGGGTCGGGGCTCGTTCTTCATTCTAACTCTGGTTGGATGCCATCTTCTCCACAAGGGTGGTAGCTTGCTCAATTGTGAGTGATAGGAAAGCTCCTCCAGCAGCAGCATCCATCGTCTCACGGGTGCTAGTAGTCAACCCATGGTAGAAGGTTTGCATAAGCAATCAATTCTCCATCCCATGGTGAGGACATTCTGAAATGTAGTCTTGGAAGCGTTCCCATGCTTTCGGGATAGATTCATTGTGCTGTTGCTGAAAGCTGGTGATCTTCCCTTTGAGAGCATTCGTCTTGCCCATATGGAAGAACTTTGCTAGGAAGGCAGTGGAGCAGATATCCCATGTAGTGTTCTTATATTTGTTTGTATAGAACCATTGTTTTGCTCTTTCCAATAGCGAGAATGGAAATAGGCGGAGCAGAATTGCATCTCTGGTTACTCCCTTGATGGTGAACGTGCTACATATCTCCAGAAAGTGATGGAGATGTGCACTTGCATCCTCATGTGCCTTTCCACAAAATTGACTAGCTTGCACCATGTTGATGAGCGCAGGCTTGAGCTCGAATTTATTGTCTCTAACATCAGTGGGTGATCCCGTACGGATGTTAGCAGTGGTTGGAGCAGAGAACTCGCGAAGGCTCTTGTTAGCCATAGCCTCAAATTCTGGTGTCTTCTTGTACGGATGTCTTTCGGCGGAGGATCTGGGGTCTTCCTGAGCTTGTCTCGGGTCTTCCTGATCAAAGCTTTTGGATCTTCAACAAAATTCTGTGGAAGGTCAAATCCGTTCGTACATCACCTTGCATAAGCTACACAAAAAAAATAAACAAGGACAGGGTGAGCCTGTTTGAGTAAGGTTTGTATGGTTTCTCAATATATTTGGTGTTATGCATATGCTCTATCTACATCTTATGTATGCCGAACACCTTCCCCGGCAACGGCGTCAAAAATGCTTGTTGACATTTCTTAACGAAATGTTGGGAGGTATAAATTAATGTGCCACCTGATTAGCCTACAGATAACTTGAACTTTTATCCTCTATCTCTTAGAAATAACTAGGTTGTCATCCCCAGTATGATTCTAAAAGATCTCTCCTTCTAGCAAGTGACTAGAAAATGTATTATATTATATCCGCAAGCGCACAGATAAAATATACACCATTGTAACATTTTACCTAAGAGTATTCCGGGTTGTCATTTATATTTTACCACTGGAAAGGGTTGGCAATAAATGGGATGCAGGTAGATATATAGTTATCATATGCATATGCAAATATGGAGAATACCATGCATGATCTACTTACTCAGAACAGGGGTTATGTCACAGTAATAATGATATATATGATAAGCATAATGATCAATCAACCAATCAACATATAATAATCACTTAGAGCACTTCTGATCTAGGCACTAGCATGGATTAGATAGAAGCATAAGGATATCCTAAGTCATTCTAACTATACTATCAAAGACATATTTGATTGATGCAATTATACTAGCAATCATGGCAAAGATACCTCACATTCATACTTAAGGGAATATTACTAAGGAAGATCAAGATCATAACCAGCCTTCTAAAGTAATAATAACTTCCTACTCTCCCGGAGTGTGGACTAGAAAGGACTCAACGGAAGTGTCACATTCGTGATCTACCACAGAACCCAGAATATAAGGCGCATTTGTAGACAAACCACATCTAAGCACCATGCTTACATGTTGTTTATCACCCACCCATGATATCAATGAATGAGCGCTATACAAACCTATCCATGAATATGAATGCATCCTAACTATGCAAAGTATACAATCTAGATAAGCAATGAATAGCATAATTGAGAACATAATCAATAGTAGAATAATGTCAATCAACTTTATCTTAAGCACTCAAGAGAGGTTTAAAATACAAGAGAGCTTACAATGGCTTCGGGAAGTCTCCAGCTCCAGACAAGATCCTGAACTCAAGTAGAACTTGCCTCCTTCTACTTCTAAACTATGTGTCTATGCTCTAGATAGTGAAGCTCTAATGATTCTAAGGTTTCTAGCTCTCTGAACTGGATTGATCTAATTGATTGATGATTGATTGATGTGAAACCCTGGGGGGTCTGGGGCTGTTTATATAGGCCGGTGGGATGAACCGTAGCCTTTAGATCAAACCGACTTCAACGGGCGGTGGAGATTGCTCTAAAAATCGGGATATGGATCCACGTTGAAACGTACACAAGAAGGACACTCTAACAGGTCGGCTGACCTGGTCAATGGGTCGGCGGACCTTCCCCTGCTGCCAAGTGGGCCTCGCTTCTGCCAGCGAGTCTCTGGGGTTCTCTAGGATATTCTTGATCTTCTTTGGCGATGAAATTCGATGTTTTAGTCCGACATGTGGGTCTCTCTTGGTTTTTTTCTGATTATCCTCCCTGCAAAACACTGATTCACCAAAACTATGGAATTCTGTCAGTTAAAGCCCTATTCTATGTTGGTATTTGCATTTATACCCCTATTTCATGTTTAGTTGACGGGTAAAATCATACAATAATTATCGTCAACAGAATTAATTAAAAGAATTTATATCATAAGAATCACGAACACTCACCTAGCGGGGAAACCGGTTGATGTCAAGATGCCCGTAGAGGTACAAGCTTGGGGAGACACCGACAAGTTCGGCACTTCCCCGTACTCTGTCTCACATCTCTCTACTACTCAACTCAAGCTATAGGGCCTAAACCCTTGGAGTGTTGATCTTGTGCTGGTGCTCTTGTCCTTGAGGTGTTGTTCTTGTGTGAGGAGAGGAGCCATCTATTTATAGGAGTGAAGGGAGATATTCCATGGAATATGCCATTATACCCTCATGAAAGCACCAAACCGCCTCCTAGGTACATTAAGCCTGGCGGATCCCCATGAAATCGCCTTGGCAACGTCGGTTGGAGGTAGCAGGCCAAAGACGGGCCGGATCCATGCCAGTAGGGGTGCGACCGAACCCTACCGGGCTCCGTTCGGCCTGTTCCTTATTCTGTGGTCTTCTAGGGGTGCCTAGGGTCCACCTACATAAGTTAAAGCTCAATTGGAGATGCTTTACTTTAGGTTTTGGCCTTTTTATCCTCCTTTTGGGCCCTGATTTGTTTGGCTTTGGGCTCTCTCTTCTTGGGCTCATATTGGATGACCTTTCTTATGTATTTTGCATGCTTTTGAGCCCGTTTTCATTTGTTTCCATAAATATTCTCCTGCAAGTGATGAATCACCAAAACTCGTGGAACTGGTTAGTTTAAAGCTATATTTCTATGTTTGGTGTTCCTTTATGCAGGTTTCATGTGAGAATTGGCGGTTAGAAATGTAAGTTAAGGATGGCCAACAAACTCCCCCACACTTAGCCCTTTGCTCGTCCTCGAGTAAAGTTTTAGGACTAAGATGGGTCATCTCCTTGATATGGAAACTGCATACAAGTTATTCCAAGCTTTACCTGGACCTGTGAGCATTCCAAGTGTCTACCAAATTCACTTGAGTAATTGAAAAAATGGAATACCTTGGATTCAAGTCCTCTTACTTCACTCTGCTTGGAAACTTGGCTTTTTATATTTTGAAAAAGTAAAGATAGCTCAAATCACTCAAGTTTTGGAGGTGGTTCCTCACGAAGGTATAATTTTGCCTTCTTCTGATCATCCTACCTCTAAAGCTTATGTGCAGTTTTGGGTACGGATGGTAGAATTTGCATACTTATATTGCATATATTGTCAATTTAGGGCATGTACAATAGAGAGACAACTGCTGCCTGTGAGTTCTCGAAATTTACAACACAGACAGCTAAATGGACAGCTCATAAAACCCACAGTCAGCGGCTCTTTGTTTAGCTGTCTACAAATCGTTTAATGCTTGTATTTAGCCAAGATCAATAGTGAACAACAATTCTATATACCATTATATTGCTTACCCGTGCAAAACAAATCATTCAAAATAAATCATATTACATATATATAATATGATATAATATATTTCATAAATCAAATATAACATGCGATCTTCTTCCCCATAAATCAAATATGATTAAATCATTTATATTTAATTTTCTTTGTTTCCATAGCATTGCCATATGTGCTCAACAAGATCATTCCTAAGTTGTCTATGTGTTGGTCGTGCTTGGATAGCGGAATTCCTTCTAAGCACCTCTTGATAGCACAAATTTGTGTTGTCACTTGTTTGCACTTCAGGTGGGAGCACTATCGCTGCACTTGCATTCTCATTCAAATCCAAGGAAACTATAACCGATTCCTTCTCATCCTCCACTATCATATTGTGAAGGATAACACAAGATTGCATTATATTGATAACATCCCCCTGCTTCCATAACCTTGATGGTCGACAAACAATATCAAAGCGAGATTGCAATACGCCAAATGCACATTGGACATCCTTCCTCGCTCCTTCTTGCTTCAATGCGAACAATTTGTCTTCATCCGTCAGAGGGGCCGATATTGTTTTCATGAAGACCGCCCATTTTGGATATATTGTATCGGCAAGATAGTAGCCCATATTATACTGTGTTCCATTTACCGTGTATTGTACCCTTGGAGCTTCCCCTTTTAGGACATTGATAAACAATGGTGATTTGTTCACAACATTGATATCATTCTGAGACCCAGCGGTACCAAAAAAAGCATGCCATATACGAAGATTATGAGATGCCACTGCTTCAAGGATCATAGTAGGAACACCTTTGTCACCACATGTGAACATGCCTGCCCAACCTTTTGGGCAATTCTTCCATGCCTAATGCATACAATCGATGTTTCCCAGCATTCTAGGAAAACCACTAGCCTCATTTTCTTGTAAATTTTTTTCTAGTTCGTCATTTGTAGGAGGGCGCATGTACTCTTCACCAAAACATTCAATCACCCCTAGATCAAATTTTCCTAGAATCTCCAAAGAAGTGCTTGCAGGAATTTTTAATACCTCATCAAGTTGGTCGGCCGGCGAGCCATATGCTAGTGGTATAACTTCCTTTTTTGTGCATTCTTCAGGTCTTCATTGTATGTTTTCCACTTTGGCACCCCTCAGGCATATTTTCCAAATATTCTTTAGCACAAAGGGCCCTAGCTTTGCCTTTGTGTTGTACTCCAAATTGAACTTGTCTGCTGCCTCACTTCACATCTGATCAGAATAGCCACTAGTGAATACTCTGCGAGCCTTCAGATATGCACATTCATACAGGTCAAGTCCACCTATTAATCTTGTGCCATCGATCTTTGGCTTGCTTGGAATTTCTTTTCCTATGTGACGGGATACTCATGTTGTATGACTTAACAACATCATCCCGATAGTGCTCGTTGTTCCTATCAGCTCCAATGGACGAGTCTGTTGAATTTTTCAACCAAGCACTCATGAATTTCTCATCTTCTTCTGGTGTCCACATGATCCGCTTCTCAGTCCTGACATTCTCAGTGTCACTGTCAATGTCAATAGCCTGCTGGTCAGATAAAACTTCCACTTCTTGAGACGAAGTTCCAACAGTTGTTAGGCCTTGGTGCCTTGAAAAGTGCATAATGAGGTGGAGCACCAACAAAATGTGAATTATGTGATAATTGGGGTTCACTGTTGAATAAACCCATAAATCCACCAGGGGGATGTGTGCTGTTATCCCTGGAAGAGTTTATACAAAAAGTAAGTAATACTCATTGGAAACAGTCATCTTCTCTACTGAAACGGTTCTCTACAAGGACATGCAAAAGCCATTCTACCACTGAACGACCAAAAACATTCAGGGACCAGTTCCTACTGACTGAACATTCAGTTAACACTGACAACAAACATACTACCACCTCCTGAATGACTAAACATATTCAGTTATCAATTCAGTTGTCAAGAATGAACCCAGCTATCAATTCTATTTAACTCAAAATATTCAGTAGCTAGAAAAAATTCATTGATCAGTGATTGTACACATTCAGTTATCCCAAACTATAGATCTTGCAGTAGATATCCCAAAATATATCTTGCAGTGATCAGTAACTGCAAAATAGTATACCAAAATATAGATCTTGCAATTGCTATCCCAAAATATATTAACACTAATATCCCAAAAAAAACAAGCAGGCCGAGACGAATACGAGTAAGCAGCAACACAGGTATAGCTGGGGCAGCAACACACGTATACTAGCACTAATATCCCAAAAAAACAAGCAGGTACGAGTTTCAGCAAATCAAGGATACAGCCTATAGCTAAATGCAATAACTCAAGAAAATCAAGGATTTACCATGCTGGATCCCAACTTGACTGATGCCCAAACGGTGGAGAACATGGACTAACCGAGCCGTATCTGCCGTGTGAAGAGACAACTGTGCCAAATCCGACTGGATAGCCTCGTCTGCCATGGATTGGTGAAGCTTCGAATATCCATCTGCCAGCGAATGAGGATGAATCGTACCAGCAGAAGGGTTGAGTGTTCGGGACGAGACGAAAACTGCTGCCATACCGTTGGCGAAACCAGCGAGGATGGGTGTTGGGGCCGAGCCATTTTCACAAGGAACTCTGTTAGCAGACGTCCCCGCCGCCGCCGCCGTCGCCGCCGCGGGCGCCGCCGCTGGTGGCGCTACCATTGCCTTGCTCTTCGAAGGCACCACGGCCTTCCTCTTTGAATCCCTGGTAGACATCACAAGTAAGGAGGTGAAATCCGGCGACGGTGAGCAAGGGCATTGGAGACTGATTTGGGCGAGAATGGACGAAAAATGGCGCCGCGGAAAGATATAGGCGAGGATTTTTGCCGCGAATTTTTCACCTTGCGCGCGCAGGCGCAGCAGGATCCGCGCGGCGTCGGCTCAAGGCGACGGCTCCATACAACGCGAGGCGAGCCGTCGAGTGCGTCTTGGAGCACGAGCTCTGTCGTCTCACGACGCGACGGCTTCCCTCTCTCTCCTACTAGCGCGGCGGGATTCTGTAAAATGACCCGACCGAGACGACGGCAAGCACAGGCGTTGTACTTGCCCTAAGAGGAAGCTCAATGCATATGGACTAAGTAATTCATATCTGCAGATTTTGTGTCAGTAGTCCATAGTTATTGTTGTCTCCATAATATATATGGACTGGGTGGTTCATATGTGAGAGATGAAGAAGAGAGAGAGTGCACAAAGAGAATTATTTGTTTATTCATTATGGGTAGCCCATAGAGCTATTGGTACCTTTAGCTATGGACTGTTTTATGGACTATCTCTATAATATTTCAGCTGGCTGGGTGATAATTTTTTAATCCCTATAGACTGGTTTTCTGCAACATTGTGGTTGCTGAGCATCTCCAAGAGACATGACATCCTTGTTTTGTATGTTATATTTAGATTTTTAGAGTAAAAACTGAACTCTAATAGCTACGCTATCTTGTTTTGTAAAATAATAGGTGAGCAATTCCTAAAATATCGTATGGTAAATATAACTTGCATGTGTCGCTAGCCATCTAGCATTGACATAGTAGAAAGGTTGTTAGAGTTTTCTTTTTTTTTACAAACTTTTCTATTTTAAAGGTTGGCTAAATCATAGGTTTAGCAATCCATTTTCACCAACTCTGTTAGAGTTGCTCTAACTTAACACCTCAGCACACTAGCCACTTGAGCTGGAGAATTTTCTCATGAAGAGAGCACCCGCAACCATATTTAATAGGGGCAAACATGGAAAAAGTACCCCCTAATTAATTACTCCTTAGTTACTATAGTACCTCCTAATTAATCACTCCTTAGTTATCATAATCATGTCCTAAACGTCAGTTTTCTTGGGTACTGAGGGATTAGCGAAGGAAAGCAGTCAAAACATTTAGCTTGTGGTTGTGCTTGTTGTGGTGTGTGCTGCTGTGATTCCTCTGCACATTGGTTTTTTTCCATTTCACTTGGGATGCACGAACAATGAGACATCTGAGTTAATAGCAGGTTTGCTCGTGCTTATGCATCTGCTCCTGGGACAGGCCATGTTAGATGGGTTATCTATGCAAATAGCATACACAAAAGGCAACCGAACTATGTACAAAGCTGTAATTAATAAAACATAAAATGATAATTTAATCTCCAGACCTAAACTAGGACCAAAAGAAACACATGGAGTCATGCAACTTAAGGTTGGGGAAGACGAAGAACTGAAGATGAAGCTGCTGCTTAGTTTTGGGAAGACAAAGAAGTGAAGAACTGTTAGCCACCGCTGCCGCTTGGAGCTCCAACTGACTGCCGCCGTCGCCGCATGGAAAACTATTAAAGTTTTAATTTCAGTCAGAAAAAAGAGATTATATTTTCAATTCGATAGGTATAGGATATTGCCATATTATTGGCAGCATTAACTTATATTATGGGCAAGCTGAGCCCGTTTGGTTTCTTATGGTAGAACCTATTCATTCAGGTCTAAGTCTTAATTTGGCACGAATGCTTACACATTTCTAAATTTATTGTAGCATCTAATGCCGTTGTACTTTTAGTGGCATGCGATGTTCCGTCAAAAGCAAGGCGCCATCTGTGGTGACTTTGTTAATCTTAAGATCTACTGGCATAGTCTATTGGAGGTGCTTGCTTGTACTATTTTGTTGTTTCCTATACTTATTTTTTACCCATTGTAACGTACGGACATATTTACTGGTAAGAAAAAAGATAGAACACTAGATTAAATGGGCTAGACAAAAAAAAATATAGAACATCGATTAAATGTACCCAAGTTTCATGATGTGGTCCATTCTCAACTTGCGCAAAATATCATGTGAAAATTAGAAGACAACTGTCATTTCCTTTTTCATCTTGTAGTTGGCGCAAATGGATGAGCTAGAGAAGCCGCACCTGCATGCAAACTTAGGGCAGGTACAACAATAGGCTTATAACCAAGCAAATGCTGATATGGATAAGAGAATGGAGGAAAGAGAGAGGAGAGCTTGGCTCCCATGCAAGCAACAAGCTGGGTATGGAAGCATAGACATAAGTGGACCCAAATAACAAGTATTGTGAGGAGAAATAGCAGAGAGAAACCTTTTCAAGATAAATTAGAGCCAACTATTGTATAACTTGACTTTTATAACTTGACTTATAACCAAACAATTTGACTCTATTATTGACCTTGCTCTTAAAGCAAGTTCAATAATGGTCGAATCGACCGATAGGTCAGCAATAGGCCTAACGTGAAAGAGAGAGGAATTCTGTGGTGCGCTCGGCCCTCCTACCGTCGACTGGCTTATCGCCCAACTTAGTAGTAGTGTTCCCTCGTTTCCGGAGAGAGAGGCAGCAGGTACAAGTATAAAAATAGTTTTGTGACAAGTTTGTTGTATGGAATAGGCTGTAGACTTTGGCTCTTGCCTTGGTAGCTTGTCTTATTGACTAAGTTACTGTACTTGCTCTTAGATCATACTCGGATGTGGGAGCAAACACAGCCAAACGGGTGATTAGGATGTTGGGCTGAAAAGGTTGGGCCAAAAAAGCGAGAACTTTTTAATCTGATTTATCTCCCTCTAACATGACGTAACATCAGCAAACCATCCAAGGTGCAAAAATTGAGGGGTCAAAAAATGATTTTATAGTTTAGAGAGCAAAATTCATCAAAATAGTTGAGACAAACTCCCTCCATACTTATAAAGGTTGTTGTTTTGGAAAAGAATTTAGTCAAATATTAGGAATATAAATTATGAGTAACTTTTAAATTGTTGATATTGAAAATACAAAAACTATATAAATAAATATGTCCTCAAGTATACTTTTATAAAAATATGTATGTATCACTTTTCAATAAATATGTTTAAAAAAATATAAAGTCAAAGTCCTACTTTGAATTGTCCTAGACGATAACCTTCAGTGAATACGGAGGGAGTAGACTTTTTCCATGTATCTAGGAGTACCGAATAAAAGTCAATGGACACAGGCTGGGCATGGGCATTGGGCAAGGTCAGGCCTGGGTCCAGATGAGACCATTGATTGCAAAAATCAAGAAAATATTTAATTAACAATTTGTTTGCTTTGAGATCCATGCATATTGTTTCGAGGTCAAGGGCCACACAAGCAAAACTCCATATAAAATACTGAAAAATCACAATGCGAAGGTACTTTATTGTAGAGATATCAGATTCAAGGGGCTTCATGCATACTACAGCCTACGGATACATGCACAAAGCCTAATGAAGAGATGATTGATGACCAACAACACAGAATCAGCCCAACAAACTTGGATGAGGTCCTCGGCATCCATGTCCTTTCTCCACGCAGGTGCTGTTGCAATTGCTTACGCAGGTGGGATAGCAAGACTGGAACATACCTCCCTTGCATGCGTTGCAATCTGTAGTGGTGTCATGGACAGTATCGCAAGAATTGTGGACGTCCACGTTGCAGTCATGGCTGCAGGTGCCGTCGTAGACGGAGCCGTTGCAGTATTTCGCCTGGCAAGCCTGAAGGACCTGCTGTTTGCAATAATCCTGAGCAGCCGTTGGGTTGTCACAGTAACTTCTGCAGACGCTGGAATTGGCGGCCTCTGCGGTGCAGTTCGTATAGCACAGCGATCCACAGTCGCTGCATAACGGCCCTTTCTTTGGATGCCCCAGGGAAGATAGGACCAGAATGGCGAAAACGGCAACTGTGGCTGCGGTGGCGGCACCAGAAGCCATTGCTGCAGAATGCAGATGGACACGGCAAGGCAAGCTTCACTAACATAGCTGGCTAGAGACGTGATAGGATTGTCAATGCAACGAGATTAATCGGCCGTGTGGTATTTATAGGCTCCAACTAAGGGAACATCTAGCCTAAATTTTATAGATGGCATATCGATCGTCGTATCTAATGTGCAGATCACACCACCATGTTATATATATAAGTTGACTTGAAGTCGTTGAAGAAGAGAATATCATATTTACATTTGACTGGGTTCCATTCCGCCCCCACATACACGCATTTCGATTTACAATCTGAGATGAAACGAAAGATGCTGATCAGACACACTTAACTCAGTACTCAGTCCCAAATGTGCAGTTATGGTGGGATCATCAATCACAAATGAAAGTTTTAGAGTATCATGTCAGCGTTTTTTTATTATGTGACAAGGATATGGTTGAAAGAGATGCAAGGGATTTCACATTTTTTATAAAGCAATATGTTTTTTTTTCATTATATTTTTTTTGTTTGCATTCCAGGAACCCATAGTGGTGCTGACCATCACAATTAAATTCACAATAACGGGTTTATAACACAACCCAATTGTAAAGGCTTTCTTATAACACAACCGATTATTATTTCAAACTGCTGTTGTCACCTATGCATGTAGGATTTTCTGTTAACTATATTTAATATTTGGGGATATATTAATAATGTCTAATTTTGTCATTAAATACATTGGAAGGATCACCTATTAGATTTTGCATTCATTATTTGCTTTGCATTTTCAGACTTAGGAATCGCTCGCGTGTTTCACTCCAAAGATGTAGCAAAACTTGTCTCTCTAGAAAACCTGGTGTTGCTATATATTGAGAAGGTAGCGTTGCTTTCTTCAGTATAGCGTGTTTTGCTGATTTGTGAAAAAAGTAGTGTCATATAGCAGCAAAAGTTGTACCTTTTTAAGATTTGGATGGGCTCATATTAGGGGAAATCCAAAGTATTCCAAAAACACGGTGTTCCGTGAAAAAAAATAAATTCGTTGAACGGGCGGAGAGGAAAAATGCCAAGTTGTCTATTTTCCCCGGTAATCGGAGTTTATTTGAAATTGTTATGAATAGGTGTACGGATACAAATAGAACTATTTGATTTTCAATGGACTACTTAACTAACTAATATCTTGATTTCCTTACAACTAATTTAAGTTACTGCTCGGAGTAATCTAATAGGTAACCGCATCTACTTGAACTCTTGTATTAAACTACTAGCTAAGTTGTTCTACTCTTCGATTACTAAATGTATAAAGTACAGTAATAGCTAAGTGGTAGTCTTTTCGAGTTAACTTATTGTGTTTGAGCTACTTTCCAACCTACTGAGTAAGAGCGAGTGCTAGCTAACTGCTTTGTTTTAGCGACTTTCAAATAGAAGAATTCAAAGGGACCTTTTGTTAAGCGATTGACAACATTAACTAGCGTGTACGAGATCGAAACTAAGAGCTGAAAGTGGGGACAATCAAATGTCTAATGGAGCACTACATTTTGACAAAGTCAGAGCCAACAGAGCTAATTCTTAAAAATTGAATATTCACGTGGGGTGACATGCAGTACGACGTACGCTAAGTTTACTTGATGGCCAACTTGGTTTTAGTCAATTGTCCATTGTTAACACACTTGCATGAACTAATTAAGATCCCGTCCTGTTGTTTTCCCCATCTTGATTCATATTAATAATCTTTCAGGCGCGACTTCTTGCTAGTATGATCCTGGACTTGACAAGTGTTAACTATGGTCCTTTCCACTAGTACAAAATCATTTCTCTCTGACATCAGCCTTTTATTTTTAGTGGCGGTTTCTTGTGACATTGGCCGGTAGAAATCAAACGGTTTCGAATCGCCACTAGAAATACATTTTATACAAGCGGCTTTCTTTACAAATTGCCTAGAAAAATCATGTATTTCTACTGGTGGTTTGTTAAGAAAACCGCCAATACAAATAATTGATTAGTACTGACAGTTTTCCTAACGAAACACCAGTACAAATAATTCGAAATCGAGTTTTTTGGAGTTTTCCAAATGACCTCGTGTGAAAAAACTATCAAAATAAAAGTTGTAATCTTGAAAAGTTATGAAACTTCATAGTTGACAATATTTTTATTTGAAATCATATTGTCAACGAAAACTGTGTTTGAATTTGTCAAATCTAAAAATCAAATTTTGTAAACGACTTCGACAGAGAAACTGCCAAAATAAAAGTTGCAGATCTTGAAAAATTATAAAAGTTCGTAGTTGACAACGTTTCATTAGAATTCATTTAGGGCTCCAAATAATCAATTTACTTTTGATTTAGAATAATATATGGGGAATCCAACCCTAATATAAAGACAAGTGAGTGATGAACGCGAGGCTGACGTCGTGGGTTCAAACCCCTGTGGCCACGAAAATGCCGTGACTTTCCGCGAAAAATAATGGCTCAATTCTTTTTTTCCTCGTCTAATCTAATAAAAATACAACAAACCTCTTGCCGCTGTTCTAAATAAACAACAATCTTCATGTCTTGCCTTTATTTTTATCTCATTCATTCATTGCCACCACTGAAATTCACCGCAAGTACGATCCTGGGCATTTGTTAAAAAACCTTCATTTATGAAAAGACAAATAAATTTATAATTTGTATGCATAAGTCACTAAAACATGAGGAATATAAGCGAACATAATCATTAAGGATTAAAATGTTTGTAGTAAAAAAACAAAACGAATAAAAGAGGATAGACCTACAACAACAGAGCCAGAACATTCCATCCACCCAGGCAGTGGCGGGCGCAGGATTTTTGGCCTGGGTATTAGAAAATGTAAAAGAGTGTCAATTTTTTTAACCTGTGCTCCTAAATCCTAATATTTGGCAATTGAAATGTATTGAAGTATAATATAGCACACAATTGAGTTTTGGGCTGACTGTTGTATAGTTTGACGGTATTTTCCTTTTTTCCAACATATATATATAATATATATATATATATATATATATATATATATATATTATATATATATATATATATGTTGGAAAAAAGGAAACAAGTGAATACCCTTGCATTATTGTAGGCCCGCCCCTGCACCCAGGTGGCAAGCCTAAAAGGTCATACACTGCTGGGTGGCGAACTAAGCCCATATAGAACCTATATTTATGTTTAAAAATGGTACTTGGTCTGGGTTCAGTATAAGGGGTCTATACCTCTATGGTATTAAATTTCAGTCACATGAAGTGTCCAGGCATAGTTATTTGTTGGGATAAGAAACTATACAAACATAAATAGGTCGGAGTGTGAACTGACTGAACGATATGATCATTTGGGAACTAAAAAGGTTACTGACCAGAAAAACTAAAGATAATACAGTATACACAAAGATTTACTTGGCATTTCCAAAACAATCAAGACTCAAGTTTTAATGTTGGAAGTGCATTACCTGCTGCGTTATATGTAGAAGAATAATTAATCAAGGTACATCTCATTGGCTTGACTAAGAAAAAACGATTTGAAGTGAAAGCACCAAATTAGCCTTCAAGGAAAAAAAAAAACCCTGATTTGAAGTGAATGCTTTCTCATCAGATATAGTCAAGGCTTTTGTTATCAAGATCAACATAGCACTCTTCGTCAAGTATTGCAACTGGTTTTAGCAGTCGAGTAATAGGAAGGGCATCCTTGTAGCTGGATAATAGCAACCACATGTGTCGTTGAGCATGAGCATCGGGTATAAAGCAGTCACCAGGCACACAATTAACATCAGAGTCCACAAGGCGAGCAGTAGGCAGAGGCGCCATCGGCCGCCCTATGAGTCGCGACATGGCTGAGGTGAAGCAAGATATGATCCCTCGACCCGTGGGCTTTCTGGAGGTTAGCCTCGCCTTGCCGAGGATGAACGACTTCACACTAGTTCATTTCTTCTAGTCTCACTCATCAGACTGAGAGTGAGAGAGAGAGAGAGAGAGAGAGAGAGAGAGAGAGAGACTTATCAGAGTCATTGCTCTGCATTGGAATACCATCAGCAAAATCTTCTGAGTCTGATGATAGAGCTTTAGGTTGCACTGGGCCACAAAGCCTATAGGCTCCTGATTTTCCTCGTCTTAGGGTGCACCAACCTTTGTCCTTTTAGCTTGTGGTTGTGCTTGTTGTGGTGTGTGCTGCTGTGATTCTTGTGCACATTGTTGTTTTTCCATTTCACATAGCAGGAGCAATCAGACTATGCAGGGTCATCTGAGTTAATAGCAGGTTTTGCTAGTGCTTGTGCATCTGCTTTCTGGGACAGAGGCCATGCTAGATGGGTAATCTATGCAAATACTGTACAGAGCTTTAAATTAATAAAACATCTCTACAACTAATAAGGATAAAGAGGAGGCAACTTTTTGGTGCGACATTGTTTGGGGTCGTCCGTCCGCCTTCCCTGCGATATGACGCGCGCTGCTGCCCCTGTCCCACAGTCCCACGCCCGGCCAGGGTTCGATCGAAAAAACCTGCTCGGCAAGGGCAAGGGCAGCCGGCCCTGCCTCGGTAGCTGGCCGCGCCGGCGCCGGCCCTCTGCCCTCCAGCACCCTGGCTTGGCAGCACGGCCCCCGGTGCGGTGCCTCCCTGTCCCTCTTTTGCTCCGACGATCCCCATCCACCTTCGTGGCTCCAGCGCCGCCAGATGCGGATCAATCCACTTGCCACAGCAGAGCGGCGGCGAGCGGGTCTTAAGTCTCAGTCTCCCTTTACCCTCTCTCCCTCTCGCAGCGAGGAGATGGAGGAATCCGCAGCTAGCCCCTCATGTCGTTGTGCTCATTTACCACCTCACGGACGAGATCTGGCAGCTTTACGATACTTGGTTCTTTCACTTTATTTCATCCTTGGCTGCATCTAGCTCCACTACGGTCGCCTAATAGGTTCTACTTCTACTATGCCATTCTTTGTGCCAGCAATGTTAGTTCTTTCATTAGTTATGTTGGTGTTTATTTGCAGCAAATAGATTGCATCGTATGAAATCAAAATGGAAGGAAACTAATCCATTAACCAATCCATATGGTTTAGAGATGTAAGAAGAGGAAGGACGTCGTAAAAGGTAAAACATAGGGTGATGGACTGATGTATGGACAGAGAAATGGCAGCAGGATCTAGAGGGCAAATGATTTGGATTCCTGTTAATGATTGCATCATCCAACCACCAGTATTCCATTAACCATGCTAAGTTGCTCTCCTCACCCAATAAAAAAAGAAACTAAACTTTCTTCCTTTCTTATAAAAAAGAAACTAAATAGGCATGCCTCATAGGGAGGGAGGAAAAACAAAAGTGACTGAACAGCATCTCGAGCAATTTTTTTTTGTGGCCTGCAGTCCTGCATGTGTTGGTGCAGATGCATTTGGTGGTTAGTGCTAATTCAGTTTCATGTGAATTGATGGGCCAGTAGTGGTAATCTGAATGGGTAAGCCTAATCAGGTGCTATAACTGCTTCAAAGGAATCTGCAAAGTTTGATAGACAAGAGCTATATATATGGTTTGACAAAACAAAAACAATACTTGATTTGTTCAATCTCACAAGTATCCATGGTCTGCTTTCTTTAATCCACAATGATTATGCCTTAAAGATCATTTGATCTGTCTGCACCAGCGAGGCCAATGTGTGCTTGATACATGGTGTTTACAGACTGCAGTTGCATTTACTATTTTAATGTGTGTCTAGGAGCCACTGTTACTAATTTTCAGGTCACTGTGAGGGAGGGGTCATTAGTTGCTACTTTATGGGTTTTGATGAAGCTATTGCTGCCCTCTCTTCTATGCATATTCAACAGAAGCACCTTTCCAATGTAAGTTATCTTCAACTTGCATTCAATTGTTTACTTTTGGCATAACTGTTTACTTTAGAAGTAGTAAAGTAAACGAAGCAAGGAATGACACAATAAAGATAAAACAGTTATTTTAAGACATACATTTTCCCACTCAGATAACAATATTTCTGTTTGTTATGCTTTTTATTTTGCATATTTGCATTAACTATTTGCTTGCTTCAACAATAATCTAAATTTTTAGTTTGATATCTGGTCCTTAGGAAATATCTAGATTAACTAATGCTTCTGCTGATTATAATATGGATGATGCCTTACTGTTAAAAGATAATCAGGTGGAAAAAGTTAGGCAAAATTGGCCGGCGGACACAGTTAAAACATGGCTTTTGCCATAGGACATTAAAAAAGTGTCTTTGCCAGAAGACATTATAAAGTGTTATTATGCTGTAAGACACTAAATTCATATTCTATTTGATTTTAATACAAAGCTAGTAGAATTGACAAATGCATCCTTGCCCTTCCTAGCCTACTCCCGAATCAATGTCAACATGCTCAGCCTGACTCGTTCGTTGTCTCCAGTGAAAAAAACAGCACGAACGGTGCTCTCTCGATGGTGCTAATCACTTTCTCCATCCCCTGCATTCATAGTGACGCCCGTCCACGGCGGCTGCAATCGGCCAGCACTGCGCGTGCATCTGCAGCGAGCAGCAGGGCCGGTGCAGTGGATTCGCGCGTCAGCACATGCGGCAGTGAGTGTGAGAGTGTGGCTAGGTGGAATATCGGTGCAGCAGCGTGTATGGGCTCAGGCTGCATGGGGAGCACTTGGCTGGGCGGCAATGATGCGGGTACGAGGCGCGCATGTAGACATGGCAGTGAACATGGCTGCGGCACGACAAACAGGGCAAGGACGTGGCCGGGCACCGTGGAGGCACGACGAGCATGGGTGTACGCCTCGGCGGCAAGGACAGACGACCTTCGAGCGCTCACCGGGTATGGCCAATGGGCGTCGCGTCGAGACTTTGGCTTCAGGACACCGGCGAGACTAGGGCTTGAGTCACAAAACTGAAGGGAGGGTTATTTTTGTCTAGATTTATGTGTTTTGTAATTGTTTGAGTTAAAAATGATATTATATGAAGTATAGTGTTGCTTAGCAAATGTATATTGATTATAATGGTTTCTAACAAAGACACTCTTTTTTAGTGGCCTGTGGCAAAATACAGGTTTTAATAGTGTCCCATAGCAAATTTTGCCAAAAAGTTACAAGATTTCCGAGTTATGTTAATTGATGTTCAGCCCTATAATTGTCAGTAGATGAAAATCACCCATACAAGAAATGAAATATAACACGTGCATCTGGTGATTTGGAGGTATAGGATTATCATCTTTCTATACATCAGTGCTCCTACATCTTTCTCCTACATCCATTGGTTCATGTGATGAATCATCTCTTGTTTTACCCTCTCTTCCACGGGACAATGCACTCCAAATAGATGAATTGATGCTAGACAAACTAGGTGTCTCATTAACTGGTGAGGAGCTTGAGATTATTGGCAAAGCTCTACCAGCAAGCTATGTAACTGGAAGTGCAGTTCTTTTCTGCTCAGCTTGTAGACGAACCTGTTGCAGCTTCACTTTCAAGGTATTATGATGCGAAATATCAAATCTTGATCTTTTTATTTTATTTTGATTTCACATGCACTGTTATTTATTCATTTGCCATTTTGGCGGAGGTTGCAATTTTATCCCTCCGAAAGGCATGTCAAAGTGTGATTGATAATATAATGCATGAAAGAAATAGATACCGGAGATTCCTTCCTACCGATATACAATATTGTCTTACCCGCATTATACAAAGGTCTATATAGTAGGGCTGCAACGCCGCGCTCTTCGTAAATGTGTTAACTTCACGAAAATTTCTTCCTACCGATATAAAATATTATCTTAACCGCATTATGGAAAGGTCTATATAGTAGGGTAGGTGAGCCTGTGACGCCGCACTCTCCGTGATTGTTGATAAACTGTTTTTGGATGAAAAGTCACTTTAATATTGGTATTTAACTTCAGTGTTATTATCTTATCGTGCGATCCGTGTATTTTAAGTAAAAACTTTAGTTTCCGGTCGTCAATAAATAGACAACTAATAAGGACTAAAGATAAGACTATTTTTAGCGCGACTTTTGTTTCCAGTCGTCGCTCTGCCTTCCCCGCCTGCGATTCCCTCCTGCTTGCGCTTTGCCTCGCCCAGTCGCCCATCCCCGCGCGCTCCTTCTTCGCGTCGTCAATCACGCATATGATTCCTCTCCGCGCCGTCAATCCCGCATCAGGCGTGCGCCCCTTCCTTTCCTGTGCAAGGCTCAAGGCCGCGCAGGTGGGTGCCGAGGGGCGTGGGTGCTGGGATTGCAGGGCCGCGTCTATGGCAGACGATTCGCCGGGGCATGCGGTGATGGCGACAGTTGGCTGTGCGGACACAGACAACATGACCGGCACGGCCCCGTCCGTCGCTCCTGCGACCTCCGCCCACGGTCGCGCAACCATCGTGAGGTGCGACCCCACCGCCATCTCGCACGGCAGGTCCACCGCGACTCACCCGCTGCTCGCTAGGCGCCGAGACCGTCACAGGCCCAGAGGAGGCCGAGGCGGTCGCAGCGGATGGGGACGGCGAAGGGGAGGAGGATGATGAGGAGGAGGAGGACGGGGGAGCGAGAGCGGAGAGGAGGCGCACGAGGTGGGGTGCCGAGGCGGCAGAGGCCGATGCGTCGCTGAATATCGTGGCGGCAGCAGAGGAGCTGGTGACGCGGACGGAGGAGACGGCGAGTGGGGTGCTGGTGCCGGGGCGGAGCGAGGAGGGGGAGGACGACGCGGATGAGCCCAAGATCCGCTCCTTCCCTCGCATGGTCGCACGCCCAAGATCCGCTCGCACAACTACAGCCCCACACGTCCCACCCGCTCCCCGCCACTCCTCTTCCTTCACCGCCGGCAAGCCGAGGCCCAAGCGCTGCTGCGAAATCCTCGGCTGCGCTGGCAGCCGCGGTCGCCACCACCACCGCTAGCGCCGCGCCGGCAACATCTTCACTTATCCCGTGTTGCTCGTCCAGTGCTGATGGCAGGGAACGGCATGGCTGAACAGTCCCGTGCTGTACCTGTTCCTGTTTGCCAATTGACGCCAAATCGCAACGCGTGGGTATCGCGAGGCCACAACGTGCAGCTGCCGGGCTGCCCTGCATCTTCTACTCCAAGCTCCAGATCAACCATGCCATCTGCTAACAGGTGATGTGTTTTCCTCTGTCTCTCCTTCCTATAGGCTGACGATTCCCGAGCTAGCGTGGTGCCACAAATATCGACATGTGCTCGCAGCCATGGAGCTGGAAGGGCACGCTGCCTATGTGGAGCATCCTAGAGCTGGCGTGAAAGATGCAATCTTTGGCCTGAATTTGAATTTGGCAACCACCGCTGGCTCCACCAAGGTCTCAATACCTGCAAGGACATGTCCATGGAGAATGCCTGCAATCTGTTCGTCACAAGGTTTCTATAAAAAAAAACTTCTTTCCCTTTCATTTATTTTGAGGAATTGCTCAGATTAATTGGAGATAGGTAGGTAGACATCTAAAGGTGGAAGATTGTGGCCTCCATTGAAATTGGTTATTTTGTTGTTCGGAATGTCTTCTTTGTTCTTGCATCATAGGTGTCGGAATGCATCTGTTAGCACTGCATTACACTAAGATCAATTAGAACTTGGAATGGGACAAAATATTTGTCTTGAGGTTTTAATACTCCCTAATGTTTTAGCTTCCAACATCTAGACTTCATTTTCTCATAGTGCAATAGACCTTTTATATGTTTATTAAATTTTTCTAGAGTAATTTAATTATGTTAGAAATATTGCCTGGTGTAGGTTTGCAGAAATTTTGGGAAAAGAACAACAATGCTATATCGGTACCTTCGTTTTGATTAACCCTGAACATGTATTGTACTCTTGATTGGTAACTTGATGTTAATCCCTAAGATATATTATTCTCATAAGATGTTCCAAAGAAGGTGGTTTCTTCTCTATCTGCCATGATAAATTTGGCAGTGGGACTGATGCCTGTAGCTCCCGTCAGGAGAGAAATGGAGTTGGTGATGAATTCAAGATACTTTCAGGGATCAGTTGTCTAAAATAATTCCTGATACTATAGTGAAGATACATGACTGCCAGTGGCAATGAAAGAGGGAAAGCATGTGTTTTACTATGGACATTTGTCTGATTCTGTTATTGGAGCCCTGAAACAGGTCAAGTATTCTGAATTTTACCTTTCATTTCGCATTTGCATAGATTGTTTTTCTGAGAAATTTCTTTAGATGATTAACTGAGCTTATCTTTGGATGATGTTGAACCAGCTTGTACCCAATGCTAAACTCAGGTCATTAATGAGGAAGGGACCTTCGGCTTCCAAGAAGAATAAAGGAAGATACTTCTACGATAATGAGCTAAATTCCATATGAGAGAGAAAAGGCTAAGAATAATGGTGCACAAGATACTCATACAAATTTAAAGGCTAAGAATAACAGTGCACACGATACTCCTACAAATTTAAAATGCTTTAATGGGTGCACTATTTTGCTAAATACATCTTGTTGATACTTATCTGGCTAAACATATGGTGTAATTTTCATTTTCCCTAATGCCTCATAATTTCCTCAGATATAGTTGTTTGGAAGCCTCGCTATTGCTGGTTATGTTGGATGAACAAAGCAATTGGCTACTGCTATGAGAGTCAGATGCATTTTTGGGTTCTGCTAAATTCTGTGATTGCAACATCCAAGACATTCCTGATGCCATGAAAGGTTTGTTCTCATGTTAGTCTAGCAACTGACATTTCTTTTTGTACCAGTCTCAACAACTACAAAACCAGTGTGCAATTTAAATTATAAGAACTTTTTGCTTTGTATTCTCTTGCCAATTTTGACAGTTGGGGAATCTGATAGTTGGCGGTGGTAGGTGACCAGTTCAGTGTGTTCCTAATATTCTTAGATTTCTTCATGTCAATACAAAACATTATCTTAGCCCCGTCACGATATACCGAAGAGTTTATGAGTCTGCAATGCCGCGCTTACCTTCACCGTGTTAATTTTATAATTTTTAATTTTAGATTAAATGTCATTTTAATGTTGTTATTTAATTATATCTTATCATGCGATCTATGTGTTTTTAGTTTAAAATTTTTATCCCATAGCAACGTACGGGCACGCTACCTAGTAAAATAATAATTTAATCTCCTAACCTAAGCTAGGAGCAAAAGAAACACATGGAGTCCAGCAGCTTGGTGTTGTTGCTCCTACTTAAGGTTGGGGAAGAGGAGGAACTGAAGATGAAGATGAAGAAGTGAAGAACTTCTTGCCACCACCGCTTGGAAACTATTATATTTTTAATTTCAGTCAAAAAAGATTATGTTTTTAATTCGATACGTGTAAGGTATTGCCATATTATTGGCGGTATTAACTTATATTATGGGTAAGTTGAGCCCGTTAGGTTTGTTATGGTAGAATCTACTCACTCGAGTTCAGGTCTTCAACTTGGCACAAATGCTCACACTTTCCTAAATTTATTGTAGCATCTAACGGCGTTGTGCTTTTAGTGGTATACGACATTCCGTCAACAATAAGGTGCCGCCTGTGGTGACTTCGTCAATCTCGTATGTACTATTATGTCGCTGCTTTCTATGCTTATTTCTTTAACCCGACGAGGGAGTGAACACAAAGCCGAACGGGTGATTAGGCTGTTGGACTAAAAAGGGTGGTAAAAAAAGCAAGAAATTTTCCTTTGCAATATTAGACATAGATATATTTTTGAGTTTTTTTAAGGAAGAAGCTAACGCACGGCCGGCCGTATTTTGGCTTATCGCACGGCCCTTCCCTTTGGATAAACGGTGCAATTATTCTATTCCATTTTTTGTAAGGATACTAATTAGCGTTTGCTTTTGTGGGATGCGGCCAGGACTAGAAACCGACACACATTTTGCACATATATATGTTCACAAATAAGGCAATTACAGCCCAGATGTATTCTTTTACGTACTACATATATACATTCACAAAAAGGCAATGTTTCCGGAAAAAAGAACATATATCAAATCAAAAACATTTGCATTTGTAGTTTTTCTAAAAAGCATAACATTATACATCTAGTCCCACACATTTGCACATCTTCTATATATTGGCCAGCATCTTACTTCTCTGTACATGGTTGCATTCCTGCATGTTAAAAAAAAAAGATAACTTGTGTCAACATTTTCTTGCCAGTAGGAGATAAAAAAGGATGCTTATGTTACTGGACCTTCTATAATGATGAGCAGGTTGCTGCGGATTCAATTTTCCTAGGCAAGTTAAGTGTCATTCATTATGCAACAATGTCTTCCTAGTTAAGCAATTTTTGTATTCAGAAAAAGCAATTATAGTGTCGGTGTTCATTTGCAACCCACAGCCCCACCCCTAACCCCCGTTTATTTGAAAAATACATATCAAACAGAGGCAGAACGATGATGTCAATAGTCAGTTTTTTAACAAAAGGTAGACCCGTCCTATAGTTGAACATAAAGAATAATCATAACAGTAGAAAAAAAAATGATATGTGAACAACAATATGTCACCTGCATTAATTCAGCGCCCCACTCCTGATCTGCACTTCCCAACTCAAATATAGAGGTTATAGGCACCTTTTTGTTGTTGGGCACAAATAAATTACCACTAATTATTAATAACTTGCTTGACTAATGATATTAAATTGCTTAACTAAATTTACATGCAAATTTTTCAGTGGTACTGTATTGTTTGTCTACATTTTCATCTAGCCTCCTGCACACTCCACTTTTGATGCCTTCTCTGTCTACAGTAACACCATGGCAGCAGTATGGCAATAAGTAGTGGCCGATCTCATCCCAATACTACTCAACTGTAGCTAGTAGTGGCTATAGTAGTAGTAGCACTAGATGTGGTTACAACTTATTTAGCAATGGAAAGCAGTTTTATATCATTAGGAAAAGCATGGAAAGCGAAAACTAACCTGCAATCTAAGAACAAAAAACAAAAGAAAGACTAGAGAAGAATGATGTAAAATTGCCTAATGATTTGAATTATTTTGCCTTGATCTTGCCACAATATTGCCTGGTCGTAGTACATTTAGTTGCTTATTCCCAATGAAGTTCAGCAACGAATCAATGCACATGTACATCTAGTTGCTCTATTTTGACTTGATCTTGCCACGATATTGCCTGGTTATAGTACATTTAGTTGCTTATTCCCAATGAAGTCCAGTAACAAATCAATGCACATGTACATTTAGTTGCTCTAAAATGCTGATTACTGACACTCACATGCAATAACATACAATTCATGGTAAACAACAGTGAAATTCGGTTCATCCTTAACCAAAAGTTGCTGAAAGCTGGGTTTCAATGGAAAGAAAAGGGCAAGTTGAATATGTTTCCAGCAAGTTAGGAACCTTCTCTCTCATTAAGCCACCATCATCTGGAAGGCAATCTGTGAGACCCATCCATTGGTTAAGGATGCTAATGTATTCACGCTGCAATGTGATGAGATTACAGAAGGCATTGTGCCATCCGAGACAGCTCAATTTCCAGCTGAGATGTTGCCTAGTAATGAGTGTCACTTGTTGGTTCACTCCCAGGCATGTTGCCAAGGAGACTAACTTGCTGGGCAATATGGTTCTGGACCTGATGGCACTCATACATGTTTCTCCACATATGCACAAGCCTAAATCAAGAGAAGAAAGTTTAGACAAGGTAACATGAATGAAAAAATAGTACTGTGATAAAGATTCAAAATGCATAAACAATGTAACGTTTGAGGCATTGACACAGAGCTGCAATGATAAGTTGCTACATGCATTCATTTATTATTAATCCAAGGGCCAGATTCCAAGACAAAAGTCACAATATGCATGGGGTAACTACTATCTAACATTTTAATTAAAAGAAAGCTCTAGTATGACAACACTCAGCGTGTGACTTACAAGTTAATAAGCCGTATTTGGGAGTTCTGAATGAAATTATCTGCTAATGTTAATATAAGAACAAGTACTAGTGGATGTTTCTTTTTAAAATAGCAGTTTTTTTAGTATTATAGTTAGCTAACTTTTGGAGCTTACCCAGCAGATAATTCAATAATATGAGGATATAATTCCTTATATCTGAGTCTTGACATGGAACTCATAGCTTCCTCCAATGAGAGCATCCGAGTCTGCAGTTCTTCAATACCATCCTGAACACTTTCTGCATGCAGTGTCTCATGCTCTCTTGATAGCACTGAGACATGTTTCTTATGCTGGAGCCTCGCAAATTCTTCATCCTTGCAAAGACAAAAATAGTAATAATCAGCGATACATACACACACGAAAAAGGAGGATCCAAGAACCAAACTATGTATAGACCAGAAGGTCTATATACAACAACTAAATCAATCCAGTAACTTCTCATAAACAGGAGCAGGGCAAATTAAGAGAGATTTTGTATAAACGATCTTCTTTATAGTTCTTCTAAGGATCCTACAATGGTTTCAAACAGGATATTTCACGCTTTTGCATCTGGATTCTTAGTGAACAACAGAATAGTGATATGCATCAATATTGTCAAAAAGAGAAAACCATGAAATGGAGACACGTCAATAAAATTTAATTTCATCTCTACAGTCCACTATTTAGTTCAAAGAAATGAATCAAAACAGAACTTCTTAGAGACAACTCGAGGCTAATCTACTTTTTTTGTAATCGGTATGCACCTAGAATAGTTGAGTTTTGGATAAATCAAGCCTAAAAGGACATCCAATAAATAGCAGGGCGTTGTTGACGGTAGTTATTGTATGATTTTACCCGTCAACCAATCATGAAAAGGGATATCAATGAGAGCCAACACCTAGAATAGGGCTTAAAATAACAGGATTCCACGAGTTTTGGTGAATATGTGTTATTCAGGGACTATAGAGGAAAAGAAACAAGAAAGACCCACATCTCAGAGAAAAATACCGAATTCCCTTGCGATAGGGGATCGTGAATATTCTAGAGAACACCAGAGACATGCCTGACGAAGTGGGACCCATATGTCAGAGAGAGGGGGGCGGCCGACCCACTGACCAGGTCGGTCGACCTATCAGTGAGGCCTCTCCGCCTCCATTTTGACGTGGACCCACACCCATTTTTTAAGATCAATCTCCACCACCCGTTGGAGTCAGTTTGATCCAAGGGCTACGGTTCATACCACCAACCTATATAAACAGCCCCAAACCCCCAGGGTTTTAGAGGATCCAGAGAGAAATCAATCCAGGGTTTCAGAAATCCACCGACATATTTAGAGAAGAGTAGAAACCCAAGATAGGATCTAGAGCCAAGTATCAAGTAGAATATTAGCCTTGTAGTCTCTCCAAATTAGGGCTAGTTTTATTCTAGAAGTGGTGCGGTAGAAGAGCTGGAGATAGTTGGAGGAGTTGTCGGTCTGTCGGTGACTACTCTACGACTTGTACCCGCAGATTCAAGTCCTTCTTTGGGGCTTGTTTCTAAAGATTTCTTCGGAGTTCAACTTCTAATCCAAGTGAGTAACATTGCTATTATTGTTCTTAAGATTTACGAATCTTTTGAGTGCTTTAGTCTTGGTAGTTCCTTGATTGAAGTAGTGATTTATAGTTTAAGCGTGGTCCTTTTACTATGGAATTTATCCTTTGCTGGTGTATTCCTATAGTAATATCCCATTAAGAACAATCATATCATATCTTGTGAGGATTAGAACTAGAAGCCCTAGCAATCTCCTTTATCACTCTATTTTCTCTGTCCTTGATAGCAGCTCAGGGGTTAAGTCTAGATTCTAATCATCCCGTTTTCCCTGTGGTAATATATAAATAACGATACCTTGGAATACTCCAGGGTGAAGTGCTACATCGGTATCTATCCGCTTGCAGATAATCCTAGTGTTTATTTGTTTGAGTTATCTTATACCAACAAGCATTTTTGGCGCCGTTGCCGGGGAAAACGGTTGAAACATCTGGAGTCTATCTTAATATTGTATTCATACCTTTATCTTTATTATCTCCTTATTTTTGTTTTTGTCCTCATGGATGCCATTGAAACCACACCCATCTATAAATATGTTACATCCACAAGCACAAGCCGTAGGCTTAGGAAATCCTCAAAGCCTATCGAAACCCCTACCTATGAGCTACGCCTGTGTCTGATTGAAATGGTCCAAAGCCAATCCTTTTTAGATAGGGAGATAATAATCTTCATCTTCACCTACGAGAGTTCGAGTAGACTTGTGACTGCCTCCGTATAGAGGGCATGTCCGATGAAACCTTGAAGTGGAACCCTTTTTCTTTCTCTTTGAGAGGAAGAGCTAAAACCTGGTATGACCGAACCGTAGAGAAAGAAGGAGGAGATTGGGGAAACTTCGTTCTGACTATTGTCTAGAATTCTACCCCCTTTCATAAATTGTCAACCTCAGAACCAAGATCCTATCTTTCAAACAGAAAGATAATGAATCTTTGGCCACATCCTGTGAACGTTTTAACGATCTCATAAAATCTGGACCAAACCTATCCATAACAGACCCGATTCTTATTCAACACTTTTTGTGGGTGTGAGAAGAAAATGCAAGAAGCATCTCAACTACTCTGCGAGAGGATCTTTTGCAAATGTTTCAGATTCTGAAGCACAAAAGATCCTAGACAACATCTTAGATAACCAACTCGAGGAGAAGTTAGAAGAAGAGCTGAGGGTAGCTGAACCTGAACCTTTACCATCAACATCTCAACCCTCAGCTATCCTGATTTCCAACCCTATGGAAAAGGAGGATACTCCGCTTTCGAACTTTATACTTGACATTGAAGACGATTCACTTCTCCGATTTTGGAAACACCTTTCACTTTCATATGATTCAAAAGCCTCAGGAATACAAGAAATCATCTGTAGAACCATTAGAACCTCCTGAGGTAGCTTTTTGTAGAAAGACCACAAGAGAGCTCATAGCCATAATTTGCAATGATTGGCTAGAAGAATCAGAGGTTTCCTCTGATGTGATCCGATTGGATTCACCTTTTGTCTTAATCAAATACCAAATCCATAAAGGCCCTTTTGAAGCTTTTTACAATCTAGTTGTGGGTGTTAATATCATGTTGACACCATTTGCTCAAGACTTATCGATGCACATGCCACTAACCCCAACAACAAAGCTCTTGAAAAGTTCTTTCGGGCACATTGTCCCAAGTTTAGGCATTTCATATGTGCTCCCTGTCTGGGTAAACGACACCATGCTCCATCTAAATTTTTATATCCTTGATGTCATGGAGTTCGACCTGTTGATAGGCCAACCAATTGGAAGACCTATTCAAGAAGGACGAACAGGGACAATCAATGTTCAATTAGGACCAAACTTTAGATTCCCTTTGTCCATCACCTGTTCCTTAAATGATAAGATTGAGCCATGTCCTGAGCCTGATCCAATTAGTGAGATCACGGTGGCAGCCCTTGATTTTCTAAGAGAATCCCATCTTGAGAAAGATGAGGAGTTATTCATCGAGGAAGAAGCCGAAAAATCCAGAACTTTTACCATTGATGAATTCCTAGTGCCACCTAAACCTCCTATTGAGCTTAAGCCATTACCAGCCGGTCTTAGATATGCTTTCCTAGATGGAGACATGCAATCTCCAAGGATCATAAGTCATAAACTCTCCCAGGTAGAAACCATTCTCTTGATCACTATCTAGGAAAGGCATCGATCAGCTTTTGGCTATTCCTTCCAAGATCTGAAAGGAATTAGTCCTGTTCTCTGCACCCATCGCATTCCAACTGATCCTAACATCATTCCATCTCGAGAGCCCCAATTTAGGCTCAACAATGCGATAAGAGAGGTGAAAGGTCTGAGTTGGCTTGAGAGGGGGTGAATAGCTTAAATTAAAATTCTACAAAGTACTAGAACAAGTAATTAGTATAACAAAAGGCTATAATTGCAATGCTAAGGCAACCACTAGACTAAGTAAGCCACCTACGCAATTCTAGTTATTTCTAAGCCCTAAGCCACACAAGCTAACTAGCACAAGCAACACAACTAAAACAACTACACAAGGCAAGGAAGCTAACTACTTTGCACAAGGTAAAAGGATGCGCTTTGGAAATTATACCTTTGCCTTGAGATGAAGCCAATCACCGGGATAATCAACAAATCACTCACTCGAAGGTGAGGATATCAATAAGAACACCAAGATTTATCTCTGGGGTTCACGTGCTTACTGGCACGCTACGTCCCCATTGTGTCGACATCAACCAGTGGTCCGGTGGCTAATCGGTATCACACACCAAGCCTACCCAAGGCTCCACAAGGACCTACCACGGAGGAAGTAACTCAATGACATGAGCAATTCACTAAGTTATCTTTGAACTCTCCGCTCGGGGTAGGCACGAGCCCCTCACAATCCACCGGTGTGAGCAAGCACAATCATCAAGCTTCTCCACACCTTCTCCACCTCCAAACTGGCTAGGTGACGGCAATCACCAAGAGTAACAAGAATTACTCCGCCACCAAGCCACCAAGTGCACTAGGATGCAAGATGATGATCACTACACTTGAATCACTCTCTCTCAATCAAAATCTTGAGTTGAATCAAAGGGAGAGAGTTGGAGGGAGTGTGCTAGGCTCACAAGAGGCTTAGGAAGATCAAAATGCGCAAGAGAGATGCCCCAAGATAGCCACACTCCTATTTATACGCGTGCTCAAAGATCTAGCCGTTTCTCACTGAAATCGTGCACACCGAACGCTCCTTAAGTTCACACCAGACGCGTCCGGTGGTTGTCTGGTGTATCGCCCGCTGACAAGTGTACTAGCCATTAGAATTTCTTCACTGCGCACGCTTGCACCGGATGTGGAGCAGTTACACCGGATGCTCCGATGTCGGCGTTCGGTGTCCACGCAGAGAGCATCCAAAGAGCTCAAAACGACACCGGACGCGTCCGCTGCAGGGTCACCAGACGCACTCGGCGTCCGGTGCACTCACCGAGTCAGATTCTCAAAGATTTCACCAGACGCTTGAAAAACATCACTGGACGCGCCGGAGTTACTGTTCCAATGTCCTGTGATCACTCAAAAAGGTTTCAGAAAGGCCAAATGCGCACCGGACGCGTCTGGTGCGCACCCACCAGGACGCGCTCAGCGTCCCAATGGATGAACAAGTGAGTGAGTGGGAGGCTAAAGAGTGCTCACAAGTGTATGTCAATGAATCAAATGTGCAAGAGAGTCACCAAGTGACCCGGGAAGGAGTATAAGTATCTCTAAGTGCACTCCTAGTCGTTACCCACTGAAAAACAGCCGTTAAACCACTTTTCGTGGTGTCGGACGCTACCGTCGGACGGTAGGCGTCGGACCAATGCCCAACGTCCAACGCTCACGATGGTGCCACTTGTCAGCTCAGTTTAACCACAGCCGCTGGATCTCAATGGCTAACTGATCGCGCCAAACTCTCAACAGTCGGACTCAGGGGCATCAGACTAAAACTCACTAGCATACGACGCTTCCAGAGAGTACGCAGAGACGGATTTAATTAGTCAGACATTGTCCGACGCCCTGCGTCAGACCAAGCACCTGCGTCCGATGCCCTGAACACTTCTCACCACGCGCAGAGATAGAACGTGAACTCGCCGCGATGTGCCGTCGGACCTTGAACTCATGGTCCGACGCTCGTCCCTCTCAGGTCGTCAAACTGTCCGACTCTCACAGTTGGACAGACCAGCGAGCAACTGTCGGACGCTATAGTCAGTGCGTCGGACTAAAAGAAACCACCGTTCGATGCTAGCCAATTTTACGCAGAGAGGTCCCGAAATGCTCGGACGGCGTCCGACGCTCACCGTCAGACCAACGCGCACCGTCTGACGCAATTACACAGGGACAAGCACACTTGGAGACCACCGGACCCTAGCGAACAATGGCCCGACGCTCCAGCTCTCACGTGTCCGACGCTCAAAACTCAGTGATTCTAAGTCTATTTCTTCACCATTGCTTTTATGTGCTAACACTCGAGGTTCTCAACACTTATGCACAGTGTGTTAGCATTTTCAAAACATTTTTTAAGGGTTTCAAGTCAAAGACAATGATGAGTTAGAATCAGTGTACATGAAATGCAACCTAGAGCACTTGAAGGTAATCCAACCACTTAGTTCTCCCCTTAATAGTCGGCTATCTATTCTAAATGTGATCACACCCACTTGGTGTCTTGATCACCAAAAAAAAAGCCTACTATGGTTATACCTTTGCCTTCAAGCCTTTTCTTTCACCTTGATCATCTTCACTTGATCCACCACTCTTGGTCCATGGTTGAGCCATCTTGATGATCAACATCTCATAGGCTCCACACACCATGGATAGGACCACCTAAATCTTGCCATCACTTAGCAACTTAGGTTAGTCCTTAGGGTGTCATCAATTATCAAAACTAAACTAGGGCTTTCAACCGGACGCGTCCGGTGCACACCCACCAGACGCGCCCAGCGTTCGGTGCACCTCTGAGTGCTTTCCCAAGTCTTTCTCACCTCCCTAGCTCTCATAGGCTAACATCTAAGTGTTTCACACTCTTAGGCACGTATGTTAGCAGGTTTTAAGAACGTTTGCAAGGCAGAGTTAGTCACTCTAGGTTAGTTTCAAGTGTATGCAAAGTATGCAACCTAGAGCACTTGCCGACCAGTTTCACAAAATAATTCCCCTCTTAAAAGTGCGGCCATCTATCCTAAACGTGATCGCACTCACTAAGTGCCTTGATCACTGAAACAAAGAGCCATATCCTTTTACCTTTGCCTCGAGCTCTTTGATCCTTTGCTTTCACCTTTCCAAGACTTGATCTTCTCTTTAGCTTATGTCATCTTCCTCCTCATCACTAACCTCTTTTAGGCTACACACACTTAGCACTTAGGTTAGTAGCTAGGTTTCATCAATTACTAAAACCAAACTAGGGTCTTTCAAGAGGTTATAAATAAGGAGGTCTTGAAGCTATTGCACACCGGGATTATCTATCTTGTGCCGCATGGTGAGTGGGTAAGCCCAGTCCAAGTTGTGCCAAAAAGGGAGGCATGATGGTTGTCAAAAATGACAAGAATGAGTTAATCCCCTAGAAAAACGTCACTGGATGACGGATGTGCATAGATTATAGAAAACTCAACAAGGCAACAAGGAAAGATCACTTCCCTTTGCCCTTCATCGATGAAATGTTAGAGCGATTGGCAAACCACTCTTTCTTCTATTTCCTTGATGGATATTCTGGATATCATCAAATTCCTATTCACCTGATGATCAGAGCAAAACCACCATTACCTGTCCTTATGGAACCTATGCCTACCGTAGGATGTCCTTTAGATTATGTAATGCACCAGCCTCTTTTCAAAGATGCATGATGTCTATCTTTTCTGATATGATTGAAGAAATCATGGAAGTCTTCATGGATGACTTCTCTGTTTATGGAAAAATGTTTGATGATTGTCTTGACAATTTAGATGAGGTTTTACAAAGATGTGAAGAAAAGCACTTAGTCCTTAATTGAGAAAATATCATTTTATGGTTAGAGAAGGAATAGTACTTGGATACATAGTCTCTGAAAGAGGGATATAGGTAGACAGAGCTAAAATTAAAGTAATTGAACAACTACCTCCACCTGTGAATGTTAAAGGGATTAGAAGTTTCCTTGGTCATGCTGGCTTTTATAGACGCTTCATACAAAATATTTCACACATTGCTAGACCTCATATAAACTTGCTAGGCAAGGATGCTCCTTTTGATTTTGATGATGCTTGTATGAAATTTTTTAACACCCTTAAGCAAGCACTAATCTCTGCACCAATGATTCAACCCCCTGATTGGTCTTTACCTTTTGAAATTATGTGCGATGCTAGTGATTATGCTATGGGGGCAGTTTTAGGACAAACTAAAGACAAAAAGCATCATGCCATTGCTTATACTAGCAAAACTCTGACAGGACCATAACTTAATTATGCAACAACTGAAAAAAAACTCCTGGCTATTGTTTTTGCTATTAATAAGTTTAGATCTTACTTAGTTGGAACTAAGGTGATTGTTTACACTGATCATGCTGCTTTGAAATACTTGCTCACTAAGAAAGGTGCCAACCTAGATTGACAAAATCGATTTTGTTACTCTAAGAATTTGACTTAGAAATAAAAGATAAAAAGGGAGTAGAAAATTCTGTAGCAGATCACTTGTCTAGAATGCATTTTGAGAATATGCAGGAAATGCTCATCAATGACTCGATGAGGGACGACATGCTCTATCGGATCACCCGATCCGACCCCTGGTACACAAATATTGTTAATTTTATGTTTGCAGGATATGTACCACCAGGGGAGGACAAAAGAAAGCTCATCTACGAGAGTCGACAACACATGTGGGACCCACCATACCTCTTCAGGATATGTTCTGATGGACTACTCCGGAGATGTGTGCCAGCGGAAGAGGGGATCAAGATCATTGAAAGATGCCACTCATCACCATATGGAGGACACTATGGCGCATTTCGCACACATGCAAAAATTTGGCAAAGTGGATTATTTTGGCCTACCATATATGATGACACGAAAAGATTTATCCGGAGATGAGGGGCATGCCAACAACATGGAAACATCAATTCAAGAGATGCCATGCTCCTCATCAACAACCTCCAAGTAGAGCTCTTCGATGTCTGGGGAATCGACTACATGGGACCATTTTCAAAGTCAAAACAATGTGAGTACATTTTGGTGGCAGTAGACTACGTCTCAAAATGGGTAGAAGTTATGCCATGTAAAGCTGTAGATTCCAGAAGCTCAAAGAGGATGTTTGAAGAAATAATATTTCCAAGATTTGGTACTCCAAGAATGATAATCAGTGACGGAGGATCCCATGTAACACCTCAGGTGTTGGTCACGAGCTAACCAGCGAGTGTGGACCTAACCAAATTATTTCAATCAATGATCCTAATCACTATTTCATATTCATCTCCATCTACCTTGATCATTGGAGAAGTTGCATGAAGATTTAAATTGGATAGTCACATGAGATGACAAGCCCTCTGCTTGATTGGATTGCAGGACTACGTGAATATGAGCATGCAAAGCCAACCAAACCTTGCAACTTTGACCAAACAACTCTATTTGAACTCTACAACAAAAGTCATGAAGGACTCATGTTGAGAAAATGTCAAGAAAATACCTCAATTGGCCTAAATATCCACATTGAGCTCTCTAATGATCTTACTTTGACCAAAGTGGAAATACTATTTGTGAGCAAGGTATGAAGTTTGACCTTTAATGAAAGTTGGAGATATTGTGGAGTACAACAATTTTTATTTTTGGACCAACTCATGATTCAATCTCTAAGTGCCTCAAACAGTGGAATCAAGTTTGGCAAAATCCTGATTTCAGGATTTAAATAATTTCTAAGTCTGAAATCTGCCTCTATTGCATTGACGTGTTGGTTTCTCCAAATTTTGTTTAGCAACTTGAGTGGGACCCAATATAAAAGTTGTTTCAAACTCTTTGGAGCACAACATATCAAAATTTGAGGTCAATCCGACTTCGTTTGACAAGGGTTGCCACTCGATCTTTGATTGTAATTAACCTGTTGACAGCAGCCACTTTGGGGTTAATTATCTCTTAATCCAGTTGTCAAATGGCTGAGCACCCTTCACCACTTTTGTAGATCAAGCCGAGGTGAACAACTTTGTCTCTTGCTCCCAGGTCCGAATCTTGACCGAATATGCCGAAAACGGCTCCCGAAGCGCGTCAGAACCGCATCCGCCACCTGTTCGGCGAAATGGCGACGTGGCGCCCGAGCTCTGTCCGCGCCCCCACCATTGCAGCTCGCTTGAGCTCTTCTCCCTCTCGCTTCTAGAGCACAAAATGGACAGAGGGCTCCCCCATCTCGCCCTCCACTCATTCCTCTCCCAATCGGTCGCTCTTCCACTCTCTCTCTGCCCTCTCCCCCTCGCCGGCGCATGCACGCAGAGCGCCGCCTCCATTGCCGGCGAGCTGAGCTCCGAGGTGCCGCTGTTCCTCCTCCTTATGCGTTCCTCCGGACAAATCCGCAGCACCATCGCTGTCCTCACTCCTTGCCTCACCCAGCCGCTCGCCGCCTCACCGTTTTCGCCTTGCTGCAGGACGCCGCCGGAGCTGCCTGTCCGTGCGCAGCGTGCGCCGTGGCCAGGGGCCTGCGCGCCACCTTTGGCGGAGCCGGCGTCAGGAGTGGGTGCGCCCAGTTCCCGGCCATCCCTGCCTCCTCGCCGTGGACCATGCCAGAGCCCTCGGCAGCGGACCCCGGAACCAGGCCGGCCATCGCCTCTCTTCTTCTCTGTTCGTCCAGCGAACCGGAGGAAGAAGAAGGTCGACCTGCTCTCTGTATCTCTCTTGTGCCTATGACGAGCGGGCCCCACCAGAGTTCAAATGGCATACAAAAATTACAGATCTTGCTATCTCTTTAGAAATTCATATCTAGAGTTTGGTAGCTCCAAAAATGGTGTGGTTTGTTTTATTAGATTCGTAGTGAAATTCTCTGCATGCTAGATCTATAAAATGTGCTATGTTATTTACATTATTGTGCTGCAGAAAATAGTTTTCGAGAAGTGGTTTATATAATGGAGTAACTTGCTTTGGTCAATATCTCGAGTTTTAGAAGTGCAAAAAGAGTGGTTCCAATTTTGTTAGTCTTATAGTAACATGCACTTGCTCATAAAAATATAAAACATATAGGTTGTTTACTGTTTATTTGGTGTTTCACATTTATCTTTTTAAATAGGAAATAAATGGTTGAATTGCTTGTTATTTTTGTAACTGGAGTTGTATTGCTCCAAATGGCATGAAAATTTAATTGTAGACTCTCTATATAATGTGTGATGTATGGTTAAAATTTCATGATTTATGGTGCATGTATGAATGAGTTGTTGATTTATCTTCTTTGATGCATATTAAGTAGATTTAAATGCTTTATAAATAATATATGTATGTAAAAATAGAAAATGGTGCTCCACTGGTCTTGTATAATATTGTAGTAACATGAGAAACAATAATATGGCCATATGTTTAAATAAAATGTTGAGTTTTAGATTTAATTTGCTCTCCAATGCTTTATTGCATTATAGATTTGTTTATTTTGTAGTAATTAAATTATGGAACCTGAGCATGTAAGATTTGAACCTTGGTCATGATTTGTAATCACCTAGCTCTCATAAAAGTTTAGGACTCATTTGAGATGTTTACCATATAACATAAATAATTAAATAATACATTTTTATGTCATAGTTAGCAAATAGTTATAGGCAAATGAATCCATGTATGTTTCTTGTGATGCCTTAATATACCTGGGTATGAGATGAGTCTTGTATGATCATGTAATAATGTTTGGAGCTATCCAAATAGCTCATTTGTGGGTGTATGTTTGGGTAGTCACCAAGTGGAAAACATGTTTTGCATATGTGCTGAAATGGCTGCAGGCATAGTCCCTATTGTTGTGGTGTTTTCTCCATGAAAATGATGTTTCATGAGAATGTGTTCTATACAAAAGTTGTAGCCAACTTCTATAACTAGCTTGTCCTAAAATTTCTTGGTCATAGGCCTAATAGTTTAGGAGTTATGGCTTTTGGATGACTGCTATCAGGTTTTGTCAATTTTCCGTCTAGATCTGATTGATTGCATTATTTGACTGAGTTATGCTTTGAATCACCTCTTGGTGATAATAAAGAAGTTGTAGTAGATTTCATTGTCTTTTCAAATTGTCTAGAATCATCCCTTTTGATGGTCTAGTTCTCTAGTTATGATTGTTTGAGTTGGGAGGACAGAATCTGTCCAAATCTGGACAGAGCTGCCTTCTTTGTGTTGTTTGACCTTTATATGAATTAAATCATCTGAAGAGGATAATACCAAAGTTGTAGACAATTTCAATAGCTTTTCAGAAAGGCTTAGATCACCCTGGTTGGATGTATATAGCTTTAGTTATGGTTAAATCTTGTGCTTGCTGTCCTGCTGTCCTTAAAATGTCTATGTGAGATTATGATTGCTTCCATGTTGCTTTGCTTGGTGTGTTTGTTATCTCATGGTTCAGTAAGTGTAGATTAACATGCCTTGTATTACTTCCTTTTATTCATACATGTGCATTGTGCATCTCATTTAGGTACGCTAGATGATGAACACGTGGAGTGAAGGACATGATGATGGAACTAACCACAAGACGGTGTGGTGGACTAATCAAGTGCTTGGATGGGAGATGCTCATCGAGCGAGTGTCATCTAACAAACACTGACTTAGTGTTGAACCCCAGGCAAGCCCCGGAGCATCCCTAAGCCTCCACCTATCTCTTTTTATAAATGCACCGGTCTTTATTAAATCGTATGTTTGTGCATTTAAGTATAGGAGTTGGTTTGAAACCGTTGCTGCATATCTACCTTGTCTACTATATATGTGAACCTGATACTATTACTAGACAGGTGATCGATCTTATGCTTAGCCCTGCTTAGACCGGTAGAAGTCGGGTGATTTCCTGTCATCCGCGAGAAAGTCGGGTGATTTCCTGTCATCCGCGAGTGTAGGTGGTGACTGACGAGATCCACATGGTTGGCTATATGTGTCACCATGCCACAATGAAATAATGAGAGAATCAAGGCTAGGTAGCGGGGAGCTGCATGACATGGGTCATGTTGACTTCGGTGCTGCTTGCGGCCGACTAGGACTGAGGCCACCAGACATCAGTTGAGATTGAAGGACGTCGTCACATAGCTGGCCAGATAAGTCGTTCTGACCGCGAAGCCGAGTATTTCTTTCTGAGCCGGGAATTGGTGCGACTAGGCAGACATATTCTGGAGGTAGGAAGGATGTGCGGAGACACCATCTTACCAAGGGCAGGTCAGGGACCTGATGCATCCTGGAAGTGGGTTGGTCTCTGAGAATATGGTCCCCGCCAAGCCCGCGACATATTGTGTCTCAGAAGGATTTAACGGTGGCCCAAGAAGCCAGTGGCTCGGCTGACAGGGTTTGTGATTGGCATATTTGCCAGCTGGTACAATCGATTCGAATCGCCATCTCTCCTGGTTAGTGAGAAACTGAACTGATCTTCTGGTGAGGTAGAGGTTAACAACTTGAACGTGACTATTGGTGAGATGAGGTTGATATCTGTGGATATCGGAAATCATATGGTTTTATTGATTGCTATAATATCAAGTGATTGTTTAGTATAGCTGCAAACCTTAGCTTAATAGCTTAACTGAAATCGAAGCTGAATCACATCTAAAACTTATAAGTTGAGGAATTATTGTAGTAATGCTTTTTCTGCAAAAATGATGCTATCTCCTGAACTCCACCAAATAAGCCTTGCATATCCTTGAGAGTCTTTTTATTTACTTACTGTCGGGTAAGTCTAGCTGAGTACAATTGAGTACTCAGGGTTTTATTCCCAATGTTGCAGGAGGAATGCTTGGTTGACTAAAGAGTTACTTCTATCCTTCGGGAGAGGAAGACTAGACCTTGGGCAAGGTCATGTTATCTGTCTCATCTATGTTGCTGTGACTGGTCGGTACTTGGCACTGTATTATGAAATTAAGCTTATGTAAAATGATTTCGTTTCCGCTATTGAACTTTTATGTAAAAGTTTATCTTGTACTCTGATGTATTCGAAATATGTGCGAATCTATGTATCATGTGTATGTGTACTGCTGAGTTTCTGCGATCCTTGGGGTATGTACTGTGTAAAAGTTTGAAATCCTTCGAGATTTCACGGACTACCGGGTTTATATTGGCTCAAGTGTGGCTTGATAGCTCGGAAAACAGCTGTCGCTGTACTTGTGCTCGTATAAATTGGTCGGTTCTGTTACATCCCACTTCATCGACAAGAAATTTCAACCATATTTAGTAAAATGAGGGGTCCATCACAACATTGCCACTCCATACCATCCTCAGACAAGTGGGCAAATACAGACATCAAACAAACAAATCATGAATATTCTGCAGAAGACGGTCAACGAAATGGGAACAGCATGAAAGGACAGGCTACCAGAAGCAATGTGGGCATACAGGACATCCTACAAGACACCAATTGGAATGTCACCATACCAGCTTGTTTATAGAAAGACCTGTCACTTGCCAGTAGAGCTTGAGTTCAAGGCTCACTGGGCGATCAAAAGATGGAATATGGATCTGGATGCTGCACGAATAAAAAGGAAGATGCAACTCTCTGAACTAGATGAATGGCGTGAGAAAGCATATCACAATTCCAAGATCTACAAAGAGAGAACCAAGAAATGGCTTGACAAAAGGTTGAAGAAGAAGGACTTCACACTCGGAGATCAGGTATTACTTTTTAATTCCAGGGTGAAGTTATTCGGTCATGGAAAGCTACGATTGGGAAGGACCATTCAAAGTGATCAACACTTCATCCCATGGAGTGGTCACACTTCAAACCGATGAAGGTACGTTATTCAAGGTAAATGGTCACCACTTCAAACTCTTTGTAGAACCAATTAAGGGCCCAGAAGAATTAGATATTATTGAATTTATCAATTTACCAAGTATATTGGGGCCTAAGACTTATTTTTGCCTTCCCACACGGGAAAATATTTTTTGGAAACTAAATATCGCGAGAAAGCCGCACGAAGAGACCGGAGCCAAACAGGCACAGGGGGAGGTTGCCCGACCTGCCTTATGAGTTGGCCGACCCCCTTACGCCTCCAAACTCTGCCACCTTTTTGTGACGTGATCCTTCGGGTCTCTTCTCGCATATTTTCCAACCTTCGCATCTGTTAGGCCATCCGCCGCCGTCATAAGCTCGTAGGGTCAATTCCGAAGCCCTAGCACCCACCAGGCGACTATATAACCAGCCCCTCCTAGCCTCCCATCTCATCTCATCCAAGCCATCCTCTTCCTCGTGCCTACGAGCTCTCCTCCAAGACTCCTATGGCTGACAACAAGATCATCCCCTACGGGATGGGTCCAAACAAGGTTCCTACTGACAACTCCCAAGCCATCATCCCTGCTAGGCCTCTCGCCATTGCTCCGCCAACCCAGCCATGCAAGCATGAGCAATCCTTTCCTGCTTGTACAAGATCAGCTCGTCCATCACCCCCAGAGACCCTCTACCTGAAGGACGCACCACGGAAGGAACTGATCGTCAAGCTTCCGAAGGATGTCAAGCTCCTGCCGCCGAAGCCGAACGAGACACTGACGAAGGTGAAGATCGACAAGGATGGCCATGTCACATGTGCCAAGTACACCTCTCGCCCAACCTTCGACGGAGTCAGTGCCAACCCAGCGAAGGTCAAGTTCGTGCCACCCAGGGAAGCACCAAGGGTAGAGCAACCTCCAAGGAAGCATTCCAAGTTCACCACAGCAGAACTTCAGCAGCAGATGGCCGAGATGACACATAAGATGGAGATCATGGAAAATCAGAATAGGCTCCTTGCTAGAACTCTAGCCAATACCAATCTAAGGATTGATCTAAAAGAAGGAAAGCATAGGGAATTGGAGATCAAGTTTGAGCTTTTCTCTCAAAACAATCCTAGGAGGTAATAGAGTTATGTATCACTTTAGTTCGCTTAGTTCGTTTTAACTCGATTAGTTCGCCTTAGTTTGCTTAGTTTGTTTTAGTTTGAATATCTTGTGTAATAAAGTGCCCTATTAATAAAAGTCAGTTTGAGTCAATGTTATCTCGCTTGGATATATTTGTGTTTGTCTCCACTTGTTGTGCATAAAGGAAAACAGGAAACAAGTGTGGGCGAGGAGCACATGATGGAACAACGAACACAGAACACAAAAGTACACCAAAACTAAAGGAACCGACGCACAGATCACGCACGACGAGACGGGGCATGAACGACCACGAGGATGGGTCGGCCGACCCCTGCCCTTGGTTGGCCGATCCACGCCAACGCCGCCTCACTGCGAGCTTCATCCATGGTCAGGTACGTACCCTGAACTTCCTATTTTCTCGTACGCCGCTTGTTGTTTTGCACTGAATTAAAAATCTTATGATTAAGCAACTTTAAAACATGAAAGGATTAACCTGAGTAGCCTTGACTTAAGGATAGACACACATAACACTTTCCTAGAAGTCTTACTGCTGTTGGAAACTTAAAATAGGGACTCCATGTTGCTTAAGTTGTTGTGGAATACGAGATAGTAAGAATAATGAAAACTTGATTCTTGATATCTAGTTGTTGTAGAATTTTATTTGCAAAACTTAAAACCAATAGCTATGCTTCTCCTTTGTAGTAAAAACATTTACCTACCAGAGCCTAAAAATACGATAGAATCAACCTTCTACATTTACTACTTGCTATTGCTTTGAGTTTTGTCAAACCGAGTGACCCTTGTTGAGAAATTTATCATACTCGCAAGATCAAGATCACGTACACTCCACATATATCTGCTATTCCTACACTAGGAATACGCAACAACATGCCTGTCCACCCAAAAATGTTTCACTCCGATATTGGAGGAAGCACAAAAAGAAGTTAGGAATAAATGCTCCAAAGTTCTTGTTATCATCTCTCAAAGTCTATGCAGAGAAGAGGCATGTGGCTACGCAAAACTGTGAGAAGAGAGAAAACAATGGGTACAAAGATGCCCGCCTGAGAGGTAAAAATGGACAAGTGTCCGGAATGACAAAATAATGGGTACTCAAATGCCCGCCTAAAAAAAGAAGAAAAGAAAGAGAAAGAAAAAGAATGATAGCACATGTTGTCCTGAAAAAGAAAAAGAGAGAGAAAATCCTCAAAAGGAGCGTAGTAGAATTAGGTTAGCCACCATATATTCCACACATATGCACATCTTGATCTAAGAGTATGACATCTTTCTCCTTGGATCCTTGTTTTGACTTTACAATATATGCAATACAAGTATGTTTTCACTTTACCCTACCTCAGCTCCACATAAGATTTATAAGTAGGCAACAGTGAAGGCAACATCATCTGTGCCTTGGTAAGGATTAGCGCCACCACATATGAGTGACATGAGAGTACTACAATGAAGGAGAAGATAAGCTATGCTTTATTTTCAAAATATTCAAAAACTAAGAAGAAGGTGATTAGTTTCTAGCTGTTCTATTCTTCAACCGCTCAAAGTTTCATGGTAGACACAATGAATCCCGCAATGCAGGTATGACTAGGAATGGTGAAATGATGATGTCTAATCCTAAAGTTAAGATTGCTTAATTCCATCCTTTACTCGGGACGAGCAAAGATCTAGTGTGGGGGAGCTTGTTGACGGTAGTTATTGTATGATTTTACCCGTCAACCAATCATGAAAAGGGATATAAATGGGAGCCAACACCAAGAATATGGTTTAAACTAACAGAATTCCATGAATTTTGGTGAATCTGTATTTTTCAGGGACTATACAGGAAAAGCACCAAGAAGGATCCACATCTCATAGAAAAATACTGAATTCTGCCATGACAGGAGATCAAGAATATTCTAGAGAACAACAGAGACATGCCTGGTGAAGCGGGACCCGTATGTCAGAGAAAGAGGGTCGGCCGACCCACTGACTAGGTCGGCCGACCTGTCAGTGAATCCTCTCAGCCTCCGTTTCGATGTGGACCCACACCCATTTTGTTAAGATCAATCTCCACTACCCGTTGAAGTCAGTATGATCCAAAGGCTACGGTTCATCCCACCGGCCTATATAAACAGCCCCAAACCCCCAGGGTTTCAGAGGATCTAGAGAGAAATTAATTCAGGGTTTCAGAAATCCACCGACATATCAAGAGAAGAGTAGAAACCCAAGATAGGATCTAGAGCCAAGCATCAAGTAGAAGATTAGCCTTGTAGTCTCTCTATATTAGGGGTAGTTTTATTCTAGAAGTGGTGTGGTAGAAGAGCTGGAGATAGTTGGAGGAGTTGCCGGCCTTTCTGTGACTACTCTACGACTTGTAACCGCGGATTCAAGTCCTTCTTTGGGGCTTGTTTCTGAAGATTTATTCAGAGTTCAACTTCTAATCCAAGTGAGTAACATTGTGTTGTTATTGTTCTTAAGGTCTACGATTCTTTTGAGTGCTTTATTCTTGGTAGCTCCTTGATTGAAGTAGTGATTTATAGTTTAAGCGTGGTGCTTAGATTATATTTGCTCGTAAGTGCCCTATAATGTCCGAATCGATAGTAGATCGCGAGGGTGATCTAGCCTTGTTAAGTCTTACACAGTCCACCTCCCGTCAGTAGGACCGTAGGCTTCTTTTACTAAGGAATTTATCTTTTGCTGGTGTATTCCTATAGTAATACGCCATTAAGAACAATCATATCATATCTTATGAGGATTAGAACTAGAAGCCTTACCAATCTTCTTTATCACTCTTTTTTCTCCATCCTTGATAGCAGCTCAGGGGTTAAGTCTAGATTCTAGTCATCCCGTTTTCCCTGTGGTAAAATATAAATAACGATACCTTGGAATACCTGGGTGAAGTGCTACATCGGTATCTGTCCACTTGCAGATAATTCTAGTATTTATTTGTTTGAGTTATCTTATACCAACAGGCATATCATCGAGCACCTGGAAGCCAACAGCTACTCACCAAATCATAGATGCAGATACTAGATCGAAGAGCCACCAGAGTAGGAGTTGGTCGTCTACCATAGCTAGGCCGTTGTCGTCTGCCACATCCCACCACCATCCAGTGGCATCTCCTTCCCGTTGGCCGTTGTAGCCTGCTAGTCACTCGACGGGAGCAGGGACGCCGTCGGCCGGAGGACCGGATCCGCGCCGTTGCAAAGGGACACTGTGGCTGCGGGTTGGGCCGCCCTGCAGCCAGGGGCCGTCTCCGCCAGAGAGCCGAGCACGCGGGGGAAGGGGGCCGCTGCCGCCGGTGGCTGGGTCAGGGAAGGAGCGTGGCCTCTACACCCCGCATCGGAGAAGGGCGAGGCAGCGCGCCGCCAGTATGAGAGGAGCGAGGGCGCGCGAAGGTGCGCCGACGGTGGGTGAGGCAACGCCGCTGGTAGGGGATGAGCGGGGCGGTGCGGTGCGGCCGATTCTATTGGGAAGGAGGGAGAGAGAGAGAGTGAGAAAGGAGAGAAATGGATGTGGGGAGAACGCATGTGGGGACGAAAGGATAAGAAGCAGACTGACCGGTGCGCTGTGTAGTAGATAGATGCATGTGCGTAGGGTTGGATAAACGCATGGCCGGCTGGAACAAAGTCTTTACCTTTTTTTTAAATGGTTGCGGTCCGTTTTATCTCCTTGAATTTTTAGTTTAATTTCATTTATCTCCCTCTAACATGACGCAACATCAGCAAAACCATCCAAGGTGTAAATATTTAGGGGTCAAAAAACTGATCTTATAGTTTAGAGAGCAATATTCAGACGATCGAAATAGCTGAGACATAGACTTTTTCCACATATCCAGGAGTACGGAATAAAAGTGAATGGACACAGGCTGAGCATGGGCAAGGTTTGGCCCGGGTCCAGATGAGACCATTGATTGCGAAAATCAAGAAACACCTTTTTTTTTTTAGATTGTGCTTATATCAGGCCTATGTGACGCGCTGTACATATACTTTTTGGATTATCGTCCCCACGAGATATTTCAGAAGGTGGTCAAAAGTAGCAAATAAAAAGTATAATGCATTGTTATTAACCGCAGCATCGGCATTTTGTTGGGCAATATGGCTAACAAGAAACGAGGTAGTTTTTGACAAAGGTAGACTAAAAACTTTTTTGCAGGTTCTGTTTAGGGGAACGCACTGGCTTCGGCAATGGACAAGATTGTAGCGGCGGGATGAGCTGAGGGAACAGCTGATTCTAGCTAGACAACACCTAGAGTTATCAGCCCTGTAATTTTTTAGTGCTAATAGATGGTTATCTACAAGACACATTGGTCATGTTTAGTCGAATCCTTATTTTGTTTCGTTGGTCTGTTTGGATGGCTGCAAAGTGTTTTGCAGTCTTTATGTGTGTCCTTGGGTGAGACTCTGTAATAATTGGCCTGATTCTATCTGTTGATAGATGAAGCCGGATCTGATTATATCCATATATATAGGTCCTATTTAGATACACTTCCAAATTTTAAAAATTTCGTCACATCAATATTTAGACACAAGCATAGAACATTAAATGTTGATGAAAATTGAAACTAATTTGATAGCTTCGTAGAACGTTGCGAGTTGAATCTTTTGAGTCTAATTAGGTTATTATTGGACACCAATTGCAAATATTAGCAGGTTGTTACAGTAAAAAAATTTACAAAATATTAAATCTAAACACCCCCTATTAATAATTTGTTTGCTTTGAGATCCATGCATATTGATCGAGGTCAAGGGCCACACAATTAACACTCCATATAAAATACTGAAAAATTACACTGCGAAGGTACTTTTATTGTAGAGATATCAGATTCGAGGGGCTTCATGCATACTACAGCCACGGATACATGCACAAAGACTAACAAAAAATTTGCAAAATATTGAATCTAAACACCCCTTATTAATAATTTGTTTGCTTTGAGATCCATGCATATTGTTCGAGGTCAAGGGCCACACAATTAACACTCCATATAAAATACTGAAAAATTACACTGCGAAGGTACTTTTATTGTAGAGATATCAGATTCGAGGGGCTTCATGCATACTACAGCCACGGATACATGCACAAAGACTAACAAAGAGATGATTGATGACCAACAACACAGATCAGCCCAACAAGCTTGGATGAGGTCCTCGGCATCCATGTCCTTTCTCCACGCAGGTGCTGTTGCAGTTGCTTACGCAGGTGGGATAGCAAGACTGGAACATACCTCCCTTGCATGCGTTGCAATCTGTAGTGGTGTCATGGACAGTATCGCAAGAATTGTGGACGTCCACGTTGCAGTCATGGCTGCAGGTGCCGTCGTAGACGTCGCCGTTGCAGTATTTCGCCTGGCACGCCTGAAGGACCTGCTGTTTGCAATAGTCCTGAGCAGCCGTGGGGTTGTCACAGTAACTTCTGCAGACGCTGGAATTGGCGGCCTCTGCGGTGCAGTTTGTATAGCACAGCGATCCACAGTCGCTGCATAACGGTCCTTTCTTTGGATGCCCCATGGAAGATAGGACCAGAATGGCGAAAACGGCAACGGCGGCAGCGGTGGCGGCACCAGAAGCCATTGCTGCAGATGAACACGGCAAGGCAAGATCGGGTAACCTTGGTAGCTAGAGAGGAGATAGGATTGTCAATGCAACGAGAGTAATCGGCCGTGTGCTATTTATAAGCTCCAACTAAGGGAACATCTAGCCTAAATTTTATAGATGGCGTATCGATCGCATCGTATCTATCTAATGTGTAGATCACACCACCATGTTATATATAATATACAAGTTGACTTGAAGTCGTTGAAGAAGAGAATATCATATTTACATTTAACTGGGTTCCATTCCGCCCCCACATACATGAGCGCTCCACATACACGCATTTTGATTTATAATCTGAGATGAAACTAAAGTTGCTGATCAGACAGACTTAACTCAGTACTCAGTCCCAAATGTGCAGTTATGGTAGGATCATCACTCACAATGAAAGTTTTATTCTTATTAAATAGAGTACCATGTCAGCGTTTTTTATATATTATATATGTGATAAGGATATAGTTGAGAGAGATGCAAGGGGTTTCACATTTTTTATAAAGCAACATGTATTTTTTTCAGTTTTTTTTTGTTTACATTCCGGGAACCCATAGTGTGGTGCTTGGATGACCATCACAATTAAATTCACAATAACTGGTTTATAACACAACCCAATTGTAAAGGCTTTCTTATAACACAACCGATTGTTATTTCAAACTGCTGTTGTCACCTATGCATGTAGGATTTTCTGTTAACTATATATTTAATATTTGGGGATCTATTAACAAGGTCTAATTTTCTCATTAAATACAATGGAAGGATCACCTATTAGATTTTGCATTTGCTTTGCATTTTCGGACTTTGGATTCGCTCGCTTGTTTCAATCCAAAGATGTAGCAAAACTTGTCTCTCTAAAAAACCTGGTGTTGCTATATATTGAGAAGGTACTGTTGCTTTCTTTAGTATAGCGTTTTGCTTGATTGAATGTTGAAACCTACAAATGCGAGATAGAGAGAAATGTTTGTTACTACTCTCTCAATCCTAAATTGTAAGTCATTCAAAAAATCATGGATAGTCAAAGCATATCAACTTTGACCAAGTTTATATAATAAGATAATAATATTTATAATATTAACTAAATATCATTAGATTCTTCATCAAATATATTTTCATAGTACACTTATTTGGTGTCAAATCTTTCTATTTCTCCTTATAATTTTGGTCAAATTTAAGATGTTTTGATCTTACAATTTGAAATGAAAGGAGTTTCCTTGAAGTCATTTAGCAACGAAACTCTAATGATCGATGTATGCAAAGTCTACCAATTCACAGCCGAACCAAACTTGTGACTCCCTAAAGAAAAACTCAAATAATAACGATTGTCTTCGTAACTAGTGCTAGAGTACACAATGAATCCAACTCCGTACACCCATGGGCCAGCACCACAAGCGAGATGCCCCACCTTATGTGCTCACTATCAAATTTTGATGTGAGACTAAACCTAATAGCATTTTCTTAAACTACTCTTGCTTCAACAACTATAGATGTGACTAGTCTTCAACTATGGATGGCCCCAAGAAGCACGAAAATGACTTGCATTTCTGACAACTTTGTCTGGGGCGAAGCGATTGACAACTTAACTAGCTTGTACGAGAAACTAAGAGTTGAAATTGGGTAGCTCACAATGTTACTGTGACAATCAAATCTCTAACGGAGCAATACATTTTGACAAAGTCAGAGCCAACACAGCTAATTCTTGAAAATAGAAGATTCACGTGGGGTAACATGCAGTGAGTGCGACGCTCAGTTTACTTGATGGCCAACTTGGTTTCGGTCAACTGTCCATTGTTAATACAGTTGCATGAACTTACTTCATTTAAGTTGGTCATCAGGTACACCCCACCCACCAGATCCCATCCTGTTGTTTTCCCCATCTTGATTCATATTAACAAACTTGTCTGATCCTGGACTTAGCTTCTTGCTAGTATGATCCTGGACTTGATAATTGCTAACTATGGTACGGTACACAAAGTTAATTATGACAAGCAAGATCGAGATGGCCCTCGGCATGGTCGCCACTTCAAGTGCCTGTGCGTCTGCTATCATGGACCGAGCTCGCGCGCCAGTGGCGGAGCCACCTCCTGGCCAGCCTGGGCCGTAGGCCGGGCTCCCACACTATAGGCCCAAAGGCCCAGTACAAGGAAAATGTGTATCGCTGAGGCATGTCTCCCAGCTTCAGCATTGAGGTGTCGGCGTCGCCGAGTGCGACTGGAGCAGCGGCGCGAACGCGACTGGAGCAGCGGCGCGGACGCGCGATACCGAGGAGGCGAGGAGCGGAAGCGCCATTACTCCATGGCGGGGAAGACAAAGCAAACCCCTATGCGCCGATCTAAACCCCAATCGGATCCCAGGTCAGCCCCAATCCTCCTTTATATGTATCTGAATCCTTCTTCTTTCCCAGTCCCGAACCCTAAACAAGCCGGACAGCGCAGGTTGAGCGAAAATTGCAAATGGCAGAGAGGAGGAGGCTGAGCCAACCAGGTAATTTAACAAATTTCAGTTATGCACTATCTAAATTTGGTGGATCATCTATGACCTTGCCCTTACGAACATGTATTTTTTTCTTACGTTTTTTATTTAGGGATGAGGTGTTTTTTTGGTGGATAGAAGCAACTGTCCTGATGCTGGTGGAAGTAATCAACCTACAAGACATCCAAACGTAGAAGAGCCCACTGGACTGGAAGAGCGACCACATGAAGCTCCAGGTCGTCCGGAACCAGAACCAAACATGGGCAATGTCCCAAGTGAGTTTGATCCTAATGAAATCCTATGTGATCCAGCTCTTAGAAAACAAATATATGAGTATGCACCTGAGATTCAAGGCCAAGTTAGGAGAGCATACATATTGAAAGGTCCGTCACAACCAACAAATATATTGAAAAATCCAAAGACTAGGGGCTTTTCTGTGGGTTGGTATAAGAAATATAATTGGTTAGAATATAGTGAATCCAAAGATGCTAGTTATTGCTTTTATTGCTTCCTTTTCAAGTAGCCGGGGAGGGCACAACATTTTGGACATGACGTATTTAACAAAACTGGTTGGAGAGATTGGAGACATGCATACAGAGCATTACCTGAACATGTTAGCGGTGTAGGTAGTGCTCACAACCAATGTGTTCAGAAATATGCAGACTTTAAAAATCAAAGACAGAGTGTGCAGAGAGTAATAAACAGAGCTACTAAACAATCGGAGGAGTTATATGAAACTCGTTTAACTTCTAGTTTAAGATGTTCTAGATATAAAGCAAGGCCTAGCTTTTTGTGGGCATAATGAATCTCCTTCCTCTTTGAACAAAGGCAATTTTCAAGAGTTCGTTGATTTTCTAAAAGACAACAATGAAGAAGTCAGGAATGCATATGATCGGGGTGGCTTAAATTGTAAGATGACTTCCCCTGATATCCAAAAGGATCTTGCAAGGTGTTGTGTAGAAGAAATAACTGAAGCAATTATGGAAGAGATTGGTAATAGGCCATTCTCTGTTCTTATTGACAAATCACGTGATATATCAGTAAAAGAGCAAATGGCTGTTATTTTAAGGTATACTGTCAATTCTATTTAGTTGTCTAACTGCGTACAGTATTCAGCTTAATTAATGTATTTTTAATTGGTCCACTACTGCAGGTATGTGAATTCTAAAGGGATTGTTGTTGAAAGATTTCTTTCCCTTGTTCATGTCAAAGAGACTACAGCCGACGCATTGAAGGAAGCATTGCTTGCTGTCCTTGATAGGAACAAGCTATCTGTTTCTCGGATATGAGGGCAAGGATATGACGGGGCTTCCGAGAGGTGAATTTAATGGGCTGCAAAAAAGATCCTAGATGAAAACCCATATGCATTCTATGTCCACTGTTTTGCTCATCAGTTACAGCTGGTTGTTGTTTCTGTTGCAAATTGTTGCTCCTCTGTCCATGATTTCTTTGAGTATATATCTTTGATTGTCACCAACACAAGCACATCTTGCAAGAGAAGGGACAAACTAATTGAAAACCAGCGTGAAAATATTCTGTGGCGTCTAGAAACTAGGGAGGTATCTACAGGAAGAGGCTTGAATCAAGAAACTGCCCTTGCTAGGCCTGGGGATACTAGATGGGGTTCACATCATGTTACTTTGGTTCGCTTGTCCCAAATGTGGGACTCAGTGATAAAGGTCCTTCAAATAGTTCATGAAGATGGACGAGTCCCAAATCAGGCAGCTGGTTTGATACAAAAAATGGAGTGCTTTGAATTTGTTTTTATTATGGTGCTTATGTTAAAGATTCTTGGCATCACAAATGAGCTCTCACCTGCCTTACAGGCAAAAGGTCTCAATATTGTTCATGCTCTTGAGGTTGGTTCTTATCCAGCTATTAATATTACTTGTCTTATTCAGCTATTCCCTTTTGCTATTAATCTGATTGCACTTATATAATTGGCCTTGCTGGTGCTGGTGTCAACAGCAACTGTTGAAAGGGCTTTCTCAGCTATGAAGACTATCAAATCTAAATCCCGTAATAGGATTGCTGATGATTGGTTCAACAACTTGATGATCTGCTGTATTGAGCGAGAATTATTCAGTTCACTTGATGAAGCTACTATTCTTCGGCGGTTTCAGAACTTGAAGAGTCGCAAGATGCAGCTGCCTCGTAACGATGCTCGTGGCCGTGGGCATCCATAGTTACCCATTAGCATTTAGGTTTATCTTTTGAGTTACATTATCTAAGTCGTGAACTTGTGTACTGAAAAATCATTTAAATATTTTAATTTGAATCCATCACGGTTTTCTAATTTTATATGTATGTTATATAAAATATTCATGTGCATTGCTTATCACTGTTAGCTTGGCGTATTGTCGCCCCCGGGCTCTCGAAAATTCCTGGCTCCGCCACTGTCGCGCGCTGTTCATAACATTTTCCTGTTGGAGGTACTCTGTGAAACAACAAATAATGTTTCCTTGAAGAACTTTATTTGTGTCAGTTATATCATAATTCATAAGGGTTCGTTCGCTTTCTCTGGAATAGGCTGTTCTAGGCTAGAATTACTCCAACCGCAATACAGACTAAGGCCTCGTTCGTTTCAGGTGGATTGGCCCGTTACAGGTGTGGAATGTTGCGGCCCGTTTCTAATCCGGTTACAAATGAGAATGTGCGTTCGTTTCAGCCCAGCCTGTAACCAAAACTGACCTCGCTTTTCCCTGTGCCCACGGCCCGGAACGGAACCGGACCTCCTGCCCTCAGAAATGGTTACAGCCTTAGCAGGGAATGAATGACAAGTATGGATCCGCTCATTTCTGGAGTGGAACAAATCAGGTCCAGGATTGAATCCTGAGCAAACAGAACGAGGTCTAAAGTACCGAATCCGCCCAGGAGTTGTTCCTGTGGTCAATCCCCAGGAAGCAAACGCTGCCTAAATCAACAAATGCCTTCTATTTTAGCATTGATGGATTTCACTGTGTGTGGCAGTGTGGGACTTATTAGCTGCTCCAAAGGCTGAACTACATCCTTTATGCAACATATTAGGATGAAAAATTTTGTGGAGACAGTATCCACGTGGCCAGGTGGCCGCACTACAGGAAACTCGTGATTTGCCGAGTGCCAGACGGTTTGCCGAGTGTCAAATATCGGGCACTCGGCAAAGGCCTTCTTTGCCAAGTGCCACACTCGGCAAACTCTGACACTCGGCAAAGGTTTCTTTGCCCAGTGTCCGGCACTCGGTAAAACAGGGCACTCGGCAAAGAAGGTTTTTGCCGAGTGCCAGGCACTCGGCGAAGATAGACTCTCGGCCCGGTGATTCGACCCCAGAGCGACGAGTACGTATCATTTCATTACTATTTCATATGACATGCAGATTCTTAATGACTAACGATTGTTTTTAATGACTCTTTCAGCAACTGGAAAGTTGTGTCCGGAAAGGGCCGGCACATAAATGGCACGCTGGCCCTTCTGATTCTGCAGCACTACCCTAAGATGGTCACCTACGCTGGGGTGCTTTCGCCACCCTGGACGTGGGACCACTTCCACGCCGCTGAGGACAGCGAGCACGGCACCGTTGCGACGTGGATCAAGGCCGAGTTCTTGGTGAGTCTACGTCACATTAAATTAGTTAATACTATGTATTCATCGGTCACTCTAAAAAATTAAACAATACATGATGTATGCATGCAGGACTTCTACAGGTGCGACGCTGGGTTTGAGGCCCAGGCAGCGCGCGTGCAGGACAAGGTTTGCAGGTCCCGACTCTCGGACCTGTACTACGAGACGCAGCTCCAATGCATCATAAACTACAACGCCGACATCCTTGGACAGGTGATGAGGAAGTGCGAGGCCAGGAGCATGACGCTTACGAGGGAGCAGTACCTCTCGGTAAGAAGTAGTTTCATAAACAATAGGTTGGCTTCATTTCATTTTCTGACATATCAATCACTTGATGGCATGCAACAATGTCCTGATTGGTGCGCCAGGCACCACCTCTGCTGGGAGGCCATTGTGGACAGGTGGCTCTCGGCCGAGTGGACGGAGAAGCACAAGATCCGTCGGGACTACCACCTGCAGATGGGTGGGGCGCCACACCACCAAGGCAACCAGAGCCTCAGCACATACACCAAGACATGGGTAAACTTCTTTGTGCTTTCATCTTTTTTTATATATTCTAACACTCAATTCTAACTACTTGTAATCGTCTTTATGTTTTTCCTCGCAGTCCCAGGCGCACCAGGGCCAGGAATGCAATGAGTTCATGGCGTATGCCCTGGCACACAAGGGCAAGGCGATGGCCAACGGCCCCGAGGCATACACTAACACGAGCGTCCACAGCAAGCTTAGCGAGTACACCTCGGTGGCTCGCCAGCGCCATGGGGAGGAACTTCGATCCGGCCCACCAGCCCCTAGACACGGACCTCGTGATGAGGCTAGGAAGAGGGAAGCAGCACGGCTGGTACTGGATGGTGGACAGCACAGCCGACTCCTCCTCTGTTGCCAGCATCACCGATATTCGAGCAAGGAGCACGGACTCCTTCCTCCCCATACGTCCTCGGCAGCCGAGCTCACAGCAGCAGCTGGCAGAGCTCCAGGTTACTACTCACAAACTCGTCGTTCATTGCTTTTACACATGTACCTTGCCTTCGCATTGTTTAATCTTTACGGTTGGAATGTTGTAGGAGAACATGCGGAGTTTGCAGTCCCAGCAGGCGGCACAGGCGGAGGCCCATCGGCTGGAGATGGCGGCTGTACAAGCATAGAGGGTGGCCGAGGAGCAGAGGATGCGGGACATGTTCAACTTCATGGCGAGCCTGCAGGCCTTGCTAGGTGTGGTCGTGCCTCCGTCCCTGCTTGCTCCAGTTATGCCTCCAGCTCCTGTTCTAGGGACTCCGGTTAGTATGTGAAACTGTTGATTCTTTTAGCTTTTTCGCCCACATACTCATGATTTCGCTTCTCCTTTGTGCAGCCACAGTCGGCGGGTTCGGCCCGACTCCACACGGTGGCCCTTCTCCAACGTCCGTGTGGCCAACCGGCCCTCCTCCACAGACCGAGCACTCTCCTCAGCAGTCCGAGTGGCCAGGACTAGGATGGTACTAGGTGCCTCTTTTCATGTTCTTCGGACTTCTCCTTTGTGTTCGTGATGCACTAGAGACATTTATATGTATATGATGGATTATGGATTCTATATGATAGATTAAGGACGATATGTGTATGTGATGCACGATGGATGGACGATATATGCGCATTTCGTGGATTATGGATGATGAATGTGATATATTATGTGTTGTGTGTGATGATGTATATGATATATATGTGATGAGTTTGTTTGTTTTGATGGAAAGTAAAAAAAACAGTATTTTTCACCCCTTTGACTAGTGCGGCACTTGGCAAAGAGGCCTTTCTGGTTTTCTAGATTTGCCGAGTGGCAGCGCCATGGCACTCGGCAAAGATTTTTTCAAAAAAAATAAAAATTTCTTTGCCAAGTGCTGCTGCAGCGGCACTCGACAAAGAATTTTTTAAAAAACAAATGGACTAGTTTCTTTGTCGAGTGCAACGCCTAGGCACTCAGCGAAGAATTTTCCAAAAAATTTTTTTTTAAAAAATCTTTGCCGAGTGCCACCTCAATCGGTACTCGGCAAAGAAGCCGATAAAGTTGACGGTTGACATTTTTTTACCGAGTGCTGACATGGCACTCGGTAAAGGCTTTGTCAAGTGCCTAAAATTTAGTACTCGGTAAAGAAACCTTTGTCGACAGATTTTTTGTCGAGTGTTCTTTATCGAGTGCAATAAAATCTTTGCCGAGTGCCTTAGTCACTCGGCAAAGACGCCGTATCCTGTAGTGTGGCCAGCGTGTGGAACCTCTTGCCGATTGACGACGTTTGTTGTTTGTCACGCAGCATCATCCAACTGCACAGTCCTTTGCTGGTTCCTCGGTTCGCAACACTCAAGAGCTAGCTCGAGATAGATGCTGGCTCACAAGTCCCAACACTCCTCGTCCCGTAGAACTGACAGTTCGGTTCAAGTTATTCATCACTCCAATTAAAAAAGTTTTAAGAGCTATCATAGCATTTAATTCATAACATTGGTACGCCTATATTAGCTTCAGGAGAGGAGATCCATGAGCTCTACTAGTTGTACATCTTGATGCCACTACGACCAGGACAAAGCTGAAGGCACGTTTGGAACGACGGTGGCGCCATGGACTGCTGCAGGACGATGGAGCTTGCACGCTGTGCGGGCAAGAGCTGGAGACGGTCGACCATCTACTTCTGAACTGCGTCTTCGCGCGTCATGCTTGGTCGTTGCTGCTTCAACAGCTGCAGCTCGATGACATGATGCCATCCGTTAACACTGAGCTCGTGGATTGGTGGCTCAGCCAGCGGCGTTAGATTGACAAGAGGCGCCCTATGGGATTCGACTCCCTTGTGCTCCTCACTGCTTGGTCCATATGGAAATGTCGCAACGCGAAGGTCTTCAGAGGATCTCTAGGTTCGCCCACAACAGTAGTGTCAGAAGCGATCAATGAAGGAAAAGTCTGGATGTTGGCAGGGTTTGTCGGCCTAGGCCACCTCGGTGGTGCCTTCCTAGATCAGCACGTAGCGCAAAATGTCGCAAATCTATTTGCTGTATAGTACGTTTTAGCGCCTTGGCTCACCGGCTTTGCTGATTATTTCAGTTGCTGCTCGCAGCCGTAAGAATGGTGAACGCCGGTGACGTGTGCTAAAACAATCCTTCTTCTCTTAATGAAATACGGATAGGAATCCTCTTGTGAAAAAAAAATTATTTCTTTCCGTGCCGATGTCACCAAAACTTGTTTTACTTGATGACTTTGCAGGATTTCTTTCGAGTGTGAATTTTTTGTTTCTATTAATATGTTGATTTTTCTTCCACCTGAGCAAACCTTGTTTAGTCGATTGTATAACCCTTATTGAACATGTCAAGAGCATAAACTGCTTCTCTTCCACTAATTTAACTGATTTGTTTTTGATATACAGGTAATACAGACTTTTGTTCTACTAATTGTGAATGGAAGGTATACGAATCAGGTGCCTGTGGTGACTTCGTCAATATCGAGATTTGCCAGTGCAGTCTTTAGAGGTCCTCATAGGGTTAGGGTTTGCGTGTCTGTGTTCACAGGGGGTGAGTGTGCGTGTGTTGTGAGCGTCTATGCCTGTACTGTGTTCACGGGTTTCAAGGGGCACAGCAACTGAAGCTGAAGATACAAAAAGATGTTCTAGGCTGCCTACTCGAGCTGAGTACTCGCCATGATGCAGAAAATTTCCTTTCGGGGATGGTTGCTTCATGGATCTGGCTGCACAACTACGCACCACAGAAACGACCCTACTCTGAGCAATCCGCAGAAACCAGCACACACAAGGCCGACGAGACCAAACAGCACGTGGGCTAGGAGCTCATTTAACCTAACTGAGTTAATAAGGCGGCCCAATGATGATAGTGGTTTTAATTTGGCCCAATAAGTTGTCCCATCAAAAACGGTTATTTTCAGCACAATTTATTGGACTCGTTTCTGAAACACCCTACAAAAGGAGAGCAACTAATCACCTTTGAAGTGGGTTTGTCGCATATTGAAGACTCTAAGCTATGCAGGTCTTCGCCAAGCATGGGTGGTCATCTTTTAAAAGAATTAGTGCTTAGATAGGAACTCACATGTTTGATTTCGCTTTTTCTGAGCTTTTTAAATTATTATTGGTGTTTGAACCTATAATAAGGATTTTTTTTTGTAAACCTCGGCCAAAATATAAATTTCTTTGTCTAAAAAATTGTCCATACGTCTTACATATACGAGTAAAATGCACCATGGTTCTTAAACATTTTGTGAATTCTATCTTACATCTTTGAACTAAGAAGGGACCAACTGGATCATCAATCTATTGTGGATTCTGACATGTATGGCTATACCCTCCAACTAAAAAATGACCATTTAGGTCCTTCAAATATCCTAGGTCCTTAATTTTTTCATGGTTTCTAAGTGGGGTTCTCAAAATAAAAAATGACTACTTAGGTCCATAATATACTGCTAATCCTCACTAGGATTCTCAAACTAAATCAGTGGCCATCTAGGTCCTTAATTTAATATTGCACTCAAATAAAGGTCCAAAACCTGCCATGCCACTGGCAATTCCCTATGTGGCCCTACCAGTTAAAGTTGAAAAAAGTCCCCCTCGGGTTCATCTTTCTTCCTTTGCGGTCTCCATCTCTGTTTCAGTCCACCTCTTTGTCTATTCCACGGCCGCTGAGAGATGTCTTCAAAGTGCAGGCATAGCCACAATGCAGCCAGTACTAGGCGAGCACGGTCATGAGGCGGGCGTGGAACCGACATGATGCAGAGGAGGAAACATGTAGAAGGGAAGGGAGATTTTTCTTGAAGTTTCACTTAGCCTCATCCACAAGCATAAACCTCATAGGCATATAGAGGTGTTGTGGTGGGATTTGCACCTCCACTCGGGCGAAGGGTCATTATTTTAGTTGGAGGATCCAGGTGAGAATCCATAATATATTGAGGACCAGTTGGTCACTTTTTTTAGTCATTGATCTAAGCAAGAATCCATAAAAATTTTAAGGAGCCTTGGTACATTTTACTCTTCTCCTCACCCATACACTTCCCCCTCTGCCTCCTATCAGTCTCACGATCACATTGCGACCGTGCCCGCCTGCTCGCCTGCTACCGCCAGCATTATTGTGTTGTGTTGAATCCTGCGCTCTAGAGACACACCCTGAGCGGCCATGGAATAGATAAAGAGAAGTGGGCTGAAACAGAGATGGAGACTGCAAGGAGAGAGATGAAACGATGGTGGTGTGGTAGGTTTTTGGATCTTTAGTTGAGTGCAATAAAAATTAAGGACCCAAAAGATTACTTTTTAATTTGAGGACCCAAGTGAAAATTAAAAGTAAATTAAGGATCAAATAGTCATGTTTTTATTTTGAGGATCCAACTGAGAATCCATGAAAAGTTTAAAGGGCTTACAATACATTTACTCAATTCGTACAAAGTGGATGACGTGTTAAAAAGATGCAATGATGATGATGTGCAAATATATTAGCCCAAAGTAAAGGTCGAAGTCAATTATAAATACCAAGTCAAGCCAAAATATAAATTACAGTCCTCATCGTGTCTGTTGAGGCTGATCCTCACCCAATTTTTTTTTTCCGTTGAATAAAGGGATCGGCACGGCTTGGCTGTAAAATAAGGTTCGGAAAGACTCACAGTAGGTTCTAAGAAAGTAGCAGGGGTGATTGGGTGACAGTCGCCAATGCAGACTATATGCACCTAGATTTAGAATATAGTGAGAACCAATGCATGCACCTGTTTACACGTTTTTTTCTTTGTCTGGAAAGATTGCTAGAAATAGTAGATATGATGGTTATGTTCATTTTATTAGGAAATGAAGCGTACATATTGGTATTGTTACAAAGTTTGTACAAGGAATGTTATCGCTAAAGACTAAAGTCACGTGGGTCATGAGTTCATGACTCCTGATAAAGCGGGCAAGCACTAGAGATGTGATGTCATGGGCCACACTGAACTCGACTTCAAATTTTTGTATATTTTACACACTGAAGCCTCAGATATCCTTCGAAGGTTTGCGTAGATAATTATTTAACGCCGACGAATATGGAAGTGGGCACTCATGACTGATCACACTAGCTTGCTGCTGGTCGATCGTATGAAAGCAAAGCATCCGGCCGGTGCGGCTGGTGTTGCATTGGTTAGGTAAGAGTCGCGTTTGACAGGACTGAATCGACAGATATTTTTTCTCTAGTTCGCATGCACCCCGAATATAAAAACTTTATCTCTCGCGGTAAAGCCGGCCGACTCGACACTCACCAACACATTCGTGCATGCATCTTAGCATCTATCAATCAACGTTTCGTAGACGTCGCCGCAACTCAAGCATTAGGCCAAATTCCACCTTTGTTCATCGTTCGCACACGACCAGGAGTCACTGAATCTAGAGTAGTCGTAGTTAAACGAGGCCATGTTTACATTGTCTATTTTGTAAAAAAATTTTACAATATCCACGTGCTAATTTTTACAATAAGTGTTCAATCAATCAAAAGATTTGTCTTGAAATTTTTTGCGAAACTGTCAAATTAGTTTCACTTTTTATCAACATTTAATGTTCCATGCATGTGTCTAATTAAACATTGATGTATATAACTTTTGGTATTTAGTGGTGTATCTGTGGCCTGAGAAATCAATAATCGTAATAAGCGTTACCATAAATTAATGAATAAATATCACAGTATAAATGTTGCCCCAGTTTGTATTCGTTGTTTTTCTTAATTTATCGGGATAGAGATATTCCTAAGAAAATAGAGAAACAACATGTTCATTTTTTGTGCAGTGGCATATATGATATAACGGTGTTGGCATTGCCCAGCAGAATCTAAAGTTCTACTTGAATACTAAAGTTTATATCATCATTTATTAAATTCTAATCCGGATTACAACATCAGTTATTTAGTCATATGTAATAACCTGGGTTTTTCACTAACCAAAAATGCGAACTTTTTAAATTTTTTCTTGCAATATGTGTGAAGCATGTAGTTCTAGGTTGAAACCGAGACAAACCCACTAACAACTGTGGCATTCATGTAGAATTGTTTGTGGGAGTTGTTAGTGTTCCTTAGTTGGTCTAGGGTTTTGCGACGGAGAGCACAAGTCTGTAGCAACCTCCTCAGAGTCTTTCGTAAATACCCCTCCTTGATTTTCCAATCTCGGATTCCTTCCAACCTATCTTTTCGACTCATACTAAATTCCTCAAGCCCACCTTAATTCCATCTCGATTCATCGTAGCAACCGGAGAATCATTTCACCCTCTTCTCTCTGAAACTCCAGTCAAGCCCACCTCAAACCTCTTTTAGAATTACCCTATATATTCCTATTACTTTTCTTTCAATCTTTCCCCGACCCATTTCAGAAAAACCTCATTCCATTTTTCCTATCAAAATCACCCTAGCAAGGGAGGGAAACCCTTTCTCTCATCTTGAATCATTTCTAATTCCATCGTGAGATCCTCCAAAACCTGTTTTGAATTCATCTCGATCCTCTCTCCCTAAACTCCTCCAAACCTGCCCACTCCTCCTTTCACTTGGGCTGGCGCTCCTCTCCTTTTTCCTCCAAGTCGTAGCCCAGCAGCCGGCCTGCTCCTCCTCTCAGCCACGCCCCAACCCTAGCAGGCCCAATAGCGCAGCAACTGGCCCACCACCTCTCCCTCACCACTGCAGGCCACCCACGCGAGCAAGAGCCCCGCGCAGCCCAGCAGTGCACGCACACCACCGCGGCCCACCTGGCCCAGCCGCGTGCCCTCACTCCCCAAACCCTAGGGCGAATGACGCCCCAGGCAGAGCCGCTGCCGCCACCAGGAGCACGGGCGGCCACCAGCGCGCCGCGACCCCACCCGGGCCTCCGTGCTCGCGATGCGCTCCACGCGTCCCTTAGGTATGGACGTCAAGGTTCGCCGCCATCCATCACATCGAAGCCCTAGCACGCGCACTACAAAAGCCGGTCGTCTTCTTCTTTCGTTCTCTTCCCGAAGCCACCGCCACGCTTCCCACAGCTCCATCCTGCTCCCCATACCGGCCACGACCATGCCTGGGAGAACTGCAACCAGGTGCCACATTGTCGCTGCCGCGCCCCACACATCCGCGTCCACCTCCTGCTCGCCCCAGCCCCGCCGCAGCCTGCAAGCACCGCCAGGAGGCCCAGTACGGCCAGCCACAGTCGCGCTCACAAGAGCCGCAGCTGGTCGCAGCGCCTCCACCGCGGCGTCCTCCTTGCCGTGCCATTTCCGCCTGACCACCACCGAGTGAGCACGTCGCGTGGTGTCGACCCGGGACTGCGTCGAGCCCTGCATTGTTGGCACCTCCTCGTGCCACCACCGACTTTGCCGTGCCTCTGCTTCGTTCGTCGAGCAGCAGGCCGAGCGGACCTCTCCGTTCTTCCCCGAGCCATGAGCCGACCCTGCAGAGCCCGGAACGCGCCACGTCCATTTCTTCCCGGAGCGCCGTCACCCTCGGCTCCTCCTCATGTCGGTGTCCATGCTCCAACACCTCCCTCTACCACTCCTTGGCCGATGCCGTACATCGCCACGCCAGCTCCACCGTCGTTCCTACCTCGTCTGCTCATCCTCGCAGCGACTGCATCCATGAACTCTGTCCTCACCGTGCTCATCCTGTGCTGTAGCAGCGCTCAACGCCTCGCTGGAGCCCCTTCATCTTGCTGGTGAGCACTCATAGCATCAAAGCTCCCACCTTTCTTCTTTCTGTTGCCGGTTCATGGCTGATGCCCGGCCTTCGTGCCACCATTCTCCATTGCACAGGGAAGCGGCCGCCTTGCAACGCCCTCCCAACAAGGCCACGACTACCTCCGACCAGCAGTAATCGATCGGAGACTCAATAGTATGCTCCGGGGTCCAAGTCGCCTCTTTTCCCCACCGTTGCTGTCATGCATGACTGAGACTGGCCTTCGTGCCGTTGTGATTCATCCTTGCAGGGATCCAAGCATGCCCTGGCACCTCCCGGCTGCTTGCCACCCTGTAACACCTGGTTTTCCGAAGAATACCAAGCGTTAACTATATGTGTGCCCAGGATGTCCACAGAACACATATAGTGTCAAATATGGTAAATACCATAAGCAATGCTTAAATACATAGCGAAACATATTTACATTAAGACTTACAAATATATGAAAGCACAACGGAAACTAGTCTTCATCTTCTATCTTCGGGGCACCATACTCCACAGGGACGGTTGACTGGGGGAGCACTCGCCTAGTACTCATGGAACTCCTTTGGAAACTCCTCACTTTATCCACCATCTGGTACCCATCCGGGATTTTTATTGGTGAAACCACAAGCGTCAGCTCACCATGCTCAGCAAGTATAACATGAGGGGGTTGCAAGGCTCAAAAAGCTGACACGGCTGAACTGCGGTAAGCACTTTTAGTTGGTCATATTTTACTTATTAAGAGTCTATGTAACTAAGTTATGCTTAGCACCCCAGTGAGATTATAATAATTATCATCAATATCATTTCATCATCTCGAGCCATCCATAAAATCATCTGTCTCGAAAAGGATCCAGGCCGCTCGTGTCCGCGAGCACGGCTGATATATCAGTTTGATCAAACTCTGCAGAGTGTGTACACTTTCACCATGAGTCGTGAATTCCCAGATGCCCGGGGCCCGTCGACCCACAAACACTGCCAAGGTGAGCGGGCAGGGAACCACTACGAAGCCTTTCACTAGTCGCTCTAACAAGTTAGTAGACGCAAGGTTTCGGCAAGGCGAATGGAGGCCCCCTTCAAGAATGGCACACCATGTGACCGCAGCCCAGCACACATCTTGACAGGCTCGGAACCCATTCTTGAACCTAGACCCCCCTCTAGCGCCTTTCGGTAACTACTAACAAGATAGAGAAGATCTAGTTACTCATCTAAGACCAGAGCCATGTGATTCTCATGGTTGTACGGTAAATCCTGGGTGGCCGCTTTAAGATTCAGATGCATACAGAGGGCAGACTAGAGCGACCAAAAAGGCCCAATGCTCTAGCCCTCTTCTGTCCATGTTGCTTAATAGCATCTTCCCTCCATAGTTGCATAATCATTAATCAATATTATAGATCATTATTGTTGGTGATAGCAACTAAGCCAATCTACCCATATGCAATAACCCATAGGTAACAAGGATATAAGATATCAATAGTTCTAGGTAAAATCCTTATAGGTTTATCATATTAGACACATGCATATGAAAATGTGATTAAATGGTTATTAGGCAACAAGGAAACTCATGTTACACTTGCCTCCAAATGCTTTTCAGGCTCTCCAATTTCTTCACGATCATCCTTGCATAGCTCCACTTCTAACGATCACAACAACCAGCACAAGCTTCACATTCAAACCTAAAAACAGTACACCAAGCATTATAAAAATAAATTACAAAGGTTTGAAAACGTATGGCTTGTTCTATAATCGTGTGAGCACGAAAACTAAACAAAACAAGAACCACAATTAAATGATGTGAGAGATGAAAGGTATATGTGGCAAGGATTGGATTAGATGAGCATGGTGGAATTTGGATTAGAACATATCTAACATAACAAAAAGGATTGAACATGTATTAGGTTTTAAGCACAAGGTTTGGCTTTGTAGAGCATGATGTGTTATGGTGTGCGGTAGAGAAACTGGTGCATTGGAGAATAAGATTGAATTGATATACATCATGTGGCATTCTCGTAGGGATATATGATAATTAGTGATATGATGTTTCCATCACTAAGCTGGAGTGACATATCAAGGTTGATAGTAAGGATAGATGTTTATTTATGGTGAGGATGTAGTTTATGAGACTTGATAAAACACGACTTGAAAAGGAGAAATATGTTTAGTGGTCACAAGATCATGGTGGAGTGATGTGGTTTGATAGGATTAACTAAAATATAGCTCATGGTTCTGCCTGGACGATGCAAATGATGACCAAAATATAAGGATTATGCATGCAACATGTAAGGGCATGTCACATGAAGAGGGCATGTCAATCAGAGATGCACTTAGGATGGAACAAATTTGCAAGTTGGTGGTATGCCGATGAGCACCATTGGAGGACATGGATTGAATAATAGATAACATGATATGACATTGATAACAAGATTTGTCTCTGGTTGTAGAACATAACATGACAAATATGGTGGTGGTGGTTTGGACGGGTAGATCATGTTAAGCGCATGGAGACCATGGATTTAAGGTGGGAAGAGAGGTTACACAAATGGCTTATGTTCTGAATATTCCTTAGAGATATGAGGGAATGATTTTGGATAAGTGAATAGGTTACTTTGGAACATGTCATGACCAACAAATGCACTGAGGTGGATGCTAGATCAACGGAAAACAAGGTTATGTCGATTTGTGCATCGGTTAAGCGTAACCGGTGGAGGACAGCGGGAAATATGATGATAGATTGCATGGTTATAACAAATACAAATGGAAATATATTTTGTGGGATTTCTAGGTACTGCATGGGGGAGGTTATGGCAAAAGGAGGTGACGTTTTGACCATCCGTTGGTAGGAGAACATGATTGCAAGATGCGACTATGTGGTTGTTTGGCATGGCAAGGGCAGCGACATGACAATGATTATAACTCAAGCGTCATTATTCATATGATGAAGCTGACTTGCAGGGATGTGTGTAGGTATATCATACACACAACGGTCAAAGGTGCTGATCACCGGAGTGGTCAATCAACGGGAACGCTCGTGCCAACCCGCTGTGGTGCGGCTGCGGGACAGCAGGACAGCAGGACAGTGACCACAAGATAGGAGCATATATCTTTCATACTTTATCATATAGCCATGAAACTTTTCAGAGGTGTGTGCAACTATATAAAGGATAACATATCCAAAGGGTTGATCAAGAGGTTCAATGGATCAACGGGAACGCCACTGACAAAAATAGGGTCATTTCTGTTTGGACAGCAGGAGCGGCAGACAATTCGGTCTCTATATCTCGGCCATCATGGATTGGATAGCTGAACCAACTTGTGGGATCATATGCAGGGATGTCATGAACATGTAGGTCAAAGGGATTTATGATTTGGTCAGCAGATTAGCGGGGAACGCCGAAAGCACTCAGAGATGCCAATCTGTCCAGACAGCAGGGACAGCGGCACGGTGATGACCATATCTCTAAATTCTCAACTCCTATGAAGAAACCATTTTGCAGGGACGTGTTCAAGGATATGAACTACAATTTCACCAAAGGGTTTGATGATTTGATCAAAGGAACAGCGAGGAACGCCGCTGCCCAAAAACAGCAGCGCTGCTGGCCGCCAGGACAGCAAGACATACAACATGTATATTTCATCGGGAATCAACCAAACATCAACAAGGGTACTTGATATTCAGAGAACACTATAAAAACATTATGGGGGACATGATTTAGGGTTCTCACCATGGGTATTGGTGGGGTGGAGCGGGGAAACTCATCAACGATTGCCGGTGATGACAACGCGGTTCAACGGTGCATCCTTCTCGCGATGCGGTTGATCGGGGCGACATCCATGGTGGTAGAAGCAACCACCACGTCATGGTGAGCAGGGAGGTTGATGTTGAACTCCTCCAAATCCTTGTTGGGTGCTTGGGAAGGAAATCAAGGTGTTTAGATGGGTTGCAATCGCCGAAATACTTCGTTTCCATGGACGGGATGGAGAGGAAATTTGGGGATTGGTTGAGGCAGCCATGGGGGAGAATGAGGAAGAGGAGGGGCATCTCCCCTCTGTTCTTGACGTGGGAACTGAAGGGGGAGGCGTGAGGGGGCTGTGGGGGAGTTATACTTGAAGGGGAAAGGGTGGGAGACCAAAGGGTTGGAAGGCAAAGGGTCTTGTCTTGATATTTTCTTGACTTGGTTGATATTTTTGTGCAAGATGGAGAGGACATCAGGTGGGTGACGTGGGAGAGGTGAGAGGAAGAGGTAGAGGGCTGGTTGGACTCTATGTTGAACCACAAAAGAAGGGGAGGGTGGTTGGGCTTTGACCCACGGCGAAAGATAACTCAAAGTTTTAACTGGATTCAGTTCGAAGCGATGTCGGAGGACGCAATGAGTTGGGTTGACCCATTAGCAATAGAAATAAAGATGGGGAATATGGTTTACTAATGGGATAGATTTAGGTGCTTGTATGAAAACAAGAATACAATATGGAATGATAGTGTTGAGCTTGGCTCGCTAAATTCGTAGAGACACGATAAGGGTTTCGGGAAATTTAGCGTTCCAAAATGGTGAGACCAAGACCGTATGGTTTTCAAGGATGGTTCAAAAATATGTTTGGGTTTGACCAAGAGGAGAACGAGTGGAGGAGAAAGAGTCCATGTATATATTGCCCAAAGGTCAGGAAACGAGAAGAAAGATGGAACTGAGATTAACAGGGGTACATAACATGTGATTGATTTCACTTGAACAAAGTGATGGTAGAGTTGCATATGGGATACAATGATTGATCATTAAGCATATGTTTTGATATTTGAACAAGAGTCAATTAAAAAGGATTGGAATCTCAAATATAAGGAAAAAGGGATAAAGAGAGAACATATTAGGATATGACTAAATAGAGCTTTAAAGAATAGGTGTTAGGGTGATGGCAAGATGAACATTTGAAGAGCCATCAAGGTTTTTGGAATAAGGATCAAGGTATATGGTTCCAAGGATTTAATCATGAATGGGAACTTGATCAAAGATTTGAGAAATTTGATTCCAATTAAACCCTATGCGTGTTTGAAAACTTTTGAAATCATTTTTCATACAAAACACTATGCAAAGGCATGAATGCAACAAACCTTTAAATTGTTCACAAAATGTTTGAAAACTCACATTTTCCATTATCCAGAATGTCAACAACTTAAGCTATGTTGGAATTTTTAGAAAATGGTAAAAATCATTTGTTTTGTTTTAAGTGTTTTCTAGTCACATCCCAAAATAGAAATACCAAGCGTTAACTATATGTGTGCCCAGGATGTCCACAGAACACATATAGTGTCAAATATGGTAAATACCATAAGCAATGCTTAAATACATAGCGAAACATATTTACATTAAGGCTTACAAATATATGAAAGCACAACGGAAACTAGTCTTCATCTTCTATCTTCGGGGCACCATACTCCACAGGGATGGTTGACTGGGGGAGCACTCGCCTAGTACTCATGGAACTCCTTTCGAAACTCCTCACTTTATCCACCATCTGGTACCCATCCGGGATTTTTATTGGTGAAACCACAAGCGTCAGCTCACCATGCTCAGCAAGTATAACATGAGGGGGTTGCAAGGCTCAAAAAGCTGACACGGCTGAACTGCGGTAAGCACTTTTAGTTGGTCATATTTTACTTATTAAGAGTCTATGTAACTAAGTTATGCTTAGCACCCCAGTGAGATTATAATAATTATCATCAATATCATTTCATCATCTCGAGCCATCCATAAAATCATCTGTCTCGAAAAGGATCCAGGCCGCTCGTGTCCGCGAGCACGGCTGATATATCAGTTTGATCAAACTCTGCAGAGTGTGTACACTTTCACCATGAGTCGTGAATTCCCAGATGCCCGGGGCCCGTCGACCCACAAACACTGCCAAGGTGAGCGGGCAGGGAACCACTACGAAGCCTTTCACTAGTCGCTCTAACAAGTTAGTAGACGCAAAGTTTCGGCAAGGCGAATGGAGGCCCCCTTCAAGAATGGCACACCATGTGACCGCAGCCCAGCACACATCTTGACAGGCTCGGAACCCATTCTTGAACCTAGACCCCCCTCTAGCGCCTTTCGGTAACTACTAACAAGATAGAGAAGATCTAGTTACTCATCTAAGACCAGAGCCATGTGATTCTCATGGTTGTACGGTAAATCCTGGGTGGCCGCTTTAAGATTCAGATGCATACAGAGGGCAGACTAGAGCGACCAAAAAGGCCCAATGCTCTAGCCCTCTTCTGTCCATGTTGCTTAATAGCATCTTCCCTCCATAGTTGCATAATCATTAATCAATATTATAGATCATTATTGTTGGTGATAGCAACTAAGCCAATCTACCCATATGCAATAACCCATAGGTAACAAGGATATAAGATATCAATAGTTCTAGGTAAAATCCTTATAGGTTTATCATATTAGACACATGCATATGAAAATGTGATTAAATGGTTATTAGGCAACAAGGAAACTCATGTTACACTTGCCTCCAAATGCTTTTCAGGCTCTCCAATTTCTTCACGATCATCCTTGCATAGCTCCACTTCTAACGATCACAACAACCAGCACAAGCTTCACATTCAAACCTAAAAACAGTACACCAAGCATTATAAAAATAAATTACAAAGGTTTGAAAACGTATGGCTTGTTCTATAATCGTGTGAGCACGAAAACTAAACAAAACAAGAACCACAATTAAATGATGTGAGAGATGAAAGGTATATGTGGCAAGGATTGGATTAGATGAGCATGGTGGAATTTGGATTAGAACATATCTAACATAACAAAAAGGATTGAACATGTATTAGGTTTTAAGCACAAGGTTTGGCTTTGTAGAGCATGATGTGTTATGGTGTGCGGTAGAGAAACTGGTGCATTGGAGAATAAGATTGAATTGATATACATCATGTGGCATTCTCGTAGGGATATATGATAATTAGTGATATGATGTTTCCATCACTAAGCTGGAGTGACATATCAAGGTTGATAGTAAGGATAGATGTTTATTTATGGTGAGGATGTAGTTTATGAGACTTGATAAAACACGACTTGAAAAGGAGAAATATGTTTAGTGGTCACAAGATCATGGTGGAGTGATGTGGTTTGATAGGATTAACTAAAATATAGCTCATGGTTCTGCCTGGACGATGCAAATGATGACCAAAATATAAGGATTATGCATGCAACATGTAAGGGCATGTCACATGAAGAGGGCATGTCAATCAGAGATGCACTTAGGATGGAACAAATTTGCAAGTTGGTGGTATGCCGATGAGCACCATTGGAGGACATGGATTGAATAATAGATAACATGATATGACATTGATAACAAGATTTGTCTCTGGTTGTAGAACATAACATGACAAATATGGTGGTGGTGGTTTGGACGGGTAGATCATGTTAAGCGCATGGAGACCATGGATTTAAGGTGGGAAGAGAGGTTACACAAATGGCTTATGTTCTGAATATTCCTTAGAGATATGAGGGAATGATTTTGGATAAGTGAATAGGTTACTTTGGAACATGTCATGACCAACAAATGCACTGAGGTGGATGCTAGATCAACGGAAAACAAGGTTATGTCGATTTGTGCATCGGTTAAGCGTAACCGGTGGAGGACAGCGGGAAATATGATGATAGATTGCATGGTTATAACAAATACAAATGGAAATATATTTTGTGGGATTTCTAGGTACTGCATGGGGGAGGTTATGGCAAAAGGAGGTGACGTTTTGACCATCCGTTGGTAGGAGAACATGATTGCAAGATGCGACTATGTGGTTGTTTGGCATGGCAAGGGCAGCGACATGACAATGATTATAACTCAAGCGTCATTATTCATATGATGAAGCTGACTTGCAGGGATGTGTGTAGGTATATCATACACACAACGGTCAAAGGTGCTGATCACCGGAGTGGTCAATCAACGGGAACGCTCGTGCCAACCCGCTGTGGTGCGGCTGCGGGACAGCAGGACAGCAGGACAGTGACCACAAGATAGGAGCATATATCTTTCATACTTTATCATATAGCCATGAAACTTTTCAGAGGTGTGTGCAACTATATAAAGGATAACATATCCAAAGGGTTGATCAAGAGGTTCAATGGATCAACGGGAACGCCACTGACAAAAATAGGGTCATTTCTGTTTGGACAGCAGGAGCGGCAGACAATTCGGTCTCTATATCTCGGCCATCATGGATTGGATAGCTGAACCAACTTGTGGGATCATATGCAGGGATGTCATGAACATGTAGGTCAAAGGGATTTATGATTTGGTCAGCAGATTAGCGGGGAACGCCGAAAGCACTCAGAGATGCCAATCTGTCCAGACAGCAGGGACAGCGGCACGGTGATGACCATATCTCTAAATTCTCAACTCCTATGAAGAAACCATTTTGCAGGGACGTGTTCAAGGATATGAACTACAATTTCACCAAAGGGTTTGATGATTTGATCAAAGGAACAGCGAGGAACGCCGCTGCCCAAAAACAGCAGCGCTGCTGGCCGCCAGGACAGCAAGACATACAACATGTATATTTCATCGGGAATCAACCAAACATCAACAAGGGTACTTGATATTCAGAGAACACTATAAAAACATTATGGGGGACATGATTTAGGGTTCTCACCATGGGTATTGGTGGGGTGGAGCGGGGAAACTCATCAACGATTGCCGGTGATGACAACGCGGTTCAACGGTGCATCCTTCTCGCGATGCGGTTGATCGGGGCGACATCCATGGTGGTAGAAGCAACCACCACGTCATGGTGAGCAGGGAGGTTGATGTTGAACTCCTCCAAATCCTTGTTGGGTGCTTGGGAAGGAAATCAAGGTGTTTAGATGGGTTGCAATCGCCGAAATACTTCGTTTCCATGGACGGGATGGAGAGGAAATTTGGGGATTGGTTGAGGCAGCCATGGGGGAGAATGAGGAAGAGGAGGGGCATCTCCCCTCTGTTCTTGACGTGGGAACTGAAGGGGGAGGCGTGAGGGGGCTGTGGGGGAGTTATACTTGAAGGGGAAAGGGTGGGAGACCAAAGGGTTGGAAGGCAAAGGGTCTTGTCTTGATATTTTCTTGACTTGGTTGATATTTTTGTGCAAGATGGAGAGGACATCAGGTGGGTGACGTGGGAGAGGTGAGAGGAAGAGGTAGAGGGCTGGTTGGACTCTATGTTGAACCACAAAAGAAGGGGAGGGTGGTTGGGCTTTGACCCACGGCGAAAGATAACTCAAAGTTTTAACTGGATTCAGTTCGAAGCGATGTCGGAGGACGCAATGAGTTGGGTTGACCCATTAGCAATAGAAATAAAGATGGGGAATATGGTTTACTAATGGGATAGATTTAGGTGCTTGTATGAAAACAAGAATACAATATGGAATGATAGTGTTGAGCTTGGCTCGCTAAATTCGTAGAGACACGATAAGGGTTTCGGGAAATTTAGCGTTCCAAAATGGTGAGACCAAGACCGTATGGTTTTCAAGGATGGTTCAAAAATATGTTTGGGTTTGACCAAGAGGAGAACGAGTGGAGGAGAAAGAGTCCATGTATATATTGCCCAAAGGTCAGGAAACGAGAAGAAAGATGGAACTGAGATTAACAGGGGTACATAACATGTGATTGATTTCACTTGAACAAAGTGATGGTAGAGTTGCATATGGGATACAATGATTGATCATTAAGCATATGTTTTGATATTTGAACAAGAGTCAATTAAAAAGGATTGGAATCTCAAATATAAGGAAAAAGGGATAAAGAGAGAACATATTAGGATATGACTAAATAGAGCTTTAAAGAATAGGTGTTAGGGTGATGGCAAGATGAACATTTGAAGAGCCATCAAGGTTTTTGGAATAAGGATCAAGGTATATGGTTCCAAGGATTTAATCATGAATGGGAACTTGATCAAAGATTTGAGAAATTTGATTCCAATTAAACCCTATGCGTGTTTGAAAACTTTTGAAATCATTTTTCATACAAAACACTATGCAAAGGCATGAATGCAACAAACCTTTAAATTGTTCACAAAATGTTTGAAAACTCACATTTTCCATTATCCAGAATGTCAACAACTTAAGCTATGTTGGAATTTTTAGAAAATGGTAAAAATCATTTGTTTTGTTTTAAGTGTTTTCTAGTCACATCCCAAAATAGAAATACCAAGCGTTAACTATATGTGTGCCCAGGATGTCCACAGAACACATATAGTGTCAAATATGGTAAATACCATAAGCAATGCTTAAATACATAGCGAAACATATTTACATTAAGACTTACAAATATATGAAAGCACAACGGAAACTAGTCTTCATCTTCTATCTTCGGGGCACCATACTCCACAGGGACGGTTGACTGGGGGAGCACTCGCCTAGTACTCATGGAACTCCTTTGGAAACTCCTCACTTTATCCACCATCTGGTACCCATCCGGGATTTTTATTGGTGAAACCACAAGCGTCAGCTCACCATGCTCAGCAAGTATAACATGAGGGGGTTGCAAGGCTCAAAAAGCTGACACGGCTGAACTGCGGTAAGCACTTTTAGTTGGTCATATTTTACTTATTAAGAGTCTATGTAACTAAGTTATGCTTAGCACCCCAGTGAGATTATAATAATTATCATCAATATCATTTCATCATCTCGAGCCATCCATAAAATCATCTGTCTCGAAAAGGATCCAGGCCGCTCGTGTCCGCGAGCACGGCTGATATATCAGTTTGATCAAACTCTGCAGAGTGTGTACACTTTCACCATGAGTCGTGAATTCCCAGATGCCCGGGGCCCGTCGACCCACAAACACTGCCAAGGTGAGCGGGCAGGGAACCACTACGAAGCCTTTCACTAGTCGCTCTAACAAGTTAGTAGACGCAAGGTTTCGGCAAGGCGAATGGAGGCCCCCTTCAAGAATGGCACACCATGTGACCGCAGCCCAGCACACATCTTGACAGGCTCGGAACCCATTCTTGAACCTAGACCCCCCTCTAGCGCCTTTCGGTAACTACTAACAAGATAGAGAAGATCTAGTTACTCATCTAAGACCAGAGCCATGTGATTCTCATGGTTGTACGGTAAATCCTGGGTGGCCGCTTTAAGATTCAGATGCATACAGAGGGCAGACTAGAGCGACCAAAAAGGCCCAATGCTCTAGCCCTCTTCTGTCCATGTTGCTTAATAGCATCTTCCCTCCATAGTTGCATAATCATTAATCAATATTATAGATCATTATTGTTGGTGATAGCAACTAAGCCAATCTACCCATATGCAATAACCCATAGGTAACAAGGATATAAGATATCAATAGTTCTAGGTAAAATCCTTATAGGTTTATCATATTAGACACATGCATATGAAAATGTGATTAAATGGTTATTAGGCAACAAGGAAACTCATGTTACACTTGCCTCCAAATGCTTTTCAGGCTCTCCAATTTCTTCACGATCATCCTTGCATAGCTCCACTTCTAACGATCACAACAACCAGCACAAGCTTCACATTCAAACCTAAAAACAGTACACCAAGCATTATAAAAATAAATTACAAAGGTTTGAAAACGTATGGCTTGTTCTATAATCGTGTGAGCACGAAAACTAAACAAAACAAGAACCACAATTAAATGATGTGAGAGATGAAAGGTATATGTGGCAAGGATTGGATTAGATGAGCATGGTGGAATTTGGATTAGAACATATCTAACATAACAAAAAGGATTGAACATGTATTAGGTTTTAAGCACAAGGTTTGGCTTTGTAGAGCATGATGTGTTATGGTGTGCGGTAGAGAAACTGGTGCATTGGAGAATAAGATTGAATTGATATACATCATGTGGCATTCTCGTAGGGATATATGATAATTAGTGATATGATGTTTCCATCACTAAGCTGGAGTGACATATCAAGGTTGATAGTAAGGATAGATGTTTATTTATGGTGAGGATGTAGTTTATGAGACTTGATAAAACACGACTTGAAAAGGAGAAATATGTTTAGTGGTCACAAGATCATGGTGGAGTGATGTGGTTTGATAGGATTAACTAAAATATAGCTCATGGTTCTGCCTGGACGATGCAAATGATGACCAAAATATAAGGATTATGCATGCAACATGTAAGGGCATGTCACATGAAGAGGGCATGTCAATCAGAGATGCACTTAGGATGGAACAAATTTGCAAGTTGGTGGTATGCCGATGAGCACCATTGGAGGACATGGATTGAATAATAGATAACATGATATGACATTGATAACAAGATTTGTCTCTGGTTGTAGAACATAACATGACAAATATGGTGGTGGTGGTTTGGACGGGTAGATCATGTTAAGCGCATGGAGACCATGGATTTAAGGTGGGAAGAGAGGTTACACAAATGGCTTATGTTCTGAATATTCCTTAGAGATATGAGGGAATGATTTTGGATAAGTGAATAGGTTACTTTGGAACATGTCATGACCAACAAATGCACTGAGGTGGATGCTAGATCAACGGAAAACAAGGTTATGTCGATTTGTGCATCGGTTAAGCGTAACCGGTGGAGGACAGCGGGAAATATGATGATAGATTGCATGGTTATAACAAATACAAATGGAAATATATTTTGTGGGATTTCTAGGTACTGCATGGGGGAGGTTATGGCAAAAGGAGGTGACGTTTTGACCATCCGTTGGTAGGAGAACATGATTGCAAGATGCGACTATGTGGTTGTTTGGCATGGCAAGGGCAGCGACATGACAATGATTATAACTCAAGCGTCATTATTCATATGATGAAGCTGACTTGCAGGGATGTGTGTAGGTATATTCATATTTTTGAACCCAACTCATTTTTGTGCAAGATGGAGAGGACATCAGGTGGGTGACGTGGGAGAGGTGAGAGGAAGAGGTAGAGGGCTGGTTGGACTCTATGTTGAACCACAAAAGAAGGGGAGGGTGGTTGGGCTTTGACCCACGGCGAAAGATAACTCAAAGTTTTAACTGGATTCAGTTCGAAGCGATGTCGGAGGACGCAATGAGTTGGGTTGACCCATTAGCAATAGAAATAAAGATGGGGAATATGGTTTACTAATGGGATAGATTTAGGTGCTTGTATGAAAACAAGAATACAATATGGAATGATAGTGTTGAGCTTGGCTCGCTAAATTCGTAGAGACACGATAAGGGTTTCGGGAAATTTAGCGTTCCAAAATGGTGAGACCAAGACCGTATGGTTTTCAAGGATGGTTCAAAAATATGTTTGGGTTTGACCAAGAGGAGAACGAGTGGAGGAGAAAGAGTCCATGTATATATTGCCCAAAGGTCAGGAAACGAGAAGAAAGATGGAACTGAGATTAACAGGGGTACATAACATGTGATTGATTTCACTTGAACAAAGTGATGGTAGAGATGCATATGGGATACAATGATTGATCATTAAGCATATGTTTTGATATTTGAACAAGAGTCAATTAAAAAGGATTGGAATCTCAAATATAAGGAAAAAGGGATAAAGAGAGAACATATTAGGATATGACTAAATAGAGCTTTAAAGAATAGGTGTTAGGGTGATGGCAAGATGAACATTTGAAGAGCCATCAAGGTTTTTGGAATAAGGATCAAGGTATATGGTTCCAAGGATTTAATCATGAATGGGAACTTGATCAAAGATTTGAGAAATTTGATTCCAATTAAACCCTATGCGTGTTTGAAAACTTTTGAAATCATTTTCATACAAAACACTATGCAAAGGCATGAATGCAACAAACCTTTAAATTGTTCACAAAATGTTTGAAAACTCACATTTTCCATTATCCAGAATGTCAACAACTTAAGCTATGTTGGAATTTTTAGAAAATGGTAAAAATCATTTGTTTTGTTTTAAGTGTTTTCTAGTCACATCCCAAAATAGAAATTTTGGGGTGTGACACACCCTGATCGGCCAGCCTCCGGCTCGCCACAGCCCCTGTTGGCCAGCCCTGGCCAGCCGTAGCCAGCTACCGGCCAGTCGAAGCCAGTCGCAGCAGGCTACAGCAGGCCAGCAGCAAGCTGCAGCCGGCCAGCGTGGGCAGGAGCTGGCCAACAGCAAGCCACAGCCGGCCAAGACGTGCTGCAGCAGCCTCGCTGCCTCCCTCACTCCAAGGTTGAACCTTTGAACCTAGTCACGCCATTCTTGACGTCGGCAAGCCCTTGTTTTTCATTCTTCTTATTCGTACACGTTCATACTCGTTATCCTGTGCAAATGCATGTTGTTCATACTTGACCTGTCCATCTTATCTATATTATCACACTTGTGATCTATATATCTATGTCGTCTCTTGTTCATGATCATACATGCTCGTATCGTCTATGCCTATGCCATGCCTTCATGCTGGATTATCTATCTTGTCGCTTTGGATGTGTGCTATTCCGTTTAGGGGTCGTGGTGTCGTCTGTTGTGTGCTTGTTTTGTTGCCTATCTGTGGACTATGCCTTCGAACCGGTCGAGGGATCGTACCTCGTTCGCACGTTCGGTCGTGGGTCCGTCCCATCATGGCCGTAACGCCGAGTGTAACTCGTCCCTCGGGTTTTAGTTGACTTCGTCATCTTCAATTGCTAGCCCCTGTCCACGTCCCTAGGATAGGTTACCGTGAGCTCGATGTCATCTTCGATGCAGGTCTTATCCACACATTTCGAGCCCTCCGTAGCCTTGTCTAGTGGGATACGTATTGGGGATAACAACCGTTGAACGGACTCGTGGAGGTTTTGCTCATGGCCGCGGGATCCTTCGCTATGACCATCGGGCTATGCCCCCTTTTCTCGCTTGCTTCTTATCCTATCCTTCTCATATGCTTGCGCCACCTAGACCATAGCGTTTCATCAGATCTAGCGGTGACAACCGCATCGCTACGAGCCGACGGAATAGCCTTGTGTCGTTTAGCGACACGGTTGTGGAGCCCTATGAGTTGGTTTGGATCGCGGAGCCGTGTCTCTTCCTCTCAACCCCCATCGTTCCATGGCACGTTGGCTGAAAGAGAGCGGAACCTTTTCTCTCGTCTTGCTCTTTTACTCGATCCTCGTCGATCCAGCAAGACGTGGATCGAGTCCCTCGCTCTTTTGGTGTTTATCGCCCTCTTGATTCCACTCCTTCGATTCTCGTCATTCTATGGCGAGTGGATCAAAGGAATGTGAATCCCGCTCCCCTCTCTTTTGCTTCTTCGTGCTTGAGCCTGGTATGCTTGTACCTATTGTCGACCATAGCACTCTTAGGGTCCTTGCGGTGACAACTGCACCGCGAAGGTCTCGGGGTATGCTCTCGCGCATTTAGTGCACCTAGGTCAAGGTACCCTACAAGTGGTCGAGCACTTGCGTCTTAGTGTGTCACTTCTCTCTGATTCCCCGTCCTTGACATGGCGTGGGAGTTGGGGGAAGTAGACCACTCCTGTTCTCTTCTCTCCCCCATTCCATCCTCTCTGGGTTCCCACTGATCACAATGGCTTTTGGATTGAGAGAGACTGGGACTGCTTTTAGCCGCTTCCTCCAATTCTCGTCAGTTCCAATGACGTCCGGATCGGAAGACTGCGAGCTGTGGTCTTCGCATAGGATGAGCTAGGGTCTAAGCCTTTATACTTAAGCCGTACAGATCGACTCGCTTGACCCAGGAAGTACCGGCTAGGCTATGACTTTAACTCGTCCTTAGCGAATAGCCACTTCTGTTTCTTTGGCCCTAGGATCGGACATTCGCCGAGAGGGCCATGTTGCCTTTCCTTTTTGAGTTCTTTCAGGTGTCTTCATTTCTTCTGAGTCTTGTCGTCCTTTTCAGTGTATTGATTGTTTCCTTGTTTGCGTTTCGCACTCACGAGGTAATTGCGTCGAGGATAGCAATGACCGGACTGGGACCCGTTGGCCGAGGAGAGCATGGATCGGACCAGGACCCGGAGGACAACAACACCAAGTACCCTGAGGATACCGGGATTGACTACTAAACAGGTGTCATGGCAGCACCATTCTCTTAGAAACCTATTTAGGCATTGCAATAATGTAGATTGCTAGTGCTTTACTTTTATGCAATTGAACTGTGATAGGTTGCATTAGAATTGCTTGAAAGCCATTACCTTGTTGCAACCTTTCCCCTGCACACCCGCTGATAGGCTAGACTCGCTCGCTGCTACTAACTGCTTATTTGCTGCTATTGCCATTACATACTTATGACTGAATTGAGTGGATAACTGGAACAGAATCGGACTAAGGCACTGGGTGCCGATAATATTATAACTACTTGGGGAGATCTTGGCGTGAGTCTTGGGTGTGTAGTGGGGGTTTGAGTCGACTGGACATGATTTACGATGAGCCCTGGGGGCGAGTCATGCCGGGGGAGTGTGACCTGGGCATTCCCCATGTGAGGTACCTGTGCTGGGTGCATGAGACCCTAGGTGGGTTTGAGGATGAGATCCCGAGGAGGAGACTCTCTGTGGGACGAGTCTTCGGGATAGAGGTTTCATCGGGGTAAGCTGCGGTTTGACCCCAGAGACGGAAGACATCCTGTCCGGTTACTACCTAGGAACTGTTATGTTGAGAGAACCGGGTTGTAGGACCCTTCGTGGACACCACTGATTCCTGAATGGGCGGGATCTGGGAGGTCAACCTCCCCGGAGCATTGCCACTGCTATTAGGTAGATAGGTGATAGTGTAGGGAGGTACGGGCTACGGTCCACACCCTCCCGAGACAGCGTTGTACCCTGGGGGCCCGGTACTTCGTCTCACAGTCTCAGCGTGCCGAAATTCGTTTCGGGGTGACCCAGGGCTGAGTGATAGAGTGGCATTGCCTCGGATGGGCGGTGGCCGAGTATCGGCCTAGGCGTTGTACAGCGCCGATGATGGCGAACTTGTGGTTCCAGGTGTACAAGCTCTGCAGAGTTATTGATCTATACGTATAGCCGCGTCCTCGGTCATGGACATTCCTACGATCTACGCTTCCCTTGACTAGTTAGAGGTGTCCTTCTCTTCTCCCCCTGGGTTTTGATAGGTTTCCGGCGTTGGCCGCTGAGGCAAGTGACGAGAGGGAGTCGTCCTTGCCGCCTAGAGAGTGAGAGTGTGGTGAGATGTGCTGGGATGGGAGAACATGTGGATGAGATGGGTTAAAATTTGAAGAACTATGATTAAAACTTGATTACTACTATTATTATATTGCATGCTAGGATGCAACCCACAGCCCAAATATCAGGATCGCCAGATCCCTTAGAAGTAGGCCACTTAAAGCTCATAGGTGCTGACCATGGCCTGCGCGTATCTGGTGGCGTGCAGAACGGACCTACAGGATTAGTGGGAATGGTATAAGGTCACGACCGCGTCTAAGGATGGCGACAATGGAGAACCGGAGGATTAGGTGGACTCGTGCTGCGCTCAAGTTTGGTTGAGATGATCAAGTCCAGTTCGCAGATGTTTTACGCCGACTCTGATGATTGACCGTGAAGGAGCCTTTACCGGATGATGCACTACACTGACTCAGCAGCTGTTAGGTGTGCGTATGCGTTAGTATACCTATATAGGTGTGTTTAACCAGTGTTGTAATGTATTGTAAATGTGTACTTACGCATTGTATGACTGTGATATCAACTGTATAATGATAATGTGACAGTTGAGGATCCCTCAACTGCTATATTATGATGTATCCTGCGATTTTCCCTTCAAGGAAAAATCGGGATTGTTACATCATATCACTACTAGATTCGCCGGCTTTGCAGAGTGTTCCTGGCACTCGGTAAAGGCCCAAATATGTACACTCAGCAAAGCTTTTGCCGAGTGTCCCAATCGGCAGAGTACACACAACAAATTTTTGAATGAGTAAAGAGGTCTTTGCCCAGTGCTTGATTTTGGACATTCGGCAAAGCCTTTGCCGAGTACAAAAAAAGGCAAAACTGAGCACTCTGTAAAATAGCAAAAAATGAGCAAGTCACGGCATTTTTCTTGCAAAATCTGCACCCTACAAGTATGATGGGATTCGAACTCGCAACCTCTCCCTCACGCACCCCACTCTACTACTGCACCACACTGTCACTTATGTCTAGATTCTGTTTTTGCTTGTTTGAGGCCCTAAATGATTTCAAATAAAAAAGTTATCAACTACAAAGTTTTATAGTTTTTCATGATCTACAACTATCATTTTGGTAGTTGCCCTATCCGAGTCTGTTTACAAGATTTGAATTTCAAATATGAGAAATTCAAACGTAATTTTCGTTGATAAGATGATTCCAAATCAAAAAGTTTTCAACTACAAAGTTTCATAACTTTTCGAGATGTACAACTTTTATTTTGACCGTTTCTCCATCCTTAGTCGTTTGAAACATTCAAATTTGAGAAATTTAGACGTACTTTTTGTTGGCGAAATTGATTTAAATTAGATACTGCTCAACTAAAGTTGTATATGTTCTTAAGATCCACAATTTTTTTGGTCATCTGTTCATCCAACATAGTGGTAGTAATATTGTTTACAAAACTTAGAGATCTCTTCTAGTTTTCATGAAACTATATATGGAGATGTAGATTTTGTGAACAATGTTACTATCGCTTTATCGAATGAAGAAATGACCAAAACGAAAGTTGAGATCTTGAGAAGTTATACAACTTTATAATTGAATATTTTTTTAATTTGAATTCATTTAGGGCCTTAAAATCAGCTTTGTAGATCTTGTTTGCCCGCTGTCAAATCAAAAACACTCGGCAAAGAAGCAAGTTTACCGAGTGTTTTTTTTTGGCACTCGGCAAAGAGCCTCTTTGTCAAGTGTCTGGAAAAAAACACTCGGCGAACCATCTAGCACTCGACTAAGATGTATTTTCCAGTAGTGTACATAGTAATAGAGCTGCCAACGGTTCTTCGTCAACGTGTGACATCGTTTAATGGACATCTACAACTAACCTTTATCAAGATATAATCGCAAAAAGAGAGTCTATATTTCTCTCCCCTAATATAATCTCGCACCTTCCCCAATCCACAAGCATTAATCAAATAGTACAATAATGAATTGAAATGGGCACCTTTGTAACAATTGAAAACAAGTACTTTTTTCGAACTGGGAACTTCCCATTTCCATTGTTTAAAACGTAAATAGAGAGTCATAGAAGAACAGAGACAATAGAAGCTGGGAGAGAGAGAGGGGGGGGAGGGATCCATCACGACAACCGCAACAAAGTATAGCTAACAGACTGTGTTACCACCACGCAAAGGTAAAGAGACTAGTTTGAGACACAAAAGGACCAGTGCGTTTGACCCACAACGCAAAAGGAGCAACGGAGTCACCAAAAAAGAGGCAGCATCTAGAGCTAATTCCACAGAGCAGCATCACTGGCTATTGGTGTTGTTGCAATTTCCACCAGTCAAATTGCCCCCGTCCTGCTTCTTGGCCAGCAAGTTTTTCGCCACCTGAAGCATAGTCTTGACGCCATCTTCCAGGACCTTCTTGTCCACCTCGTTGAATAAACCTGCCCAGAATTTCATTAGCATGCAAGCATGGCATATGATCTCAAGGGGGCCACTAATCAGCTTATTATCAAAACAAGCGCGGTTTCTGGCTTTTCAGATCGCCCAGAACACCGCTCCAGCGCCCCACACATGTAATTCCCTCCTAGCAGGGAGCCATTTTTCAAGCCACTGCCAACTATTGTTGAAACCATTGGGAATAGAATCGGCACCCAGACAATGGGCAATACAAGCCCAGATAATTTTTGCCATCGAGCAGTTAAAGAAAAGGTGATCAAGACATTCATTAGTGGGACAAAAGCTACAATAAGGTAAACCATTCCATCTTCTTTTTCTCAGATTATCCTTGGTAAGAATGACATTATTAGCCATGAGCCAGATGAAGAATTTAATTTTTTGAGGAACCTTTCCTTTCAAAATGTATTTATTACTATTCCCATATTCATTCTTAATAAGGGCATTATACATAGATTTAACAGTGTATTTCCCTCTTTTTTCCAATTTCCAAGTGATAATGTCCTCCTCATCAGATAGTCTGAATTTCAACACAAAATCCCAAATAGTCTCCCAAGCCTCCCTCATGTCAGGGAGTAGCCATCTTCTAAAAGTAAGCACAATATTTCCAGTCTTAACACTGTAAACAGTAGTGTTTTTTTGCTCGCATAAGGCATACAACTCAGGGAACCTATTTTGAAGAGATTCATCAATCAGCCATGGGTCCTCCCAAAATCTAGTATTTTTGCCATCCCTGATAGTGACTTTCCTACCTTGAAGATAAAGATCCCTAACCTTTAATAGATCAGAGACCAAATAGGGGAATCATTTATCTTATGTTTAACAGTGCAAATCCCCTCCTTAGATAGGTATTTAGCAAGAACAATATCTTGCCACAGGCCTTTCTCAGTCTCAAGTTTCCACCACCATTTACACAACAAGCTAATATTCATTTTTTCAAGGTTTTTAATCCCAGTACCACCTTTGTTCTTACTTTTGCACACATTACTCCATTTTACAAGATGTCATTTCTTTTTTGTCCACCCACCCTGCCAAAAAAATGTCCTCTGAATTTTGTCAATATCTTTGATGGTTGTTTTAGGCAACAGATAGACATACATATGATACATTGGGGAGTTACTTAGCATTAATGAGAGTAGCTCTCCCAGACATGGACATAGTACCTCCTTTCCACACATCTAACTTTTTGTTACTTTTCTCAGTTAGAGGAAGCCAATCACTTACATGAAGTCTACTGGGGCTAATTGGTACTCCCAAGTATTTCACAGGAAACACTCCTATCTGGCAATTAAAGATTTCAGCATATTTAGATCCCCACTCTTCTTCATCATTGATCATCAAAATTTCACTTTTATCAAAGTTAATTTTCAAGCCAGAAATTAGCTCAAACAGATATAAAAGCGTCTTCATATTCTGAGCTTTCTCAGTATCATGTACCAGACACAAAATGGTGTCATCAGCATATTGCAAAATAGCCACACCTTTGGAAATAATATGAGGAATTAAACCGGTTATAATTCCATTATCTTGAGCTTTTAGAACCATTCTGGTAAGACAATCAGCAGCAAAATTGAACATGATTGGAGATAAAGGATCACCCTGCCAAACCCCCTTGTAACTTTTAATATAGGGGCCAATAGAGTTGTTCATATTAACATTAACAGTACCACCAGCAACCACCTGATGAATCCAGGCACACCATTTAGGACTGAAACCTCTTTTAGCTAGACAATCAAACAATAATTTCCAGCTCACTTTGTCATATGCCTTTTCAAAATCAATTTTAAACAGAATTCCAATCTCTTTTTCTCCTTTTGGTTTCATGAATAATCTCATGAAGGCACATAATTCCAGAGGTAATGTTTCTTCCTTTCATGAATGCAGTTTATGTCTGATGAATGAGTTTATCAAATGATTCAATCCTGAGAGTTAGCACTTTTGTTATCAATTTATAAAGACAGTTTCGAAGACAGATAGGTCTAAATTGTTGAATTTTGGAGGCCTCTTTCACTTTAGGTAGCAAGGATATTACCCCATTGTTAAGTCTAGTGATATCTGCCTTGCCCTTGTGAAAGACATTGAACAATTCAACAATATTCCCTTTCACAATGCTCCAATAGCATTGATAGAATTCAATTGGGATTTTTTCAGGCCCCGGAGCTTTGTTTTTCCATTTGCAAAAGAGCATTTTTAATTTCTTCTTCAGAGAAATCCTGGCAAAGAATTTCATTATCCTCATCAGATAATTTATAGCAGTCACCCCAAAGAGAATCATCAATTTCAATATCATACTCAGGGCAGGTCCAAAGAGTTATCTATAATAATCAGTGGCATGATTTAGCAAATTTTCATCACCCTCTATAATATTTCTAGCTTTTTCTAAACTAAAAATAGTATTCTTCCTTTTTCTTCCATTGGCACACTTATGAAAATACCTAGTATTCAGGTCGCCTTTCAACAGCTAGTTCTCATGGCTTCTATTACACCAATACATTTCCTCCTGGTGAAGTAATTCAAGATTTTCAGAAAGAATGGCAACTTTTCTATCAATCTGGCTTGAGAATAAGCCCTGATTTTCTTCAATTTTCTCAAGTTTACTAAGCTCTTCTTGTAAAAGTTTCCTTTTCTTTCTATTTTCACCTTGGAGGTTAAACCAACAACCTTTGAAATATTGTTTCACCAATTTCAGTTTTTGTTGAACCCTATCAACAGTGGTTTTGGCATTACATCTTCTATTCTAGATTTTGCCAACTTCTTGAATAAACTCAGTATTTAAAGTCTAGCTAGACTCAAATCTAAATTGAATATGGCATAATCTTGAGCTTTGATCAGAAAGTAAAATCAAGGGGTTATGGTCAGAGACTTCTCTGGGCAATTTCCTAACAATAGCATGTGGGAAAATATCTTCCCAATCATTTGAGACTAGAATCCTATCTAATTTTTCCATGATAGGGGGGTCTTGGTTATTAGACCAAGTAAAAAGACCACCATTCATTTCAATTTCTCGCAGTCCATAAAAATTGATCAAAGAGTTAAAAAGGCTAGTATGCCTATGAACCCCACTCTGAGTATTTCTCTCCTTGATGTATCATATGATATTAAAATCACCCCCAATAAGGATGGGATCCTGGTTCATGGAGCAAAAATTGGATAGCTTAGCCAAGAAGGGGAGCTTCCCCTCCTCATGAGCATCACCATATACAATAATGATATTGCATTTGACTCTCAGTTGCTTATCCCAAAGATTTAATTGAATCATGTATTCTCCCTGTTTGAATGACCCCACATCTACTAGATCAATTCTAATACCTACTAAAATGCCACTAGATTTCCCTTTAGAAGGGTTCCGAAGCCACAAATAATCTTGATAAGGATCAATCTTTCTAATTGTAGAATCGTCACAGGTTTCAGTCATTGTTTCCTGCAACCCTATAAAAAGAAATTGATGTTTGTAGATAAGATCTTTTAAGAAGGTAGGGGTGCCTTTTCTCTTAAGGCCCCTACAATTCCACACCAAGCCTTGCATATGATTCATGATTTTTTTCTTAGATTTCTTTTTTGGCAATCCAGGAGCTTCTTGAGATTTTTTGCCATTTTTTTTGATAGTTGCAATCATAGGGGATTTTTTCCTTCTTTCTTCTTTTTTCTTGATTGCACAAGAATGAAATCATCTGGTTCAGAGGACTCCTCATGAACCCATTCAATAGCAGGTAAATCACCACTCTCATTTTCCTCCTCAATTTCTTCAATTTGCACAACATTCTTATTCTTCTATTTATCATATAAATTTGCTCTAACAGTCTCAAGCTCTTTTAGAATGTAAAAAGGGTTACTACTAGATATATTAGTATGAATACCCTTTTTTTAGACAGATTGTCAAAAGAATGCTGTGACATGGAAGAAGAAACAGAAGGATAAGATGTACCTTCAAGATTCTTTCTCTTCTTCATAATTTCACTCTTCTCCTGGGTAGTCAGCAGGATATCCTTCTTCAATCTGTCACTCCTCCTCCTGTCCTAAAATGTAATGTCTTGAGCATTGTATGATGATCCCATTTGACCAACAGCAAGTACATCTTCTTGATGATTAACCTCAATTGGTGCCTGGTTTTGGTGAACTCTTTCTCCAGAAGTGATACTACCCTGAGTATTGACAATGCCATCATCAAGTGAAAGAGTCTCAGGAGAAGTAAAGTTGCCCACAAGTCCACCCATATCTCCAGATGTGGAGTCATGTAGGACTTGAATAGCTGCGGATTCAGATAGTTTCCCTTCCCCATCAGATATGGATAACTGAGCATCAGTAGGATTCTTCTTAAGATTCACATTCCCCTTTGGAATAGCTTCAAGAGCTCCAATTTTCTCCAGCCTCTCACTAAGTGTTTCACTCTCAGAATCAGAATCATCAATGTACTCAGGAATTTGCACCATGTTTTCCTTTTCACTTTCAATAATCTGATCAAAGGTTTCCTCATTTGTAACCACATCAGCTTTAGCTTCCATAGGTATTAGATGCATCATCTTGGCCGGTGCAGAAGCAGCCAAGCCTTCACTCTGACTTTGGGAGCAGCCTGCTCCAATTCTGGCAAACTTACCACCAGATTTCTCTTTTTGTTTTTCTCTAGAGCCATAACCTTGAATACCATCAGATTTGTATTTTTTGGAAGGTGGTTGATTATCATCACTAACCACAATGCCACTGCTAAGCACCTTTTCTTTTCTGTAGTTGACACTTCCCTCTCAAATATGAAATCATAAAGAAATAAGCCAAGAGAACTCTCAGCCATTTTAGGGACCTTCATGACATCTCTGCAAGCAATTTTCATCCTCACAAACCCACAGGATAATCTTGTGGATTCATCAATTTCCATCACTTTACCAACTAGCCCACCAACCTTAGAACAGGTTCTGATTGACCTTTGATCATGTGGAATATTCCTCACTCTAAACCATCCCTGTTGAAGCACCCCCTTGGCCCCAATGTTGGGAGACCATGCTTCTATTTTTAACTGGGCATCAACATTCCTCATAGCCATGTATTTAAAATAGCTCCAGTACTTGACCATCTCAGCATTGGGGAATCTCACTACAAATTTCTTCTCACCAATAGCTCTAGCCTTCCATTTCCATGTCCCAAGCCCTGCCATATTCCCAAACTCTTGCTCAATCTGCCACCCACTAACATCCCCATCAACTATGGTAACAATGGCAATACTCTCTTTTTCTTTGTGAGATCTAGAGTATATATTCTCATCAATGAAGAAGAAACTTTGGTCTTCAACCTGAGTAGCACAAAGTTCTAGGACAGTATTCCAAGGAACACATCTACCACAAACATATGTACTATGATACCCCAGTCCACAAAACTCACAAAACTGACGCCTACAATCCTTGGTAAGATGGTTAAAGAGGCCACAAATCTCACATGGGATACGATTCTTGTTCTGATTTTGTGGAGCTCGGTCAAGATTCTCAGGCTGAGGATTGGGTTTCATACCTTGAAGATCCAGGTCTTTGCCAGAGGAGCCAGCTTCGGCCTTAGCCCACTGATCCCACTTCTTGTTGCCATCCATCTGTTCCTCGGAACCCACGATTTCCTGATGGTGGTTCTTGCTCTTTCCCTTTTGCAATGTTGTGATCCACAGGCTGCTTATCAGTTCTTCGCCATACCAGATCACGAGTTGCCGTTCGCCCCGCACCACGGCCTTGGCGACCACCACCAAAACCTTCCCGACCAGCTCCACGCCCACCCCCACCTCGAGGAAACATCTCAATCACCACGATATCGGCACTCTCAGATCTCACAGCATCAGCGTATGACTTGGCTGGGGCTCCTTTCCAGAAGTGCCCAACGAATGTCTTGAGGTTGGGGAATTTGGGGCTCGATTTAGGGTTAACAGTTGAATCAGATTTGGCACAAGCGTGGAGCCCGGGGGTATGAGGTGGGGAAGTGGGATTGTGGTGCTCTGACTCAGAGTCACCCCCAACCACCCGCTCACCACCCTCCTGATGCACGCCGCGTGTGCCCGATACAGGTAATGGCCCTAGGATCCCAGCGGTGATCTTCACCGTGGGCGGTGATCGGAACCATCGCTCAGAATGAATAGAATTAGAAGGTGCATGATTCTCTTGCCTCCCGACTGAATGAAAAAAACAATTACCATCCGCTTGCGATACCCTATGATCAGGCCAGCAAAATTCAATCGGGACATCCTTCAATTTGATACTATGCCACCCCACCCTCTCCAAAGGAGAATGAGTCGCAGCAGAGTTACGGCTCAGGATAGAACGTCGCACAGGAATCGGGCATGAATGCGCTCTGCGCAAATCACCATGATCCAACTCGAATCAAGGAGAAGGAAGAGAATGGAAGGTTTGCTCACCACTCCGTCTGGAAGCAAGGACATCGGCAGGTGAGATGTTGGGGGGTCCTCCACCCACACGATGTTCTCAGCACGCCATCGATCCCGTTGGAGGATCCTCTTCTCCAAATCCCCTCGGCAATGGCGATCGCCACTGTGGAGCGCGGCAAGCACGAAAGGCGGTTTCGCCCTCCCCTTCCCTCGAGAGCTATCTCTCTCTTCTGAAACGTGCAAAACAAGTACTTTCTTCACTCCAAATTATAGATTGTTTGGGTTTCCAAGATACTCGTTAGTTTTTATTGTGTATCTAGGTTAATGTATACTTAGGAGTCAAAATTTATGTACTACCTATGAAAATTTGAATGGAGTACTAGAGAAAAGCTGCTTCAAATAGTGCTTATCAATTTGGTCTGTTTGGATTCTCTCCTCTAAACTTCAGAGCTCTAAAACCTTTAGAGCACTTCAGCTAAGTTTTAAGGTCTAATGCTTTAATATGTGTTGATCTAAAGTTTAGAGCTAACTTAGTTTGAAGCTTTAACTCTAAAGTTTAGACCTCTAAAGTTTAAAGGATGAGATCCAAACAACTGCTAAGTGTTCTTAGTTGGAATGTGTGATATATATCTTTATTTAGCTGAGATGGCGTCATCAGCACAAAGATCAACTCCTGAATTTGCATGCATGGTAATGGTAACTAAACCTTTGTCTAGATCGCACATCATTCGCAATGGTAACCAGTGAGGCCTACAAGGGTTCATAATTCAACGATCATCACCGCGCCGTACCTCACCTTCTTATATTTTTGCATCCTAGCTAGGCTCGTAAATTTGTCCCTCATCACGATGTAAAGGTAAACACCCATGGGGCAGCTTTTGCATAGATAGTGCGGCGTCAAAAATCTACCAGCCGAAAAGCCAAAACTAGCATGCACATGCACGCCCTGTTTAGTTTGCAAAAAAGCGAAAAGTCACCGTAGCACATGGAGAATCTTCTCCAATAAATATCCAATCATGGTCCTAAATAGACTCAAAAGATTCGTTTCTTGAAAAACAGGTAAACTATGCAAACATGCAAACATTTCGTCTACATTTAATGCTCTCTGCATACGTCTAAAGATTTGATGTGACAGGAAATCTGAAATTTTTTAAGAACTAAACAGGGCCTGGTGCCCTTGTTTAGTTGTATATATAGTTACCTAGCTAGTAGGCTAGCTGAGTGCTGACAAGTCACAACTTTCGTGCAAAAAATATAGTGATCTAATATATATTACAAAAGCTAAAATAATATGTATATGCTAGTATATATATTCAGTAGTCGAGCTTGTGTTTTAAAACCATCTCAAATATATCGACTTGATTAAATCATGATATGTCATCTCAATACATGCTAGTTGCATTATTAAGATTGAGCTTTTACTATGTACCAACTGTTTAGCCCCAAAATCTAAGTTAATTAATAGAAAATAAATGGCAATTCATCTATATTTTGTCAATTTGGATTGCAGGGTGTTTCCTACGTGCACACCTAGCTAGAACATTGCCGACCAGGTCTGCCTGGAAAATATGTGTTTTGTGATTCAAACTCGAGACCTCAATGTTCTAGTTTCCGCAAGCACAAGTTATGCTATACATGTGACTATATATGGCTGATTTACCTTTTTTCTACATATTTTCAAACTTATATTGTATATTAGATACTCAAAACAATCTCAACGAAAATTTTGTTGACTACAAAGTTGTAGAGATCTTATTGACTAGAAAATTGATATTGACTTGTCTTCATTCGACATTTGTTAATCATGTCAAATATGATTGAGAACTTATATTGAATATTTGGACTTGTAAACTATGTCAAATTAGAATATTGTCATGTACACAATTTTAGATCTCTTTAAACTCTATAATTTTGATATATATAAAGCCTATTTTAATCAGGTCCCGTATGGAAAAAAAAATGTGTAAATCAGAATATCACTTTCAGTTAATGCTATCAACGGAACTATATTGGTACAACGATATGATGCTCTATTCCCCGGTTCCAGAAATGACCGGCGGTAATGAGGTAGCAGTGGATGCCAGTTTTCTGTGCCGGTTCCAAAAAGAAAATGATTGCACGGTCATTTTGATTTTTGAAGTTGGTTTGTGTTTCTAGTCGACGTGTTTTTTCAAGCATTCTATGTGTGCTCCGCGCCGCATGTGCATGGGCAGATAAATCTTTAAGACGAACTGTAGCAGGCTTAATTATGCCGACCTCCAAGTATTATTGTATTAATACAAATAGCAAGCACAAGTAAGCATGAATGTAGTGTGTACGAAGTTTGAAGCGTATGGATAATTACATTGGGTGGGGGTGGTCAGGGCAGATATGAATAATTATATTACTTCTCGTTAGACGACTACCAATAATATGATGGGTGTTACTTCTGCCCAGACGTCCTGGACGGGGCCTATCGTCCTGACGCCCGCACCTGACCGCGTATTCACAGCGAGCAAGCGCGCCCCCTAGCGTGTGGCCTCCAGCCCTGCCCCACGCGTGGTCGAGCACGCCTTCCAACGCACCCCATCGAACACAGCGCCCTGTGCGCCCGGCACCAGCGCCCCAATCCGCTCGCCCCGTAGCCCATCGCGTCCTATCTTCGCACGGTGCCCCAGCGGCCCCATGACCACACCACCCTTGTCCCACTGCTCCTAGAGTGGTAGCGCCCCCGTTCGCTAGCACCCCGGCAAGCTGGGCGTCCCCGTCCGCCGGCCCCAGGGCTTTCCCCTGACCAAACAACATAAAACAGGAACAACTTGTTGCAATATAAGACTGAAACATCTGAAACATTTAGACACATATTGTTGCAACATTTGTGTGAAACATATGAAACATTCAGATCAGAACGATTACAACATGTGTTTACAAGCAGGCAAAACATTTTGAAAATAATGCTTTCAACATGTCTCTACAACACTTGCACCATATACAACATGTGTAACAAAACGCTCAAATAAAATTCAGATCAGAACGATTGCAACATGCGTGTGTAAACAGGTGAAACTGAACAAATGACTGAAACATGCATTTGAAAACGCTTGCAATAAATACAACATGTGCATCATCCTCCGATCTACTTTTGCAACATGCATATGATTCAATTGCAACATACCTCTGAACCTCCTGAAACAACTGAAAAATATAATTGCAACATAGGGGGAGAGAGGGATAGAGCCTGGCACGGGGAGCGCCATATGGCTGCCAGATCTGCGGGCATCAGGGGCTCCCAGTGGGGGAGGACGCCGTGGTAGGGTCAGGGACGCCACCAAAGTGGGGAAGGAGGATGCAGGGGTGAGGGGAGGAGCCCCCAGGGGTCGGGGCACATAGTGGAAGGAGGGCTACGCCAATCGATTCCGGCCGCCAGGCGTCGGTGGCTGCTCCAGAGCCTGGCCATCGCCGTTGGTGGCGACGAGGACAGCTGCGACAGTCAATGTCGACGGCCCACTCGCTGCCATGGTGCGGCCATCGCTTCCACGTCGTGTGCTGGGGTTGGGAAAGGGCCGCTGCCGCTGGGTTGCGGACAAATGACGCTGAGGTAGGGAGGATGAGGATGAAGCCGGGGTGGAGGAGGAGGACGCCGTGGGGTGGGAGTAGGAGACACGAAAGGATAAGAATGGGAAGCGGACCGGAGTGCTGCAAAAGTAGAGCGACTGGTAAAGTTATTGTAGGGGACCACTCATGGGGAGCTATGTCTGGACTCAAGATTTTGGACGGACGCCTTGAGCTAAGCATTACCATATAACATAGGGATGGTTAAATAAGGTAAACTACTTGAGGCCAACAGAGATTCTTGTTGTATTAAAAATGTTATTAGCACTAGCTTTCATCAATATACTCTTTTAATAATTTCAGGCCTTGATTGAATCCATTAGATGGTAATAGTTAGCTAGCTAATTGCATATAACTAATATTAGGCGTATAACAATTGGTTAGCTACCTATTAGCTGGGAGGGTGTTTGGACTTTGGATGCATGGCTAATTGATGTCTGATAAGATAATTATTTCTCCACCTATTAGCTGCTTTTATCTGATTTTGGTTCAACTAGTGACATAGTTGTTATTTAGAGGTCCAGCTAACAATTAGTTAGTCTACCATCTATATATGTTTAGATTGAAATAAATAATTATTATCCAGATAGTTATTATCTATAGTGATCCAAACAGGGTCTAAATAAATGCAAAAATAGCTAGTGATGGCCCTATACCGCTAATATCTAATCGGGCCCTATATGGATTTGGCAATACTCCCTTCGTACCAATTATAATTCATTTGGCTGTTTTGACCTCCAATTATGACTATTTGTCTTTATTTGAAAATTTGTGTAGAATATCACTTCTTTTATTGTGGTTTGCTTTATTAATTAAAGTTCTTCAAGTACTTAACTTTAACTATTTTTATACAAATTTTTGAATAAAATGAGTGGTCAAACTTAGAGTAAAAAAATCAAACGAATTATAATTTAGAACGGAGGAAGTAGTTAGCTAGTTAATAACTTATTATCCGATTCGATCTTGCTAGTGAGAGATAGTTATTAGCATATAATAACTATTTTCTATTATATATAGGGATCCAAACAAAACTACTATGTATAGGGATATAAACAAGACCTAGCATGGATCTGGATCATATATTGGGGGAGTGTTTGGAACTGCTCTGCTCTACGTTTTTTAGTTCCGCTCCATAAATTGTTGCCAAACGGGTCTAGCTCCACGCACGCTGCTCCAGAAAAAAAAGGTGGAGTTGTGAGACCATCTAAAGAGGTGCTCCTACAAAAAACATAGAGTTGATGGAGCTGCTCCAATGATGAAATTTGTAGAGCAGAGTTTGGTGGATGCAGTCCCGAAACACTCCCATAGAAAGATGCAAAAATCGCGAACACCATGTAGCCATATGAATTTATAGGCAGCTGGCCGAGCAGCTAATAAAAGCTATATATAGACAATTCATCCGCTCTTTTAGGGTTGCACGAATGCAAATGTCGTCGGCACAGCATGTAACTGCAGCTAGCGGTAGCAAAGCAAGCACAGCAACACGTGATGATCAATTCCGTCGTATTGGAAAGCACAAGCACAGCAAGCACAGCCCACTGACGGGAATGCAAACCGATCGTCCTATTGGAAAGCGAATGATGCGCCGGATCACGAATTCGTGGCGTGTAGAATTCGCAACACCCGAAATCAACCACGACATTTCGCTCTCAAGCTTTTGCTCCCCCTTGCATTGGGTCGTCGTCACTAGCACATTCATTATTCCAACATTTTGCAAATATTTTGCCTAAAGATATTTGGTCCGCAAACGTCTTCTATACATGGAAATTAACATGTGCCCTTTTTGTTTTCCATGTGTGCTCCCCCTTTTTTTTTTACAAATTTAAAGCTTTTCCAGGTAGAGCCATGTGTGTCGTTTATATATGTATGGAGGGGGGAAGAGGGTGTGCAAATTAATTAATAAATTATATAAAATACGTATTAGAAGCTTCCAAACACATTGAAACTTTGCACGGCTAGCTGTGTGTGGTTGACGTCCTCGCTCTACATGTGTTATTTATATATACAACATGGAAAATTTGAAGAGAAAAAAAAAAAATATGGTCCGAAGTCAAAGCCTGTCCTCTTTTTTTATCATTTGAAAGAGAAGGAGACCAACAAAGGTACAGTTTGTACATACTGATCGACCAACAACCACTCCACTCATGCTTAGCCAAGTCAGCTCACAGCACATAGCGGATTGTGTCTGGTAGGGTCTGAACACTACCAAACTTTGAAGGGCAGGTTTGCTTGTTCGTACTAGCTACCCTAGCTAGCTAGGTTAGGCTAGGATGGATGCGTCATGCTCATGCATCCATGTGATTGTGTAAAGGACAGGGACTTCCAACGATCGTTAGTTCGAAGGCGAATATATATAGGCTTGTCGATTCCTTGCTGACTCCCATCCAATCGGCAGGGTCGCCATTGATGGATGTTTGGCATCACAGACGCAACTTGGATTTGGACATTGCATGAGCACCGTTCCTGGTTGCTTTCGCCTGCCGGTCCAAGTTTTGTCTGGAGAAGAAGATCCCAATAGTCACGGGCATGACGGAGAAGTGATTGGCAGCATATTTGGCGGGCAATTTTGACTTGCTGAACCCTGATGTCTGGTAGTTCGGATGCAAACATCACTGCAAGCTGGCATCTATTTGCACTTCTCATTAACATATATGTATGCATATATATATGTCAAGCGTATCATATTCTTTTTTATACATACCTCCTATGCGCTCATTTATATCTACATAAGCTAATCCAAGCATAAAGCGAGATTAGGTTAATTAGGAAGTCATGTACTACTACAGTGGTTCGACCAGCTGATCAATTGACGTGTGTGCGTTGTTGCCTCCATTATCGTGCGCACTGTTCTTGGATAAGCTAGCGCGCTCATATTGAAATGGTGCTAGATATTTCAGCCATATATATTAAAAAGGTTCCTTTTTTCAGAGATGAACTAGAAAGAGCCAGAGGAGACAGGAGTTGGTGTGAAAGATTGTCCAAGCAAAGTCTCACAGTCACAGCACACACAGGAGTGTTCGGCAGCACTAACTTTAGTTAGGTACACTCACAACGCAAAGAAGTGAAAACCAATGGTTGATACAAACATGGAAAAGGAGTTTGCACAATGAGGTAAGCTTGCCACAGTGCTATACAGCTGGAGCCAATCTTAGTTACCCAAAGAACACAGTTAGTCTCTATTTTTAGTAACACTTTTAGACCCATTTAGAAGAAAGGAAAGCAAAAGCATGTGATTAGGAGAACATAGAAATTACAAATACAATTGCAAAGCAGAGAGTTAGAAACACAAGAATTTTGAAGGAATGTTCATGTGGATAGGATGTATATAAAATGTAGGATTTTTACCAACAAGTTTGAGCGAATGTTAAATCTCAAGCAAAGCAGCCCCTGAAAGCCCTAGTTTAGTTTTAGATACTTGATGAAATCTAAGTATACTAACCATTGGAATTAAGTATTATGAATGAGTTAGGTTGGTACATTCTAAGTGAGGAGTAATGACGGCATCCATGAAGATGGTATAAGTCCATATACCTAAGTGTAAGTGCAATCAAGCCCTAATGTGGGTTTGGTGATAATGACCACAGGTTAGTGGATTAATGAAATTTATCGAGATGACAGGCAGGTAAAATCATTAGGAGGATAATGCTTTGTGCAGGTGGACCCCCAATTACTAAAGGATGCGGCATTCGGCTCAAAGGAGATTTAAATTTCATTATCCTTTTGAATTTAAGTTCTAGGAAAGCCGTACTATAAAGGGGGTAGAAAGTGCAAGCCTAAATGTGTAACCAAGTGCTAAATCTCCACCAAACATCCTCATCTACTATGCCAAAACTCCCGGCAAAACCATTTTTCATTTGGACAGAGTTTGGTAGCGCGGCAATGCCACTCGGGGAGCAGTGCCGCTCTGAGAGCAAAAATGTCGTGACTTAAAATTAATCCAACCATTGCATTGGAAGAGGGGGTATTTCTACCTCACCCCTTCATCCCCAACGGTCACTTACACCCATTTGCATCTAAATCGGACCAGAGAAGCCTTCCTCTTCCTCTCTCACTCCATTGCAGCACCTCAACATCCTCCCTTTGATTCAACTTTGATTTCGTAAGAGTTTAAGCCACCAAACAGTGAAACAAAGCTTCTACCTCTGTTCTTTATCGCCATAAGAACTTGGTTCGCGTCTGCTGGTTTGTGTTTGTTACTCATGGAGCTTGCTCCTAGCCGGCTAGAGCATCGCTCGGTGAGCTAGCCAACGTTGTGGTAGCCCTAGGAGGTTTGTAATTTCACCAAGAAGCTAGTGATATCACCCCTCATCTCAAGAGTTCACTCTCTTGACTTGAGAACGAGGTTGGGCCTTTTGAGATCCAAATCCTTAGTAGATATTTGAACAACGTTGAGTAGGCAAGCCTTCGTGGCAAGCTGAACCACAGGATAAATCCATATGTCTATTCTGATGTGATTTATGCTCTCTCTTGCTTGTTTGTGTGTTTTCTAGGGTTTCATCCAGATCTACTCATTTGGGCACTTCTAATTGTGAATAAGCGGTGGTTGTTCACACTTCTTAGCGCAATCACCAGAGACAGGGTGTTAGGCTATCTCTGATAACAGTGCCAGAAGTGCCTGGGGGTATTTCTTATGTCTATTGGATATTCCACAAGCGCACAGAATATACCACTGTAGCACTTCACCCGTGAGTATTTCAAGGTATCGTTATTTATTTTATCCCAAAGGAAAGCGATCGCTTAGAAATGTTAATAGAAAGAGATCCTTAAATCTATCTCAACTTAGCACAACTAGTGCAGAGGGGGTAATCGAAGTATGATAGGAAGGTGATGATTCAACGATAATAAATGAAATACTAAAAGATAACTAGTGTAGTGTAGTTAGGTGGGAGGACAACGAGTGAGAAAAGGTTCCTGTAATTCAAACTTCACTCCTGTGATCTATCCTATTAAATGGACGAAGTACACTAAGATTGCTACCTTACTTCCGGTGTGTAGTGGATAGGCGAGACAGTAGGGGATATAACCTCTACCCGAAGCGGCTATGGGAGCCTACCTTTTAAGAACTTGCCTAAAATACGTGGAGGGATACTAAGGCTAGACAGGGCTGTCACCACCTGCTAGCACCCACAAACAATCCGTGCGACAAGCGGCATTCAAAGGTAAGATTTAGTCTAAGCACCACGCTTACACTAAGCCTTACTACTCTAGCAGTGATCAAGGCAACTAGAGCACCCTATGACAGGTGATGAACTACACACGTGAGCTAGGTTACAGGATCACAATCTAATGTAAACCGACCAAGTAATATGATAACTCACAACAATACTATTAAAGTAATGCACTAAGTAAAGACTCAGTGAAGTAAAGCAAGAATAATATATTAAAGTAGATAAGTCTTACAGAAAGAGAAAGATAGAAGAGCTATACCAGACTCTCCAGCAGACGACTCCGGAGACCCCGAGCGCAGCTCGACTCAACTCTAACTCCTACACTAGACTACAACTACTACTAAAGGTGGAACTACACTACTTCTTCACTTGTATCTTGAATGAATCATGTCTTGAGAGGGCGGATGCAGCCTCTATTTATAGGAGGAGATGGAGGGGTGCCACGTCAGCGATCCGTGTGCCTTTCCACCATGGCCCTTGGATAAACCGTCATTGGAACCGCCACAAATCAACGACTATGTGAGCACGTGGGAAGACATGCAGGAAGGCGGTGAAGGCCAACCGACCCGGCTGGGCACCAAGGGGGGTTCGGCCGACCCCCCTATGGCAGGTGGGCCCAGCCAGGGTCTTCTAGAAGGAGTCCCCTACCTGTCAGGGAAGGTGTAGGTGGCCTGGGCCCACAAATAGTGGTTTGCCCGACCCACACCTGGTGGGATTGGGCCCACCACCGTGGTCTCCATGTGTCACAGACTGTCCCCTTGTGTTGGTTCCACTTTGTTTGCATATTGTCACGTTGAATCCTTGTGCTTTACTTCTCAACCGTTGAATGGAAACACATGTTGATCTGAGGGCTGAAATGAGCTGAGTGGAAGGTCACACGGATCCTGCCATGTCACCAGAGCCAGGTAGGCCCCATGGACAGTTCGGCCGACCCATGGGTGGGCCCACCCTTGTCTCTCCCTCTCTTCCAAGTGATGTTTTGCACCATGTTTTGATGTGTGATGAATTGGTTTCTAAATACATGGTTCGGCCGAACCACATTATTGGGTTCTAAGTGTTCATTTCTAGTCTGTTTTATCTTCCCTGCAGTCACAAACTTAAGAGTACAAGTGGAACTAGTTATTGATAAAAATATGCTCATGATACGTTTATTCTCCTTTGAATCCGAGGCCTGTTGACGATGTTTGAATGTGGAATTTTAGGGTATATCCACCGTCAATAAGATCCCCCAAGCTTAACCTCTGCTCAGTCCCGAGCAAATAATTAAACTTAGCCTCGGTGGATCAGGAGTTGCTACAATGTTCATGTTTCAATAATACCATGTGTACAACTAAATACTTCTCTTTTGAATGGAAAAATTGGCTATAAAAATTCACCCATTTTACCTTAGTCCTTTATGGAGCTAATGACTTTTCCTTTGCCTTAGGTGGTTGAGAGACAGAACAGTTTAATTCGAGCACTAATTTTCTCATTCTTTGCAAGTTTCATACTGGAGGTTTTAGCAATGTTATTCAAAAGACAACTTAATGTTCCTCATATGGTTCTCTCATGTCGCTCAAATGGTGTATGATTCCTTACCAAGGCATAAAGTAAATGTTGCCTTCTCTTTATCATCCTACTTCTAAAAATGGCATATGTGGAGCTTAAGGTAGGAATGAAAGAATATAGCATACTTACTTTACATATGTTATAGAGTCAAAGCTTGGATCTAAAGAGAGAAGTTTCATGCCCTTAGATCAAGATGTGCAAGTGTGTGAAAAATATTATAATGCTCCTCTATTTGAGATGATCTCTCTCTACTTTATTTTGAGACATGGCTATCATTTTTCTTCTTTTATCTATGAGCCTAGACTTGCTCATATATTTTCTTTTCTTTTCTATGGACTTTCTTGTGTTTTCCCTTCATTTTGCATAGCCTTTTGTCTCTTCTACCAAATTAACTAAGAGAGATTTTTTAAAATTTTAACACATGGAGCATTTATTTGGTAGAAATGAAAGGCATGTGGTTGCGTACTTCCAGTGTAGAAGCAGAATATATATGTATGTGTTGTGTATGTGAGCTTGATCTTGGGAGCATGATAAGACTCTCAATAAGGGTCAACAAGACTTGACAAAACTCAATACGAAGCAAATAGCTTATGTGGAAGGTTTTAAACATGTGTAGCATATATGGCTGTGGTAGGAATTTATCACCATTGAGGAACAATAAGGTTTTCATGGTTAAGAAATAAATCTCCAGTAATCATGCATGCTTACAATAATATTATAGTAGCTCTTGTTTTACCATATCGTATCTCACAACAACTTAGACTTAGTTCTAGCACTTAGCATCCATAAAGTTTTTAGGTTCATGATGATTTTAAATAAGCCAAGTGATCCATACTCAAAGAAGTACTAAGTTGTAAATTAGGCATTAAAGAAATATTAACAGAGCAACCATTCATCATTTCCAATGAGAAAGATTAGCATACATGAACAGAAAATATTTTTAGTGTTTTTAGTTTATTTTATTTAAATGCAAAACAATATAAATTATTGAGATAGAATACTTACCTTGGTGGAGGAAAGAATCTCCCCCAAGCTTGCACTTTTGCAGTTGTCTCACTGAGATGGACGTGGCGATGGTGGTGGATAATGAGGAGGATATTGTGGTGGATATGGTCACGGGAACTACTCTGGATGCTATGGGATATATGGAGGTGGAGGTATGTTGTGATGTGCATAGAGGGCAGCCCACTGTCGGCCAGTCTGCCCTTAGAAATTTTGGAGTTGTTGCTGGGTTTGTGCAGTGATGTTGTGAATGGCCTCATGGCCAGCTCGCAGCACACCAAACTGATGTGTTAGCAACTTCACGTCATGTCGATGGCTTCGCGTCCCTGCATCCTGCATAGATGAGTAAGAAAATCTGGTACTTTGTGCCTCTGACCGGCGCCCTCCTCCAGAGCTGGAGGCTTGCATGGCATTTGAGCTGCCTGCATAGGTGCTGTCGTCTTCTTTGGATGATTCATTACGCTGTGCAGCACGCGTTCTGCACTGGTAGCAGGACCTGAAAAACTCCATTGACCGCCTACTCCTGCAATGTTAGGTACTAAAGGGTGGCCCCCATATAATTTTAATTCTGGGCATGGCAAAGTGAGTCTTGCATCGTTATTATGAAATTTAAATTCTATTGTTCCTTGGGGACCACCGGCAATAATATGAGCTTTTATGAAATATTCCTCACCCAGAATGGCTCTATGTGTAGTTATGTAATCATTAAATCCATTTAGCAGTTCAAGGTAGCTACATATTTTTGTGATGATGGATGTGAAATCAAATGATCCACATCTTGATGGTGTAGAAATCCAATGCTCTACCATGACTTTTACAGGTGATACTCGGATTCTATATACCATGGCATACATTATTTTTAAATCAATTTCTCTAACAGGTCTCACATCATCCCGAGGAAACAAAGTGATTCCTAGCCATCTTTGCAAAAAGCGCAGTGTGGGGTTGCAAATATGACTAGTACGTGGTTTCCCCATTCTATTTTTCCCAGTTATGTCATGCCAAAATTCAAGTTTATTGAACCTTCGAGTAGTGGATTCTAAATTTGAGGTGCAGTTCATGAAGCCTAGGCAAGCACTAAACTGGTCTCAAGTAAGATCATAAGCTTGATTAAACAGGCAAAAATAGATGTTGTCTCTATTTGCTTTTACTGTGCACATAAATTCTAAGTGAGACTCTTGCTACCTTGGTACCCAAAAAAATCCCAGAATTCACCCCATCCTATTGCACCAAAAATATCAAAGAACTCCTCATACATACCTGTGCGTTGGAGGAGTCCTAAATCAATTACCTTGGTGTGTTCAAAGTTGCGCTTGCGGATGGAGTTGAGGACGAGAAGTTCTCGTGGAGTGACCCAAATGCCTATTTCTTTGTCTTGTGTTCTAACAGGTTCTTCCTCTTCTTCGGATTCTTCATGATCATGAGGAGGTTGTTCAACATTTTCCGTGTTGTTGCTTGGCACAGTTGCCTCGGACAAATATTCATCCTGTGATCCTGAGAGTTGTATCTCAATGTCATGGGAGGATGATCGTCGTGATGAACTCCCGCTCAATGCTGAGCGCATTTTCTTTGCTGCGGCCTTGAATGAGTTCTTCATATTTGCAGAAAACAAAAACACAAACCAAGCTTCGGATGATAGGGGTTAGCTTACTTGAACCTTCTTACCGGATGATTACCTTCGTTGACTCCCTCGGGCGATGAACACTTGAAGAACAAAGATGAGAGAAGAATATTTTTGATTTTTCTTTTGAAAAGGAAAATGCCTTGTTGGGAGTTTAGAGAGTCAGAGTGCTCTGCTGGTGGTTTGGTTTGAGAGATGAGCTCACGAGCATGGGAATTAAATGGAGAAGGAAGCAGAGGGTGCAGGGGCACTTGGCCCGGTTCGGCCGACACCTATAGTGCACCAACTTGTGCAAATAATTGGAGGGGCTTCTAGTGTGTCGAAAGGATAGAAAGACAGAGTGATTTGAAGCCACCAGGTGGGTCGGCCGAACCCTGTCCACCCTCCAATTGTACCTAAAATTTAATAAGTCTATGACACATTGAAACGGCCAAAAGTTGGAGTGATGGATGGCCTAGTGCTGGTTCGGACCGAACCCATCCTCATCTCCATTTGCTATGTGCCAAGCAAAAGAGTCTAGGGTGGTCATATCTTGCCTGGTGAAACACTCATCTTTCTCTCCTTTGGATGCTTGCTCATGGAATCTTTTCTTGGAGTGAGTGGTGAATGGAACAAAGGGCCAAAGGAGGGAGCATGACATGACCATGGCTGGTGGATGTTTGCTCAAGAGATGCTTCACGGGATAGTTCTTTCAAAAGGTGATTTGCTTAAGTAAGAATCTTTCCCATGATTAGAAAAAGGTGTTTTGATCAAAGTTTGCATGAGTGGAATTAAGGAGAGAGAGAATGGATTTTGTCGTGACAAAATTTTGCTCTCGGCTCACTCATGGTTTTTGTGCACTTTTCTTGTTAGCATTTTAATAAAGCATGAGATGAGAGAGAAGGATCTAATGCCCAGAGTGCGAGTTGACAGATATATGTCTTGCAGCACTCTATAGGGCAGCTCACATGAGGCTTGAGTAGAGCAAATTAGCACTAAAACATGTGAGAGCACAGAAGAGTGATTGAGGAAAAATCCAAGGTTGCCTTGCTATCTCATTTAAATGATCAAGATTAGATGTAATATTTTAAAGTGTCGTCATGCATGGGACATATCAGAGCATGGCATGGATTGATTTGGATAAAAGATGATAGGTGGGTGGCACCATGATGGGGTTCGGCCGACCCCATCATTGGGCCCCACCTAGTGTCAACTTACTTAGCAGGTCAAATACTTGATTATTGAATCTTGATTATTGATCGACAGAACAGGGGTTGGAGATAAATGCTAAGCAAATAAAGGAAGTAAACTTTAATTAAATGTTAGTGTACTTACCTTAATGGAAGAGTTGATCCTTCAAGTCCTTGGAGTAAGACCATCTCCTTGGGCTGTTGTAGAAATTTTCTTTAGGAGGTGTTGTCGGTTGTACCACCTTTCTCCTCCATATTTGCTTGCTCTTTGCTCGCAGTTGTGATTTGGGCTTCTTTAAGTCTTTCACAATAGCAAATTTCATGATTTTTGGATTAATCTAGAATTTATTAAAATTGCCCAAATTTACATTTATTAATTAATATGCTGATTTTTAGTTCTTGTAAAAGGTGTCCAAAACTTATATTTACTATTTTTATTAAATACTACACGCCTCAGAGAGCATACAAAATATTTTCATGATTTTTAGCGCAACATAAATATTCCTACAAAAATAACAATACTCAACACTATTCCATTTAGCTATAAATCAAAAATTCTATTTGAAATTCGCTAAAATGGAAAAATCCATTTTAGCCCGGGGACGGCCCAACTCGGCACAGGCCAGGCCCAGAGCGGCCTGCGCGCGCACGTCCTGGCGGTTTTGCCAAAAACCCCTGAAAAACTCAGCGCTGAACCCGTGGTCCTAGTGCTAATATTCATCTGAGTCACAGGCCTTACGCAAAACCCCCTGAACTTCTATTTCTTTTAACCTGAGGCCCTTCCCATATGCGCACAGGTGCTGACCGGCGATCCGCCGGCTCTGACCGACGCTAGCTCGCCGCCGACGAGGTCTCCGGCCAAACCGACAGCACCAACACGTTCCCCAGACCCTAGCGCATCCATTGAGGTAGGTAGTAGGGCTACTGGGACCTAGGGTTCTGCCCAGCCGCGAGCATGGCGGCTCGACCGTGGCGGCACGCTGCACTCTAGCGAGGTCAGGGCGGTAGTGTTCAAAGTGAAGGGTGCAATCGATCCAGGAGCTCACCGTGGGTTCGTTTGACTAGGAGATCGAGCTTGAGGCTGTGCAGAGGCGTGAGCGTGACGACGGCAACGGCTACAGTGGCGTTCACTGGCAGTGTGCTCCCCGTTCCGACGATCCTAGGGGACAAAATGGAAAACCGTCGCAAGCATGAGCCTCACCAGGGACCAGGGAGTCCAAAACGTGAGACCGAGGGAGGAGAGGCACACCACAACAAGCTAGACGTGTGGGGGATGGCTGCGGCGGCACTCCGACCACCCGCGAGGACGTCGTCGAGCGTTCCGACACATACGGGGCACTACGGCTTGCACCACTAGATGCAATCGAAGCGCAAGGGAGCTAGTTAGTTGGCTGCAAGATGGAGATTGTGATGATGGCTCGGGGATGGCGAATTTCGCCGAGCACCGAGGCTAGCATGACAGCGATCGAGAGGGGAGGAAGAGCGACAGAGGGGCGACAGGGCGTTTTTAAGGCGAGCAAGGAGGGGGCAGGAGCGATTCGGGGCTGCACGGGGTCCCCTACTATCCCGGCTACGGCAGGGAGCACGCGGCCGGCCGGCATGGGCAGTGCGGCGCTCGCGCGGCGTGGTCGGGCGGCCGTGGCTGTGCTCGAACAGGAAGAAGGGCAGAGTACTGTAGCGTAGTTAACCCACTCTCACACTGTTTTCTGTCCATAACTCCACAAACTGTGTAGCAACTTGAAATTTGGCCAGTATAAAAGTTGTAGGGTTTTGAATTTTGCACAACTTTGGTTTGGAGGCCAAATCCAAATTTTGAATAATTTTGAAGATATTTAAAAGGGGGTAAAACTAACATTTAAATTTTATTTCTAATCCCGTTAAATTCTCCAGTTTATTCTCAACTACATGAAAATTTTCCAAAATAAATGTTGTTCTATTAGTTAAGCTTGACAACTTTCATTAAGGCAGTCTAGGTAGATTCTCAATAGTTTTGAAATTAGCATTTCAAATTTGAATTAGGATTTAATTTAAATTTCTATTAAAGAACTTCAAAAACTCCCAAAATAAAAGTTGTTCCATTTTGAAAGGCCTACAACTTTTATTAAGACACCATCACCAGATTCTAAGTAGTTTTTGAGTTAGGGTTTGAGGGTTCGATTAGGGTTTAATTTAGGTTTTTTATTTTATTTTTAATCACCAATTAGGGATTCACTTGCAACACAGACCTCATTCATAAATAAGTCACTCTAATGTCCCTAAGCGCAATCATATGCAGGTGCTTAAAACAAACATGATGACATGGCATAATTAATTAGCCGTAATACCCGGGGTATTAGAGCCCTTTCCCCTAAAGAAATCTCGTCCCGAGATTTGATAAACGACTAAACCTTAGGGTTAAGTAATGGAAAAGAAAATGTCTCAGGGGAACCTATTCCAAACTCGACCATAAAATAATCAAGGGAGTTTATGCATGCCACAACCAGGAACTTTACATTTACAATGTAGCAAAGAATTCGGGGAAGTTCTCGGCGAGATAGTCTTCAGATTCCCAGGTGGCTTCATCCTCTGAATGTTCGCTCCATTAAATCTTGTACCATCTTGTGGTGGTTCTTCGAGTGACGCGATCTTTTCGATCCAGGACCCGGACGGGATACTCAGAGTATGTTAGGTCAGGTTGGAGTTCTATCCCTTCAACATCAATGACTTGATCTGGTAATCGAAGACACTTTTTGAGTTGCGATATATGGAATACATTGTGACAGCTAAGAGATGATCTGGCAATCTCAACTTATAGGCTACTTTTCCATGACGGGCCATGATCTGAAACGGTCCAATGTATCGAGGAGCTAACTTGCCTTTAACTCCGAATCGGCTAATTCCCTTCATGTGTGAGACTTTGAGATGGACATAATCCCCTGTCTTGAATACCAAGGGGCGGCGTCTTTGATCGGCGTAACTTTTCTGTCGCGACTGTGCAACTTTCAGATTATTTTGTATCTATCAGACCTTTTCTTTAGTTTCTTCCACCAAGTCAACTCCAAAGAACCATCTTTCCCCAGGCTCAGACCAATTTAGAGGCGTCCGACACCTACGACCATACATAGCCTCGAACGGTGCCATCTTGATGCTCTCTTGATAACTGTTATTATACGAGAATTCTGCCAGTGCCAAACATTCATCCCACGTATCTGTATAATTGAGTGCACATGCCCTCAACATGTCCTTCAACACTTGGTTGACTCTCTCAGTCTGTCCATCGGTCTGTGGATGGTATGCAGTACTATGCAGAAGTTTTGTTCCGAGTGACTCATGGAAAGCCCTCCAAAAATTTGAAATGAATTGGGAACCTGGTCTTAAGCACCCCATGAAGCTTCATCAGATCTTGTATATACAGCTTTGCATAGTTCACTGCAGTGTAAATAGTCTTGACGGGCATGAAGTGAGCTTGCTTAGTGAGACGATCAACAACAACACAGATTGAGTCAAAGCCCCTGGATGTTTTTGGCAAACCCACGATGAAATCCATACTAATGTCTTCCCACTTCCATGCAGGAACAGGAAATGGTTGCAGTTCTCCTCCAGGCTTTATGTGGACAGCTTTTACTTTCTGACAGGTGTCACATCTTGCTACATATCGAGCGATTTCTATTTTCATCTTGGTCCACTAGAATTTTTGCCTCAAATCCTGGTACATCTTGTTGCTCTCAGGGTGAATGGAGAATCTTATCAAATGTGCTTCATCTAGGATCTTTTGACGCAACTCGGGTACCTTTGGAGCTACTAAACGATCCTTAAACCATACTGCACCTTCGTCGTCAATCCTGAAACAATCTGCCGTACCGGCTTGGACTTTTTCCTTGATATGCTTGATTCCCTTGCTTCCTTTCTGAGCTGCGATAATCTCTTCTCAAATGGTGGTCTCAATGCTAATGTAGTTCAAACTGCCATGTTCAATTATTTCTATACCTAATTTCTCTAACTCATTGCACAAAGAAAGGTCTTGGGGCTTCACTGTCAAGCAATTGCAATGAACCTTCCGACTGAGTGCATCAGCAACCACATTTGCCTTACCCGGGTGATAATGTACCTCAATGTCATAATCCTTGATCAACTCGAGCCATCTTCACTATCTCATGTTCAACTCTTATTGGGTAAATATGTATTTTAGGCTCTTGTGATCGTTGTAAATATTGCAAGTACTGCCGAGCAAATAATGACGCCAAATCTTCAATGCATGGACAACAGCGGCCAGTTCCAGATCATGAGTAGGATAATTCTCTTCATGGAGCTTAAGTTGTCGCGATGCATAAGCAATGACCCGGCCCTCTTGCATCAAGACGCAACCCAGGCCGGTTCCAGAAGCGTCACAGTACACGTCAAATGGCTTTTCAATGTCTGGCTGAGCTAGGACTGGTGCAGTGGTCAATAATTTCTTCAAAGTCTAAAATGCCTACTCACACTCAGGTGACCAGACGAACTTGACTTCATACCTTCAATAGGCTAGTAATAGGCTTGGATATTTTAGAGAAATCTGGAATAAATCGACGATAATATCCCGCCATTCCCATAAAACTACGGGCTTGGTGTACTGTGGTTGGCGGTTTCCAATTCAGGATCTCTTCCACCTTGCTTGGGTCAATCGATACACCTTCAGCCGATAGGATATGTCCGAGAAACGGAACTCTGTCCAGCCAAAACTCGCACTTGCTAAACTTGGCATATAGTCGATGTTCGCTTAAACGAGTCAGGACCACACGAAGATGTTTGGCATGTTCTTTAGGGTTTTTGGAATAGACTAGGATGTCGTCGATGAACACGACCACAAACTTGTCAAGCTCAGGCATGAAGACGGAGATCATGAGATACATGAAGTAGGCAGGGGCATTGGTTAGGCCGAAAGACATAACCAGATATTCGTGGAGACCATATCAGGTGGTGAAGACTGTTTTTGGAACGTCTTCGGCACAGATCTTTATTTGGTGGTATCCAGATCAGAGGTCAATCTTAGAAAATACCTTGGCCCCCGCAAGTTGGTCAAAGAGTAGGTCTATATGAGGCAAAGGATACTTGTTTTTGATGGTGACCACATTGAGTGGACGGTAATCGACACAGAGTCTGAGGGAATTGTCCTTCTTTTTAACAAAAATAGCAGGACAACCCCAAGGGGATGAACTAGGCCTGATGAAACCCTTATCCAACAGCTCTTGCAACTGAACCTTCAACTCTGCCAGTTCCTTGGGTGGCATTCTATAGGCTCTACGGGAAATAGTAGGTGCCGTTCCAGGCTTCAATTTAATGGCAAATTCTACATCACGGTCAGGAGGTAAACTAGGCAATTCGTCAGGGAATACATCCGGGAATTCACAAATCACCGAAATGTTCTGCACCTCTTTAACTGTGGTTGCACATACCCTCCCAATTGGTCTTTGAGGTATTGGAAGCTGAATGAGAAGTTGGGTTTGACTATTAGGCAAGTTTACCCTGATGGTCCTATTCAGCACATCAATGAGGGCCTTGTGCTGATACATCCAATTCATGCCTAATATCACATCTATATCCTGATCCTTCAGCACTATCATTGAGGTCAGGAAATATATGCCCGCCAAGTTCTATGGGCACCCGATGTACTACCTCTTTAGAACTAATGTGCCCCCTGGGCAACTGCATAAGAAAATTTTCCTCTATCTGCCCAATCGGAATTTCATATTTGACGACAAATGTACGATTGATGAATGAATGCGATGCACCAGAATCGAAAAGCATGATAGCAGGTTGACTTGCGATAGGGAACCTACCCAACATGACGGGTTCACCCTCAGGAATGTCACCAACTTGTGTGTAGTAGACCTAACCTGCTTTTCTGACAACTTTACCCTTCTGGGCCTGCTGCTGGTGGCCACAGTGCTGAGTTTGCTGCTGCTGTCCACCAGGAGCCTTCTGCGCATTCTGATTGTATTGCTTGGGAAATGGGCAGTTGCGGGACCAATGTCCCATCTTACCACAATTGTAGCAGGGTTGGTTGTAGGTTGTTTGAGGAGTGGTTACACGAACGCCAGGGGCATTCGGCTGGGTGGCGCTTTGTTGGTTCGAAGTGTGTGAGGTAGCAGCAGTTCAAACTACGACCTGCTGATGGGGATACTGGGGACGCGAGTGGTGAATGGGATGGTAGATAATTTTCTAGCGCTTCTGATAGGCCAGAGGACCCGGCTGATCCCGACTTCTTCTTTTTCTTCTCTTCTTGGTGTTTGCGGTTGCTTTCTTCAAAAGCTATCGCGATGTTGACAGGCTTCATGATAGGTGCAATGGAGGTTGTTGGCCAAGCTACTTTGAATCTCGTAGTTCAAGCCTCTGATAGAGCAGTCCTTCCTCTTTTGATCGGTGTTGGTATGCTCAGGGGCATACTGCGACAGATGGTTGAACTGGCCTTACATACTGCATGACGGTGGATTCTTTTGTTGCAGAGCTAAGAATTGATTCAACTTCATTTTCATCACACCCGCAGGGATGTAATGTGCATGGAAGGCCTCGCGAAGCTCCGCCCAAGTAAGTTGGTGTCCATCAGGCTGGGCGGACAGGAGGTTTGCAAACCAAGCGCTCGCAAGGCCTCGGAGTTGCTGCGCCGCAAACAACGGTTTCTAGGTCTCAGTGCAAGCGAATCAATCCAAACTTCTGCTCCATGGTACGGAGCCAGTCATCTGCTTCCAGCGGCTCATCCGCTTTAGTGAACACTGGTAGGACGAGTGTCTGTGAAGTCCACATAAGTTGTTTCCTCATCATGGCGGCGGCCACGGCTCCCACCACGGTCATCTCGGTTCTGAGCAAGCAGCGCTGTTGCGTTGGCTAAGGCTGCGATGCCATCTGCCAGAGTAGGTGGAATCGGCGGTGCCTCCGGAATGGCCCCGTCCTCAGAAGTCCCAGCGCCAGTCGAGTGGGTGTGAACAGGCATCTGTGCATAATTAACCAAATTCAAATCTTAGATTACTTAACCAAGACTTAATACAGTACACACCATAACATTACAATAACCAGGGTACACAACCGACACTCGACATAGTTCCCAACCATAGCTGGGGTTTTCTTGGCAACGCTGACATTACAATACCTAAAAGAGTGCGATAAACTGACATTACTAGTCCTACTGCTAGTCTAGTCGTCGTCACCCATGGTCCCGTCAAAGACAACACCGTCCTCGTCGACCACTGCGACGTCCTCCTCGACATCCTCGTCAGCTTCCTCCTCGACGACCACCTGGAGAGGCTCAATCTCCTCGTCAACGCCCTCCATGTCCTGATCCTCAGGACGAACAACCACCCCATCCTCGTGGTCCTCAACATGTGGCTGCAAGATCGGGTTAAGCTCATTGTTGAGCCTATGCACCTCCTCGTGGAATGCGTCGTTGTAGTCCTCAATCTGCTCCACGTAGATCTCAAGCTCGTGCAGCCTCACCCTGGTCACGTTCTCACGTTCCCAGGTAGCCTCCCTCTGCTCGACCGGGCGAGCCACCGAAGTCTGCAGTCGGTCGATCGTCGCCACGTCCTGGTAGTGCTCCCGACAAGCGGCGGCAAAGTCCTCGGTCATCCTCCTCATCTCCTTCCTCATCCTCTCTATCTCCTCCTGCAGCTCAGCGCAGCTGCGGCGGGGGCGACGACTACCGGAAGCCTCCCCGTTGCGCGGCGCCAGCTGGTGGCACGGCACACCCCTGGGTCCCGTCATCTTGCGCACGGTCTGCTTGCAGTGTGCCATGCTGGAGAAGATAAGTTGTCATTAGTGAGGATATAATATAGGCTAACAAGAATAGGTTTGATAGATCCTAACCCATAAACTATTTTAAGGAGGAAGGTATTTATCATGTGAAGCAGTAATGATGCATGAATCGTACTTATGGAATTTAAAACCAATGCAATATAAATAACTTCACAAATAATTTTTAACATAGGGCTAATAATAGTGATATTCCACTGACTACCATATCTATATTACAAATTAAGATAAGAGTAAGCATTTTGGTCCAAAATAGCAATTTAAAGTTTAAGATCCAAAACATTTTGAAGTTTTACAAAGTAATACCAGTTGTTACAGAACCGACTAAATCACATGGCCCACAGGCACCTGTGATTGTCACTAATGACTTCTGACAGCTGGGCCTGTGTCCCAAATGATCTAGAAGGTCCTGCCGGGCTACATTAGTGCCCGTTTTCCACCGACAGGATCCCATTGCGAAGCCATTACAGAGTTACAACATTTCATAACAAATTATATCAGAGTAAAAGCACAGAAAGATTATAGAGTACTTAGATTAGAAATCATTTCTCCAAATAATATTAAGGTGCAGTTATTACAGACCATAAATAAAAGTAGGTAGCAGTGGAACGACGATACAACATAATTAAATATTTAATGATAAGAACCCTGCCCATGGGTACAACCTTACTCCTCCTCACTTGCCCTCCTGGACCACTGTCACACAGCAGGGGGCGAGACAGACCTCCGACTGCTGTATCCCTGCAACATGGGGTTAACAAACCCTGAGTACTGGGGTACTCCGCAAGACTTACCCGACTAAAGAAAAAGGGGATGAGACTCAGGAATGCAGGCTGAGGGGAGTCAAGGTAAGGCTCGAGCAAGAGTCAAAGAGTTTTGCAGGAAAAGCATTACTATCCTATTTTAATATTTTACCTTAAATCTTAATTTTAATCATAGTACATAATTGCAAATTCATTATCATATTTCATCATACTTTCAAATTCTTAAATCATTCTCAAAACACCTAGTTTCGAACCACTTTTCAATTGTAGGTCAAAGGATCAAGTCTCCATATCCGAGGAGCAACGATGATTCGAATCGATTAGTACCTAGCTGGGTATCCCAATCCACACTGCATATGTAGCACTTAAGCTTGCATATACCAACCCCGGCTACCACGGCTTTTCTACCCCTGAACCGGTCCCTACGCCACCCGAGAGCACAGTACTCCTCTCCTCTCCAGGCACGCCGGCCACGAGGGTACACGCTACTCTCGCCATCTCTCCACTCCCAGTGCGTGGTTGTCGGTTCAAGTAGTAGAGCCACCGGAGTCAGGGCTTTCCTGTAGTATGTGGCTAGTTACAAAGTCTCGATCACAGCACGCCTACAATGAACGGTCGCTAATTCTTTTTTCACCGGCGACATTGCATTGGGACTCTAACCCAAGTACAAGTGTCCCAGCGGTTTTTAAATCCCTTTCCCGCCGATGGTCAAGCATTGGGACTCTAACCCAAATTCATAACCAACGAACTGAAAATTCCTCTCCGTCGGTAACGATGCATTGGGGCTGCTACCCAAGTGCACAGTTTCCCGAACAGACTCATATCCTTTTCATTTCCCATGATTCATTAATATCATATCCCCATAAGTCAAAAATAGCCTTTTATGCAAATCTAAATTGATTAAGCAGGGGCTAAGCATTTTCGAACCTTTTTATTTTGAACCGGTTTAAAGGGTAATATATATCAAAGCAGGTAATGCAACAATATAGGTGACAATGAACTCCTAATAACCTAATGCAATAAGTAACTCAAGTTGTAAATAATTTATAAAACACAAGGCAGGGCTAAATGCACTAGGGCTTGCCTTGGATTGTGTACAGCGTCGGGTCGGGCTTAGTCCCGCAAATGTTGAATCCCTGAACGACCTCGGGAGTCACCTCCTCAGCAGTGGCCTCGACCTTGACTTCCTCAGGTGACGGGCACTACACGTATGCAATGATGCATGCTTAGCATGGTGTGAAGATAATGGATGCAATACTCAAAAGTAAACAGTTTAGTTCTTGAGTACAACTTTCCTTCACGGTAAAGTTGTAAACATTTTACAGAAAGTAAAGTGGTGTTTTCATACTTTGTTTTTATTGACCATTTTAACAGTCATACAAAGCCGCTGCACAGCTTTACTACAACTACCAAGTGACATCATTACTTTTGACAAGGATCACTATGGTGAAAGATCCATGAACCCAATCAATCCAAAAATCACACAAATCTACAGGGATTAATTGTTTATATTCGTTTTATTATCCAATAAATCTAACACTTAATTAATAGATGATCAAATAGCTTTCATTTGACCCCAAACTTTACCAACAGATAGATATTACCGATAAAACAATGCCATATAAATTTTCATGATTTTTGGATTAATCTAGAATTTATTAAAATTGCCCAAAGTTACATTTATTAATTAATATGTTGATTTTTAGTTCTTGCAAAATGTGTCCAAAACTTATATTTAATATTTTTATTAAATACTACATGTCTCAGAGAGCATAGAAAAATATTTTCATGATTTTTAGCACAACATAAATATTCCTACAAAAATAACAATACTCAACACTATTCCATTTAGCTATAAATCAGAAATTCTATTTGAAATTCGCTAAAATGGAAAAATCCATTTCAGCCCGGGGTGGCCCAACTCGGCACAGGCTGGCCCTGAGCGGCTTGCGTGCGCACGGCCTGGCGGTTTTGCCAAAAATCCCCTAAAAAACTCAGCGCTCAACCCGCGGTCCTAGTGCTACTATTCATATGAGTCACAGGCCTTACACAAAACCCCCTGAATTTCTATTTCTTTTAACCCGAGGCCCTTCCCATACGCACACAGGTGCTGACCGGCGATCCGCCGACTCTGACCGGCGCTAGCTTGCCGCCGACGAGGTCTCTGGCCAAACCGACAGCACCAACACGTTGCCGCAGACCCTAGCGCATCCATTGAGGTAGGTAGTGGGGCTACTGGGACGTAGGGTTCTGCCTAGCCGCGAGCATGGCGGCCCGGCCGCGGTGGCACGCTGCACTCCGGCGAGGTCAGCGCGGTAGTGTTCAAAGTGAAGGCTGCCATCGATCCAGGAGCTCACCGTGGGTTCATTTGACTAGGAGATCGAGCTCGAGGCGGTGCAGAGGCGTGAGCGTGACGACGGCAACGGCTACAATGGCGTTCACTGGCGGTGTGCTCCCCGTTCCGACGATCCTAGGGGACAAAATGGAAAACCGTTGCAAGCATGAGCCTCACCAGGGACCAGGGAGTCCAAAACGTGAGACCGAGGGAGGAGAGGCTCACCCCAACAAGCTAGACGCGTGGGGGATGGCTGCGGCGGCGCTCCGACCACCCGCAAGGACGTCGTCGAGCGTTCCGGCACGTACGGGGCACTACGGCTTGCACCCCTGGATGCAATCGAAGCGCAAGGGAGCTAGTTAGTTGGCTGCAAGATGGAGATGGTGATGATGGCTCGGGGATGGCGAATTTCGCTGGGCACCGAGGCTAGCACGACGGCGATCGAGAGGGGAGGAAGAGCGACCGAGGGGCGGCAGGGCGTTTTTAAGGCGAGCAAGGAGGGGGCAGGAGCGATTCGGAGCGACGCGGGGTCCCCTACTAGCCCGGCTACGGCCGGGAGCACGCTGCTGGCCGGCACGGGCGGTGCAGCGCTCGCGCGGCGTGGTCGGGCGGGCGTGGCTGTGCTCGAACAGGAAGAGGGGCAGAGTACTGTAGCGTAGTTAACCCACTCTCACACTGTTTTCTATCCATAACTCCACAAACTGTGTAGCAACTCGAAATTTGGCCAATATAAAAGTTGTAGGGTTTTGAATTCTGCACAACTTTAGTTTCGGTGCCAAATCCAAATTTTGAATAATTTTGAAGATATTTAAAAGGGGGTAAAACTAACATTTAAATTTTATTTCTAATCCCATTAAATTCTCCAGTTTATTCTCAACAACATGAAAATATTCCAAAATAAAAGTTGTTCTATTAGTTGAGCTTGACAACTTTCATTAAGGCAGTCTAGGTAGATTCTCAATAGTTTTGAAATTAGCATTTCAAATTTGAATTTCGAAGTAGTAATTAGGGTTTAATTTAAATTTCTATTAAAGAACTTCAAAAACTCCCAAAATAAAAGTTGTTCCATTTTAAAAGACCTACAACTTTTATTAAGACACCATCACCAGATTCTAAGTACTTTTGAGTTAGGGTTTGAGGGTTCGATTATGGTTTAATTTAGGTTTTTCTTTTGATTTTATTTTTAATCACCAATTAGGGATTCACTTGCAACACCAACCTCATTCATAAATAAGTCACTCTAATATCCGTAAGCACAATCATGTGCAGTTGCTTAAAATAAACATGATGAAATGGCCTTGGGATGCCATTGTTTCTCGCAGTGTTGATGTTCCCCGTCGAGTTGTTTTCGCTGAGCAGAGTTATTGTATCCTTGTGTTTGCATTAACATTCTTTGTCTTGGAGAGTAAATTTTGACTGGTCCATCTGCCATCTCTATTTACTGCGTGGTAGATGGTCAGTTTCTTCCTTGGAATTGATGTAAAATTTATTGCTTTTATGTGCCATTCGCAATGCTCTGTGGACTGAGTCTATTGGGCTTCCTTTTGCCTATAAATAGCCGCACTTCCTTGTATTCTTCATCTTCATACGCCTTTTACTGAGTATCCTCTTTTTTCTCGTTCTTCCTTGTCCATGGCTCTGTTGGTCAGTGAGGTTGAATAGCCTCCGGGTGTTTGAACTATTCTTCTCTGTTCTCTCTGTAGTTTGAAGAAATCTTGTGATAGGGACCGGTTGTAGGCCGGTCCCATTGTTAGTGGTGGATTTGCAACTCGGTGGTGCAGTTTCAAGAAACCTTGTGATCCAAATCAATCTCATAATCCCATGTTAAGTCTTCGCAAGGCTCTTCTTCATTCTGGGTCATCTGGTTTCTCTGGGTCTGGTTTTTGCCAAAACCTTAGGTAGATTGATGGCCGATGTTACCCATCCGTCACTTTTGACGGTAATTATCGTATGATTTTACCCGTCAACTAGACTTGAAAAGGGTATAAAAGCATACACCAACATAGGTTTCGGGGTTGAACTGACAGAATTCCACGAGTTTTAGTGAATCAGTGTTTTGCAGGGTGTTATCAGGAAAAGAACCAAAGGAGACTCACATGTCGGACTAGAACATTGAATTCCACCGTGAAAGAAAATCTGGAAGAATCTAGAAGACACCAGAGACTCACCAGAAAAGAGAGGACCCGTTTGGACTCCGAAGTGGGTCGGCCGACCTGTCAGTGTCACAAAACCGCCTCCGCTTCGACGTGGATCCACATCCTGATGTTTCACGCAATATACTGTCCGCCGAAGTTGGTTTGATCCAAGGGCTCCGGTTCATCCCACCGGCCTATATATAGACCCCCAGACCCCCTAGGGTTTCAGACGAATTCATATCAATATATGTAAACCCTAATCGAGAGGTGTTCCATGAAAGGATAACTTCTCATTAGGATCTAGTGACTAGATAGTAGAGAGATGGAGAGCGAGGGAAGAGTTAGGAAGAGATGCCGGCCTGTCGGTGATCCCTCTACGGCTTGTACTACGGTAGGATCTAGCTCTACTTGAGCTAGCTCTTAAGATGTCTCGGGCAACCAACTTCTTATCTACGTAAGTCTATGTTCATATTGTTTATCTAGTTTATGTCTGTCTTTTGAGTGCTTTATTCCTGTTCTAGAGGGAGTAGAGTGGTGTGGTAGTAGAGCTGGAGATAGTTGGAGGAGTTGCCGGCCTGTCGGTGACTGCTCTACGACTTGTACCCGCGGATTCAAGTCCTTCTTTGGGATTTGCTTCTGAAGATTTCTTCAAAGTTCAACTCCTAATCCAAGTGAGTAACGTTGCTATTATTGTTCTTGAGGTTTATGATTCTTTTGAGTGCTTTAGTCTTGGTAGCTCCTTGATCGAAGTAGTTATTTATAGTTTAAGCGCGGTGCTTAGATTATATTTACTCGTAAATGCCCTATACTGTCCGGATTGGTGGTAGATTGCGAGGGAGACCTAGCCTTGTTGAGTCTTACACAGTCCACCTCCCGTCAGTAGGACCGTAGGTTTCCATTACTAAGGAATTTACCCTTTGCTGGTGTATTCCTATAGTAACACCCCTTTCAGAACAATCATATCATATCTTGTGAGGATTAGAACTAGAAGCCTTAGCAAGCTCCTATATCACCTATTTTCTCCGTCCTTGATAGCAGCTCAGGGGTTAAGCCTAGATTCTAGTCATCCTGTTTTCCCTGTGGTAAAATATAAATAACGATACTTGGAACATTCCCGGGTGAAGTGCTACATCGGTATCTGTCCACTTGCAAATAATCCTAGCGTTTATTTGTTTGAGTTATCTTATACCAACACTTGGCTCTAGATCCTATCCTTGGGTTTCTACTATAGATATGTTGGTGGAATTCTGAAACCCTGGATTGATTTCTCTCTAGATCATCTGAAACCCTGGGGGGTCTGGGGGGTCCTTATATAGGCCGGTGGGATGAACCGTAGCCCTTGGATCAAACCTGACTTCGACGGACGGTGTAGATTGCGTGAAAAATCAGGATGTGGATCCACGTTGAAGCGGAGGCGGAACGGGCTCTCTAACAGGTCGGCCGACCTAGTCAGAGGGTCGGCCGACCCTCCCTCTCTGACATTCGGGTCTCGCTTCGGCAGGCGTGTCTCTAGTGTTCTCTAGAATTTTCTTGATCTCCTGCCACGGTGTAATTCGGTATTTTTCTCTGCGGTGTGGGTCCTCTTTGGTTCTTTTCCTGTATAGTCCCTGGAAAACACAGATTCACCAAAACTCATGGAATTTTGTAAGTTTAAACCCTATTCAAGGTGTTGGCTCTCATTTATATCCTTTTTCATGATTAGTTGACACGTAAAATAGTACAATAACTACCGTCAACAAGCTCCCCCACACTAGATCTTTGCTCATCCCGAGTAAAGGATAGATTTAAGCAATCTTAACTTTAGGACTAGACATCAGCATTTCACCATTCCTAGTCATACCTATACTACGAGATTCATTGTGTCTACCATGAAACTTTGAGCGGTTGAAGAATAGAACAGCTAGAAACTGATCGCCTTCCTCTATCAATCAAGTAGTTGGAGGTTTTTGAATATTTTGAAAATGAAGCATAGCTTACATTCTCCTTTTTTTGTAGTACTCTCATGTCACTCATATGTGGTGGTGCTGATCCTTACCAAGGCATAGATGATGTAGGGGTAAAGTGAAACATACTTGCATTGCATATATTGTAAAGTCAAAACAGGGATCCAAGGAGAAAGATGTCATACTCTTAGATCAAGATGTGCATGTGTGCTGAATATATGGTGGCTATCCTAATTCTACTATGCTCCTTTTTGAGGATTTTCTCTCTCTCTTTTCTTCTGCAGGACAACATAGGCTATCTTTCTTTTCTTTTCTCTTCTCTCTCTCTTTTTTTTCAGGCGGGCATCTGAGTACCCATTGTTTTGGCACTCCTGACACTTGTCCATTTTTACCTCTCAGGCGGGCATCTTGTACCCATTGTTTTCTCTCTTCTCACACTTTTGCATAGTTACATGCCTCTTCTCTGCATACTTTTGAGAGATGATAACAAGAACTTTGGAGCATTTATTCCTAACTGCTTTTTGTGCTTCCTCCAATATCGGAGTGAAACATTTTTGGGTGGAAAGGCATGTTGTTGCGTATTCCTAGTGTAGGAATAGCAGATATATGTGGAGTGTACGTGATCTTGATCTTGTGAGCTTGATAAATTTCTTAACAAGGGTCACTCAGTTTGACAAAACTCAAATCAATAGCAAGTAGTAAATATAGAAGGTTGATTATATCCTATTTTTGGCTCTGGTAGGTAAATGCTTTTACTACAAACGAGAAGCATAGCTATTGGTTTTTAAGTGTGGGGGTATAAACCCGTATACCCGCATGACTATACATGGGCCAAGTCATCCGATCAGGCCCGAACTGTCAAGGACGCGTCATCTACACGATCTCCAGAAGATCGCGTATATCCGCCGGTATGAAAACTTGGCGGTTAAGAAATAGTGTTCCTAATATCTAGCCGATTAGTTTCCTTATTTGGCTTGGATTGTAATCTGTTATATATGGTAAACCGACTTGTAACCCTGCCCCCGGACTATAAGGCGGGCAGGGGATCCCCTCAAAACATCTCATCTAATAGTAATACAATACAACAACACACAGGACGTCGGGTATTATGCCTCGCGGCGGCCTGAACCTCTATAAACCTCGTGTCCCGCGCTTACTGCGCAACTCTTGCTCGTCTCAGGCGCACCTTCACCGATCAATCTACTACCCCGGGTATACCCCACGGTAGACCGCCGACGATATCTCGTCGACAGTTGGCGCGCCAGGTAGGGGTGTGCTCCCTGATTTCATGGCGAACAAAATAGTAATTTTTTCAAGCTCCATCCAGCTACTGACGCCGGGCCAGACCTTCACGGTGGGATCCATCACCTGGGTCATCTTCCCTGACGGCGAAGGAAGGATCCTGGATGCGGCTCAGATCGCATCTACTTCGACCTCTTCGGTGACCTGTACTCCGGCGAAAAAGCTTCCACGTTACGTCCGGAAGACCGTCAGCAACGACGACCTGATCAGGTCCATAGATCAGGTTTTCCAAGGCCTGTTTGAGCGTCTCTAGATCTTGGAATCGTCTGCGGATCGCCTTCAGCGCCCATCAACGGCGCGACGACCATCTCCGCCCCGCCAGGATATTACTCTGGCCATCACCGTCACTCCTCAGGGACGTCGTCAAACTGCGACCCCGAGCAGTTGCGGTTCTGAGGGCCTCCGACCACGACCTCCCAAGTGGCTATATGCCATTCGGTCTATGGAACGCGGCTTCCAGTTTCGCACGTCTACTGCGCCATCCCGATCACGCCTCCTCCGATCACGTCGACACCAGCTCTACCTTCATCGTCGCCGACAACGACCACTCCGACTCCGACGGTGCAGAAGACGGCGACCTAGCAGATTTGCCTCCTCCCACTGGTCGATATATCGGTGGACCCATCCTCATCATTAGTGATGACAGCGCTCCGGTCCCAAACGAGAACGAAGAAGCCCGACCAGCTCGCGAGGCAAAAAACGCCGACCGAAGACGGCGCCGCGAGCAGCAAGCTGAGGCAAGAAAGGGCACCGTGCGGAACCTAGAGCCAGAATTTGATCTGGTCGGAAAACACCAGGTCTACAAGTCCCCGAATGTGAACATCGCCATCGCAATAGCAGAGGCCAAAAGACTGGCCCTGACTCCTGAAGTTGAGCGCCTTACGGCTTACTTCCAGGCGGCCCAAGTCCAGATCAACGAAGAACGCCGGCTATCGCCACCATCGCATTCCACTGTGTCGGCCACCGAGATTATTCATGAAGATGGTGGCCACTCCCGTGGCGGCCGGAGACGTCATCGCCAAGATGGAGACCAGTAGGTGAATCAGTCCGACCTCCGTGAGAAGCTAAAGACTCTTGACGGTCGATAACGTCAACTTTTATTAGAACTTTAGACAAGAAAGGACACATGAATACACACTAGTCTAGGGTTTTAACTGACAATTTCCACGAGTTTTGCATGTTCTATATTTTCCAGAGACTATTCCAGAAAAGCATAAAAGAAGGATTAAAGAGCATAAAAGACACGAAACTTAACCACCAAGGAAACATCATCATGAAGACCCTAGAAGGATGTGGAAGCACCTCAACGAAGATGGGCTCGGAAGCCCACACTTGGGAGCTGGCCAGCGCCAAGGGCGGGCTAGCCGGCCCCACCCCCTAGGGTTTTATCTGCCGCCTTCCGGAGTCTTCCTCCACCGCCTATGAGAAGTCATCTCGGTCCTTGGTTAAGTCGGTTTGATCATATGGCACACATTCATCCCACCGGACTATAAATAAAGGGGCAGACCCCTCTCCCTGGAGCATTAAGTCATTTGGAGATCAAGCCATCCAGAGCCTCTCTAGTTCATCAGAGCCTCTCTAGTTCATAGCTTTAGCCTAGTTAGATTAGAAGTAGAGGAGTTCTAGTTCTTCAGCGGGATCCGAAGCCCCTGGCATCTGTCTGGAACGTGGAGTTCGGTATAGTTCTAGTTCTTTTCTCTTATTGCATTCAACATTATGATTTGGGAAACATTGTTCTTAATCTTATATATGTTCTTAATTGCAATAGTCATTTTTTACTTTGATTATATGTCTAACATAGTTAGTTTGATCCTATTGAATTTATGTAATTGCTCGTATAGAGTTCGTCCAGAGATATCATGGATGAATGATTGGTAGTATGTAGACGTGGTGTTTAGATATCTTACTTATCTGCGAGTGCACCCTGACGTGCCGGGTCGTGTGGTAGATCGCGTAGGTGACAGCTACGTTGAGTCCTCTGTAGTCCACCCCCCGTACGTAGGATGAGCAGAGCGCGGTCGCGAAGGAGGTGACCCTTGTGTCTTAATATCCTCATTAGATGATGCTCCTTTGCATTTAATCATGATGTAGGTAGAGCTAAACAATGATTGCTAGATGTAATTGCACTAATCATAGTATTCATTGACGTAGTTATAAAATTACTTTAGATATTAATTCCTTTATCTATCCATTGGCTAGCTATTGTTATGACTAGATAAGCTCTGATATTTACCTATTTATGATGATGACTGATCATGTTTATCCTATATATCTTTATCATGTGACTTATCCCTGCTATAAGTAGGACTATAGTTATGGTTTATTTTTTACATTAGCAGTATAAGTTGTAGATATAATTTAAGTCCTACTAGACCTTCCCAGTGGTATAAATATAAGTTGACAACCTGGTGATACTCTAGGTAAAATGCTACAATTGTATAATTATCTGTCCGCTTGCAGAATTGTTCTTAGTTCATAGTCTTATATTTATTTCTGCCTAGTCAAACGGAATAATATATAAAACCTTAATTTATTCTTAGCATATATAATTAGGATTGACAACCCAGTTCATGCTAAAGAATGTTGGTAATAGATAAGTGGCTAGTTGCTATTGATCAGTTAATTAAAATACCATATATCTTCTAATCTCGTCCCTAGTGTTAAAAGTTATAAAGTTATATTGGGCGATGTTAGTAGCTAGGCATATTAATAATATTGATAGACTTATACTTACTAATATAATCGAGATAACCATTAACCCGTGCTCAAGTAGGATTACCTGTGTTTTGTCTACTTTAATATCTTATGTAGGGTAATGAATGACCGGTTTACGACCTTCCAGCAAGCTCCCACAAAAAGAAGAAACATAATAAATGCAAGATTGAAAAAAGAGGTCGACGTCACAAAAATTCAATTCATATCTCAAGTAACGGGAATAAAGATGCTACATCACTCACAAATTCCATCATGTGAGACATGGTAAGTATGATCAAATAAAGGTGATAAAGTCTTGCTCATGGACTTTAAATTTGATGAGTAGTTATCTTTTGCATTCCACTGCATGTTTACTTTAAATCCATATATTCACCCTATTTATTCTAAATTCTTTCTACTCATAACTTATTTAGTTCCATTCATATATCCATCTCACTTGCATTCTTATTAAAAGAAAGAAAACTATATGAGCACATGAAGGCTCATGATTAGTATTTAAAAAAACTCATCATGATCATGCTTTTTCATCTCTACCTGAATAATTCCCTACTAATGCTTTCATGTTACCTTTATTTGCCATAGTAAGTTTTGGTTTGGAGGCACTACATACGGCCATATGAGTATTTTTCAAAGGTTTTTAAATTAAGCGTGATGCTTAGGTTAAAATGCCATCCTTAACTAAAGCTAGACATGGGGTTTGGTTTGGTTATTGAATTAGAAATTGCTATAGTAGACATTGGATTTTTTGTCGGACTAACCCCTGCAGGAAAATTTCGAATCAAATCTGGGGAAGTCAAGAGATGAGTTCACACCAGAGATGAATCAAGGTAGTAATGACTTTGCACAAGAAGACCCAGCTCATTCTTTATAAGAGGAAGAACTGTGAGTATTAATGTTTATTCATTTATCTTTCATTGCAAGTTATGTCTGTTTTGAACCATACTAGAATGTAGCAACAATAATGTAAAACACAATAGACACAATCTATGTAAAACACAATAGACACATCAGTAGTTATCCATTTTTACTTTTCTGTATTGTATGAATTATTTTCTGTTAAGTAGGTTTACTCTTCTGCATTAGCTTTGCATAGAAAATGACAAGAGTGAATACGCATGCATTAAGCTGTATTCATGCCTCTTAAAAACTTGAAACCCCATGTGAAACTCTTGCGGTATAAAACCTGTAGGTGTACTCATCATGGTGGCCAAAAAATAAATACCAACATACCATGCATATTTATCTTTCTGCATATTAAAACAAAATAAAAATCTTTACCGTTTTATTAGTGCATTGAAAAGAAAGACAAAAAAATTGTATAGCTTTTACTGCATCAAAAATATTAAAGCCCCATGTAAGTAGGCTTATGGTAACCCCGTAGGAATATTTGTTGTGGTGGCATCAAAATAAAAATAAAATAGAATCTATATTTATTTTACTGCATCACAAAATAGAAAATCTAAAAAGAACAATCCCGCTAGAATCTGCCAACAAATATTAGCTCATTAGAATAATCAATTACTCATACCCCTTAAATTTGAGCCTCGAGTTTTGGTTTTCTTTCTAAAGCATAATTATGCAGGAACGACATTATGACTAATGAGTGAGTCCATCAGTGGAGCCCACTAGGACTACTGCTGGAAAGCTCGCCCTGAAGATCATCAACACCAAGTATTGCAAACATCTAGCTTGGGGGAGGAGCATCCTCTAGTTATCAGGTAACTATACCTACACGATTATCGAGTCTGTTTTATAAAGTCATAAAATACCAAAAATATGTGAACACATGAAGGTCCACACTTTTTAGAAAACCCCAAAAATATATGGGCACATGAAGGTCCACCCAATAAGGAAACTTCTGCTGAAAATATAAAATCAATCATTTACCATAGAGTGGAACTAAATCTAACCCCTCTCCATGAGATTTGGTATTTTTGTTGGCAATTGAATTTCACAGGAAAATACAAGATCAAAGAGCTAGTCAATCTGACGCCCTTACGCTGCCAATACACCTGCTTCCATAAGGATCACTCAATTTGCAACATCAAAGACCCTGTCAAATATCCAGCTTCGGGGAGGTCACCCTCCATTTAAAATCCAGCTAAGTATAAGTTTCCCACCTTATTATTATATTGCTTTTCGCGTGAGTTAGCTAGTAAGATAAAATTTGAAAACCAAATAAATATTTATCTATATATTAGAGTATGTTTAGAGTCAGTCTAGGCTAGAGTTAGATAAAACTGATGAACATTAAAATTTTGTCTTGGAGATGATGAATAGTTGCTCTGCCATAATACTTTTCAAATGCCTAGTTTTCAAACCATGAATTCTTCCGAGTTTTAAATATTGCTGTTTTGACTTAAGAATTTACTCTGAACCTAAAACTTGTGGAGGCATATGACTGAGGTAAGTCTAAGTGATTGATTGATATGATTCATGAAGGTTGAGCCGCTATTTATCTTATTCCTAGCATTACTAAGTTCTGGAGATTTATTTTGAAAATTTAAAATCTTACATGATGAGCTCTTGTATGACAAAATTTGAATTCCTACCAAAGCCATATATAATACATTTAGAGTTAGAAAAACTTTGCACATTTATGCTGCTTGCTTTGCATTGAGTTCAGTCAACCTTTGTTGTATACCTTATGAGATTCTTGTTATGCTTTTAAAGCCAAGATCACTTACACACTCCAGCCACATAAGCATTATTCCTACTCTGGGAGTAAGCGCAATCATCTTCCACTTTCATCCAGATCCACCTTAAAAATGTTTTTTCCTACACTGGGAGTAAACACCCAAAAATATATACCCCATAGGACAACCCCTGTTTAATTGTTCTATGTTCTTATCATTATCTCTCCAATTATTTATATTCAAAGGACGCATGTGGCTATGCAAAAGTATTGAAAAAAAGAAAAGGGAGTAAAAGATGGACAAGTGTCCCAGCAATTAAAACAATAGGTACTTAGATGCCCGCCTCCCTGCAAAAATATATATATAATAAAAAAAGAAGAATAAAGATAGCCCGTGTTTTCCCGCGAAAAGTTCTAAGTTTTAAAGAAGGGAGTTATTTTCAAGGAGCAAAAGTAGAATTAGGATCAACCACTAAATACCATATATACACCTATCCACTATATTCCATACACATGCACATCTTGGTTTGATTGTATGCCACGACTCTCTATGGATCCATTGTTTGACTTTACAATATATGAATTGCAAGCATGCTCATCCTTGTTATTGCCACTCCTATAAGCTCCCCTATAATCCTTAGTTGTAGGAAGGCATAACATCATTAATGCCTCAGTGAGATCCATAAATACCACATATTAAGAGACTTGAGGGTGTCATACAATTAAGCTCTGAGTTTTATTTTGAAAATTTGCAAAACTCCGGAATAATAGTACTGTGAAGAATTTAAAACATGGTGCTTGACTTGATTGTTCTGTCTTTCGATTGCTCAAGACTAATGCAAAAGCTGTAAAGCTCCATAGTTAAAGGTAAAATGGGTAAGTTCGAGAGTTACAGCAGTTTTGTCTAATCCAGAGAAGAATTTCTGTTTGAAAACATGTGTACCTCGAAGGCATGGAAGCATTGTAGCAACTCCTAATCCAATTACATTAGTAATTAGGCTTAGTTTGGTTGCCAAGGGACTGGCAAACAGGTAGGTTTGGGGGTGTTGTTGACGGTCGATAACGTCAACTTTTTTTAGAACCTTAGACATGAAAGGACATATGAATACACACTAGTTTAAGGTTTTAACTGACAATTTCCACGAGTTTTGCGTGTTCAGTATTTTCCAGGGACTATTCCAGAAAAGCATAAAAGAAGGATTAAAGAGCATAAAAGACACGAAACTTAACCGCCAAGGAAACATCATCACGAAGACCCTAGAAGGATGTGGAAGCACCTCAACGAAGATGGGCCCAGAAGCCCACAGTTGGGCGCCGGCCGAAGCCAAGGTGGGGCCGGCCGGCCCCATCCCCTAGGGTTTCATCCGCCGCCTTCCGGAGTCTTCCTCCACCGCCTATGAGAAGTCATCTCGGTCCTTGGTTAAGTCAGTTTGATCCTACGGCACACGTTCATCCCACCGGGCTATAAATAAAGGGGCAGACCCCCCTCCCTGGAGCATCAAGTCATTTGGAGATCAAGCCATCCAGAGCCTCTCTAGTTCATCAGAGCCTCTCTAGTTCATAGCTTTAGCCTGGTTAGATTAGAAGTAGAGGAGTTCCAGTTCTTCAGCGGGATCCGGAGCCCCTGGCATCTGTCTGGAGCGTGGAGTTCGGTATAGTTCTAGTTCTTTTCTCTTATTGCATTCAACATTATGATTTGGGAAACATTGTTCTTAATCTTATATATGTTCTTAATTGCAATAGTCATTTTTCACTTTGATTATATGTCTAGCATAGTTAGTTTGATCCTATTGAATTTATGTAATTGCTCGTATAGAGTTCGTCCAGAGATATCGTGAATGAATGATTGGTAGTATGTAGACGTGGTGTTTAGATATCTTGCTTATCTGCGAGTGCACCCTGACGTGCCGGGTCGTGTGGTAGATCGCGTAGGTGACAGCTACGTTGAGTCCTCTGTAGTCCACCCCCCGTACGTAGGATGAGCAGAGCGTGGTCGCGAAGGAGGTGACCCTTATGTCTTAATATCCTCATTAGGTGATGCTCCTTTGCATTTAATCATGATGTAGGTAGAGCTAAACAATGATTGCTAGATGTAATTGCACTAATCATAGTATTCATTGACGTAGTTATAGAATTCCTTTAGATATTAATTCCTTTATCTATCCATTGGCTAGCTATTGTTATGACTAGATGAGCTCTGATATTTACCTATTTATGATGATGACTGATCATGTTTATCCTATATATCTTTATCATGTGACTTATCCCTGCTATGATTAGGATTATAGTTATGGTTTATCTTTTACATTAGCAGTATAAGTTGTAGATATAATTTAAGTCCTACTAGACCTTCCCAGTGGTATAAATATAAATCGACAACCTGGTGATACTCTAAGTAAAATGCTACAGTGGTATAATTATCTGTCCGCTTGCAGAATTGTTCTTAGTTCATATTCTTATATTTATTTCTGCCTAGTCACATGGAATAATATATAAAACCTTTATTTATCCTAGTCACACAGGAGATAAATCTTCTCCTAAATGTTCTTCTTCCAATGTTGGAGCTGGCTCCTTTGATGAATGAGCATGAGCAGCGATGGGTGTTTTTGATGGTAGCTTCAAATTGTCTCTCACTTCTACAAACTTCTTTCTTCTCAGGAGTTTCTCTGGATCGTCAGTGAAATTATTTGGAAGAAGAAAACCATTCATTCATCACCCTGCATAAGATAAGTAAATGATAAAAAACAAGGGTGCACCTGTTTGAGTTAGAGATCAATCGGTAATACAATCTTATCCATTATGTATACATACGCTATCAATATTTCCTAAGTTTAATGTGCCTTTCCCGACAACGGCGCTAAAAATGTCCGTTGACATCTACTAACGTCGCCAAATATAACTATATAACTTTTAATGCGAGAGGCGAGATTAGAAGTTGAATGGTAACTAATTAACTTGTCATTAGCAACTAGCCACTTTTCTATTACCAACATTCTTATGCAAGAACTAGGTTGTCATCCCTAATTAATAATGCTAAGAACAAATAAAGGTTTTATATATTAATCTATGTGACTAGGCAGAAATATAAATAATATAAACTAAGATCAGTTCTGCAAGCGGACAGATAATTATACCATTGTAGCATTTTACCTAGAGAGTTCTACCAGGTTGTCGATTTATATTTATACCAGTGTGAAGGACTAAGATAAAGTTTAATCTATTATATTGATAGTGATGGTATACAATGGATAAATGACATTATCGATGTCATTTACTCTACTCATAACAGGTAGAGGTCACAAGATAAATAAAGATATAGGTGATAAGTATGATCAAGCATCATAAATAAAATATAATCATCAGAGCACTTCTCTAGTCATAGTAATAGCTAGCCAATGGATAAACTAAGGAATTAATATCAAAGTAATTCTATAACAACATCAATGAATAACTCTAATTATTGCAATTACATCTAGCAATCATTGTTAGACTAATCCTATATCATCATCACATGCAAAGGGCATCATCTAGGAAAGGTGTGAAAAAGAGTCATCACCCAACTTCGCGACCGTGCCTGCTGCCCTACATACGGGAGGTGGACTACAGAGGACTCAACGCTGCTGTCACCTACGCAATCTACCACACGACCCGGCATATCAGGGTGCACTTGCAGATAAATAAAATACCTAGACACCACGTCTACATATCGTTCATCATCTATCCATCGTACGCATGAATAAACGCCATACGAGCAATTACATGAATTCAATAAGATCAAACCAACTATATTAGATATATAATCAAAGTAGACAACGACTATTGTAATTAAGACAATATGAACTATTAAGAACAATGTTTCTGTAACAGAACCGCCTTAATCACATGGCCCACAGGCACCTGTCATCGTCACTAATGACCTCTGACAGTCGTACCCGTGTCCCAAATGATCGAGGCAGCCCTGCCGGGCTACATCAGTGCCCGTATGCCGACAGGATCTCCATTGCGAAGCCATTACAGAGTTACAACATTTCATAATCAAAATACATCAGAGTAAATGCGGAAGATTAATTAGTACTTAAATTACAAACCGAGTTCAAATAGTAAATAGGTGTAGTTATTACAAACCAACTTAAAACAGTAGCAGTGGCATTGGAACAACGATACAACATAAATAGATAGTAGATAATCGAACCCAGCCCACGGGTCCTTCACTCCTCACCACTGTCCTCTTCGATCACCGTAGCACAACAGGGGTCGAGACAAATCTCCGGCTGTGGCCCTCCTGCAACGGGGTTAACAAACCCTGAGTACTGGGTACTCCGCAAGACTTACCCGACTAAGAAAAATATTTGACTCTTGGAATGCAAGGTTAGGGGTAAGGCTTAGCAGGAGGTAAGGGGTTTAGCGGAAAAGCATTACTATCCTGTCTCAGTATTTTTGCTCATTGAATAACTTTATTAGTATCATAAGTCATCATTCATCACTTCCATCTATTTTATTCATTTCATTATTCTCAAAACATCCTATTCTTCGAACCACTTTTCGAGGTAGATGTGAGGATCAAGTCTCCATAACCGAGGAGCACGTCGATTCGAATCAAGTAAGTATACCCAGCTGGGGATTCTATCCACACTGCATATGTAGCACTTAAGCTTGCATCTGCCAACCCATTGTCACGGCTTTTCTATCCCGGACCCGGTCCTACGCCACCCGAGAGCACAGTACTCCACTAGTCTCCAGGCACGCCGGCCACGTGGGTACACGCTACTCTCGCCATCTCTCCACTCCCAGTGCGCGGTTGTCGGTTCCAGCAATAGAGCGACCTGACTCTAGGCTTTCCGAATTGGTATGTGGCTAGGCTGTTTATCATGATCACAACAGGCCTTACAACGAACGGTCCCTACCGCTTTCCGTCAGAAACCATGCATTGGGACTCTAACCCAAATACCCTGGATTCTGCCCGGTTTTCAAATCCCTTCCCGATGATGACGATCAGTTGGGACTCTAACCCAAACAGATGGCCGACCACTCGGGAACCCATCCATTACAATAAGTGTCCCGGCCAAAGGACCCTGCCATCATACATGGACTCATAACCATCCCTTGATAATTCTTCGTTCCAAATATCAAGTTTAAAATAGCATTTTTGCAACTCTAATATTTAAGCATGACTAAGCGTTTTTCAACTCATTTCAAATCATTAGGTTCCTTGGATAACAAGTAGTCAAGGCTGGTAAATGCATCAATTGTTTCATCACGCAACTCCTAACAACTTAATGCAGTTGATTAACTCAAGTGATAAAAGCATTTATAAATAGAGGGTTAAATGCACCGGGGCTTGCCTTGCAGCGCAAAAACAGTCGGGGCAGGAGCACCACAGCTTTCAGGTTCAAGAACCACCTCGGAACCTTCTCCTCCAGGCACCTCGACTTTGACTTCCTCTTTTACCGGCACTACACGTGTGCAACAATGCATGTATGAATGCGATGCGGAAAAGAGCATATGCAAGAAATCAAGAACTAAACATATGACAAGCATAAAACGACATCACTAGGGTGTTCTAGGTCTTAAATGGGTTTGACCTAGAACCACAATCAATTCCAAAGTCACACAACCCTAAATTCATTTTCTACATTTTGTTTTTACTATTTAATAAACCCATATCTATTTAATACAAGAGCAAACTAATCCCATTTGAGACCAAACTTCACCAACAGATAGCCTTTCATGCCAAACAGAGACAAATAAATTTTGGTGATTTTTGGAGTTACCTAGAATTAATTAAAAATGTGCAAAAATCCATTTTCCATTTATTTTAGGGATTTTTACCTACTGCAGAAAGTACTTAAACATGACAAACAATATTTTTATAAAATTCTACACTACTCAAAGAGAACATACAAAAATTCTCATGAATTTTGGATCAGCCAAAATATTCTAACAAAATTATGAAACTGCAGCACTATTCCTTTGAAAATAAAATGGAAAAGGCATTGCAAAAACCTGGAAAAAGAAAAACCGAAAACGGCCCGAAGCCGGCCCAACTCGGCCCAAGTGCGAAACAGACCGGCCCACTCGGCCTGTCCGCGCCCGGCGCCTGCGCTTTTGCGCAAAACCCCCTGGGAAACACAGATATCAACCCGCGGACCAACTCACACTATTCACCAGAGTCACTGACATTGCAAATACCACCTGGAGCTATTCACCTTCTAACCCGACACCCCTGGACCTCCTCTGTTTCCGAACAGAGGTGAGGCGCCGGCGGTTTGCCACCCGTGGCTCACCGCCGGTGACCCCAACGGCTAAACCAACCTTCCCACGACTCTCGGGGCTCCCAGCCGCACCCAACAAGCTACTAAATGGCAAGGATAGACACTCGGAGCACCCTCGGGCACCTCCGCAGCGGCTCGGCGGCGGCGACCGGACCTACTCCGGCGAGGCCAAGACTTAATCGAGCCGGGTTAAGGCATGGGAAGATTCGCGAGCTCACCGAGACTTGACTAGTACGGAGAGAACGACCCGAGATGGTGTAGAGGCACGGTGGTGACGGTGGCCGCGGCTGCAACGACCTCCGACGGTGGCGAGGACTCCGTTCCGGTGAACCTACGATCAGAGACGAAGAACCAACAGGCGCATGAGCAACAAGGAAGGTCAGTGAGCACGGAAGAATACTCAGACGAGGCATTGGCTTACTAGAGAGAGCTGTGGACGGGTGTGAGCTCGCGGCGGTGCTCCGCCGGACGCGCACGCGCGGCGACGGCGACCCTGCGACACACAGAGGGTTAGAGCTAGTTCCAAAGGCACCAATCGATGCGCCAGGAAGTGCTCGACCTACCGGTGAGATGGAGAGGGTGGAGGTGGACGGTGGTCGACGAATTCGGTCGGAGACCGAAAGCTCGCCGGCAATGGAGATGGGGAAAAGGATGGGTGGGGAGGCGCGTTCGGGGGCTTAAATAGCCGGGGAACAGGCCAAAGAGGACGTGGAGGGGCTCGGCTCCGTGCTGCGCGCGACGCGGGCAGCGCCCCGGCACCGGAGGACGCGCTGCACGGTTGCGCACGCCGGCGACGTGCGCGCCGCGGCCGTGCGCGCGTGACGCGGTGAACAGTGCCGCCGGTACAGTACTTGGCTCAGAGAAAATCGCCCAAATTGACCGGCCAAACGACCGAATCCGAGGCCACGCCCAAAAGCAAAGTTGTAGATATTTTTGTGCTGGACAACTTTTGTTTTTGCACCAATTCGAAATTCGGCCTAGATTTGAAAATATTCAAAAGGGGGTAAACTAGGGTTTTGAATTTCAAACTGAATATTTAAAATTACTTTTTATTTTTCTAAAAAACTTGAAATTTGGCCAAAATATAAGTTGTGCATCTCAGAGAGATCTACAACTTCTATTAAGGAAGTTTTATCTAATTCTCATTAGTTTTTGAAAAGCAGTTTTAAATTCAAATTTTCAACATAACTTCAAAATCACCCAAAATAGAAGTTGTTCTACATTAAAAACTCTACAACTTTTATTAAGGGACCTACCTCAGATTTGATCAAATTTAGAAAGTGCATTTTGAAGCCTTTGATTAGGGTTTTAGGAAAATTAAAATCAACATGCAATAACAACTCAATTAGGGTTCCTTCAAGCACATACAAGAGTTAAACAAGCTAATCACACTATTATCCCTAATGACAAGCAACTGCATAAGATGATATGATGACATGGCATTTTAATTAACAGTAATACCAAGGGTATTACAGTTTCCCCAATCATAATGAAGAATACAATAATAGAGAAAGAACTAGAATTATACCAAACTCCGTTCTCCAGACAGACGCCGGGGCTCCAGATCCGCCGAAGAACTAGAACTCCTCTACTCTCTAATCTAACTAGGCTAGAACTATGAACTAGGAGGCTCTCGATGAACTAGGAGGCTCTTGATGGCTTGAGGACTTGATGCCTTGAATGAATGATGGGTTGATGCCTCCAGGGGGTCTGCCCCTTTATTTATAGCCCGGTGGGATGCACGTGTGCCATAGGATCAAACCGACTTGAAACATGGGCCGAAAACTCCAGAAGATGGGCCAAAACCCTAGCAGGGGGGCGCCGGCCTGCCCCACCCTGGTGGGTCTCAGGCCCCGGTGCTTCGGGTGTGTTCCAGATGTTTCTAGTGTTCTCGTGATGATGTTTCCTTGGTGGTTAAGTTACGTGGTAATTATGCTCTTTAAGCCTTCTTTTATGCTTTTCTAGAATAGCCCCTAGAAAATACAGAACATGCAAAACTTGTAGAAACTGTCAGTTAAAACCCTAGATTAGTGTGTATTCGTGTATCCTTTGGTGTCTAAAGTTCTAATAAAAGTTGACGTTATCCACCGTCAACAACACCCCCAAACTTACCTGTTTGCCAGTCCCATGGCAAACGAACTAAGCTTAATTACTCATGTAATTGGATCAGGAGTTGCTACAATGTTTTCATACTTCCCAAGTACACATGCTTCAAACATAGATTCTCCTCCAGATTAGACAAAACTGCTCTAACTTTTAAACTTACTCATTTTACCTTTAACGATGGGGCTTTACAGCTCTTGCCTCAGTCTTACGTAATTGAAAGAAAAACAATCAAGTCTTGCACTATGTAGCAAATTCTTCACAGTACCAATATCCTGGAGTTTTGCAAGTTTTCAAAATAAAACTCAGAGCTTTAATTGTATGACACCCTCAAGTTAGTATATATGGTATTTGTGGATCTTACTTAAGGCATTAATGTTCTGCCTTCCTATAACTAAGGATTTATAGTGGACCTTATAGGAGTGGCAATAACAAGGTTTTAAGCATACTTGCAGTTCATATGTTGTAAAGTCAAACAATGAATCCACAAAGAATCGAGGCATACAATCAAATCAAGATGTGCATGTGTATGGAATATGGTGGATAGGTGTATATGTGGTATTTAGTGGCTATTCCTAATTCTATTTTTGCTCTTTGAAAATGATTCTCTCTCCTTTGTAACTTGGAGGAACACATGGGCTGTCTTTATTCTTTCTCTTTTTTTTATAATCATTCGGGAGGCGGGCATCTAGTACCCATTATTTTATTGCTGGGACACTTGTCCATCTTTTACTCCCTTTTTATATTTTTGCATAGCCACATGTATCCTTTGAATATGAATTACTGGAGAGATAATAATAATAAGAACTTAGAGCAATGATATCAAGGCTGTCCTACGAGGTTTATATATTTTTTTGGTGTTTACTCTCAGTGTAAGAGAAAACATTTTCATGATGAACATCGATGAAAGTGAAAATGGTTGTGATTACTCCTAGGGTAGGAATAATACAAATGTGCTGAAGTGTGTACGTGGTCTTGGTTTTAAAAGTATGACAAGACTCTCATATGGTATACAACAAAGGTTGACCAAACTCAATGTAAAGCAAGTAGCATAAAAAGGTTTTCCTATCTTTAGATGTATCATTTATAGCTTTGGTAGGAATTCATATTTTATCATACAAGAGCTCATCATGTAGATTTTAAATTTTCAAAATAAATCTTCAGAACTTAGTAATGCTAGGAATAAGATAAATAGTAGCTCAACTTTCATGAATCATATCAATCAATCACCTAGACTTAGCTCAAACATATGCCTCCACAAGTTTTAGATTCAGAGTAAATTCTTAAGTTAAAACAGCAATATCTAAAACTTATGAGAATTTAAGTTTAACAACTAGGCATTTGAAAAGTATTGTGACAAAGCAACTATTCATCATCTCCAAGACAAAATTTTAATGTTCATCATTTTTAATTTAGTTCTAGCCTAGACTGACTCTAAACAAACTTTAATATATAGATAGATATTTAATTGTTTTCAGATTTTATTTTATTAGCTAACTCACGCGAAAAAAACGATATAGTAATAATGATAAATAGGATAGCAAACTTATACTTAGCTGGATTTTAATTGGAGGGTGCCCTCCCGAAGCTTGACGATTGACAGGGTCTTTGATGTTGCAATTTGAGTGATCCTTTTGAGCAGTTTATCGGCAGTGTAAGGGCGTCGGGTTGACTAGCTCCTTTATCTTGTATTTTCCCATGAAACTCAATTGCCAATAAAAATACCAGATCTTATGAAGAGGGGTTAGGTTTAATACCACTCCATGGTAAGTAATTGATTTTATATTTCCATCAGAAGCTTAAGCTTTTTTACCCAATTAGGAAACTTCTCTAAGAGTGTGGACCTTCATGTGCCCACATATTTTTAGTATTTTTGTGAAAGGTGTGGACCTTCATATGTCCACATATTTTTGATATTTTTTTAGATTTTCCAATGATACTATGGTGAACCTTCATGTGTTCACATATTTTTGGTATTTTGTGTTTGTATAAAGTAGACTTAATAAGCGCATGGATAAAGCTACCAGGTAACTAGGGGATGCTCCTCCCCCAAGCTTGATGTCTGCAATGCTTGGTGCTTGAATGATCTTCAGAGAGAGTTGGTTAGCAGCAGTCCTGATGAGTGCCACTAATAGACTCTCTCCTTAGTCATAATATTATTCCTACATAGTTATACTCCAACAAGAAAACCAAAACTCGAGGCTCGAATTATCGAGGGGTTAGCAGTCAGCCAATTAGCACTTTGATTATTCTTTGAGTTGATTTTAATTAATAGATTTTAGCGGGATTCTAACGGGTTTCTCTTTTTATGATATTTTAAGTCTCTTATGTAGCAATCTAAAAATATGCATGCTAATAATAATTTTTATGCCACCACAGGGAATGTTTATTTCCATGGGGCTTAGGATTTTCATAACGTAACAAAGTAAATATAGATCATTATTTTTATTTTTATTTTTATGCCACCACAGTAAATATGCCTACAGGGTTACCATAGGTTATTCACATGGAGCTTTAATATTTCTGATGCAGTAAATGAAGCAGTAAATATTTTTGTTGGTTTTATTTCTAATATGCAAAAAAATGATTGTACTAATAAATATGCTAAGCAAAATCACTAATGAATGCTCAATTAATTAGATAACTACCATTCTAACCTTATGGCTAGGGTACGAAATTTAAAGCCTACCGACAGGACATAGATAGAGGAGAGTACTTACTTAGTAGGTTCATTATCTGAAGTTACCTCAGTCAATTCCCCATTTTGCGGTGGTGTAGCAGGTGCCTCTTCTTTCTCCTTCCATCTCTTTTCTGTCTCTTTTGCTTCTCTCTTTTCTAGCTCCAGCTCTTTCTTGTAAGCTTTTCTTGATTCTTCATCTCTCTTCATCCATTCTTCTACTTGTGCCTGGATCTCTTCTTTCTCTGGCTTATCAATCTCGTCCATCCTCTCAGCTTCCGCTTCCCATTCACTCCAGCGTGGTGCTTGTACGGCTTCTTCTTGCTCCTTGTAGCAGTCTTCATACTTCACAATCCTACCAAGAAACTCCTCCCATCCACAGTGAGGCTGGGCAGCCTGACGACGGGCTTGGTGTTTCCTTCTGTTGCGTTGCTTCCTGATCTACTCATGGTTAAGATGTGTTTTAAATTGACAGCGTACCTTTCCGGTGGGTAGGTTGAAGTGGATCTGTCTAGACCCGATGTAGATGATAGCATTGGCGGTGTAGAGGAACAGTCTTCCCAAAAGAATAGGCAATTCATCGTCTCCCTGCGTGTCAAGAACTAGAAAACCTATGGGTATATATTTATTTTGAATTCTTACCATTATGTCCTTGACTACGCCTTCAGGGAATCTCAGTGATTGGTCTGCCATCTACAACTGAATATATGTTGGGTATAATGGTAAATCATCAAATAATTCATCATATACCTTTTTGGACATTACGTTGACGCCTGATCCAGTGTCGCAAATGGTGTTGGGAAAAGTGGTGTCTCTGATTGTGCATTTAACGATTTGTGCACCTAAGTCATCTTTCTTTGTTGGAAATGGTTTTGGGAGCATATGATCATTTTCTATGTTCATGGCATTGATTAGCTGAGCGGTTCCTTAGGTACATGCTGGGGCTTGTTCTTCCTCCATCATCTATTGTTCTTTTTCTTGGGTGCTGGTTGTTGTTGTTGCTCTTCTTGTTGATGGAATTGCTTCGGTACTGCTGGATTCTTGAGGATGCGGTGCTTGAATGAAAATCACTCCTTCTTGTCCTTGATTGAGAGGACAATCTTGGCGTGTTCCGCATAGATGATGACTTTGGTTGTGCATAAGAATGGTCGTCCCAAGATAATGGGTGCCTTCTCATCTCCTCCAGTATCCACGATCACAAAGTCATTTGGAACATATGATTGCCTCACTCTGATAACAGCTTCTTCTAGTACCTCCCTCTACGTAGCAAATGGACTGATCTGCAAGCTGCAAACACATATCTGTGTACAACAAAAGATCACCTAAAATTCTCGCATATATTACCTTAGGCATTATGTTGACACTTACGCCAAAATCGCCGATAGCCTCTGGAAAGTTGTGACATCCTATAGAGATAGGAATCACAGGTCTTTCAGGACCTCCCATCTTCTCAGGTAGTGAGTGATCTATCCACTGTATATCTGTAGGCTCAAATTGGTATTGTATTGCATTGTGAATATCAACAAGGTTAGCAGTTTCTAAATCCTCCGGCTGGCCCAGAATCTTTCCTTTCTCAAATGGAGGGACAGCAGCAGCAAGCTGAGCTAATTGCGATTCTAACATTTTATTAAAGCTGTGCTGATTCTTTATAGCAGAAGCAAAGGTATCCATTCTAGTATTTATATTTTCTAAAGCTTTATTATTCGAGGCTATGTTTCTAGATATTTGATCTAACAATTTAGATTGACTAGCAACTAAATCTCTTAAAGGCGGAAGATTATAATTATTGTAATTATTACCTTGGTTATTACCATGGTAATTACCTTGTCGAGGTTGCTGATTCCATCCTTGATTTGGCTGGTTCCATCCTTGGTTTTGCTGAGGACAATAGTAGGTGTTGTTGTTGATGAAGTTCACATCCTCTTGCAATGTAGGGCAGTTAACAGCTGAATGCCCGAAATCTCCACATTCTTCACAGGTCATGCGAGAATCATTGATATGCATGACTTCCTTCCTCTCTATGTCGACCTTCTTCATGATGAGGTCTAGCTTGGCAGTGACCATGTCAGTCTCCTTCAGATGATGGATGCCTCCTCCTCTCTTGCGAGGTTGAGTACGTTCTTCATTACAGCTTGAATTTGAGGCCATCTTCTCAACAAGTGCTTGAGCTTCTGGAAGCTTAAGTGACACGAAACCTCCTCCAGCTGCAGCATCTATGGATTCATGGGTGCTTGAAATAAGCCCGTGGTAGAAGGTCTGCAATAGTAGCCAATCCTCTATCCCATGATGAGGTCACTCTTCGATATAGTCTTGGAATCTCTCCCATGCTTCAGTGAATGATTCATCATGTTGCTGTTGAAAACTTGAGATTTTCCCACGCAGAGCATTTGTCTTGCCTGTAGGAAAGAACTTTGCCAGGTAAACAGTTGAGCATCGGTCTCATGTAGTGTTCTTGTCTTTGTTGGCGTAGAACCACTGCTTGGCTTTCCCCAAAAGTGAAAACAGGAAAAGACAGGAGTAAAATAGCATCTCTTGGTACTCCTCTAATCGTGAAGGTGCTGCAAATCTCTAAAAAGTGTTGTAAGTGTGCACTTGCATCTTCATGAGCTTTTCCACAAAACTGGCTGGCTTGAACAATGGTGATAAGAGCAGGCTTGAGCTCGAATCCATTCTCCCCCTGTGTTGACTGCTGGTCCTGTCCAGATGTTTTCTATTGTTGGTGCAGAGAACTCGCGCAGCGTCTTCTCAGCCATGTCTTCAAACACAGGAGATAAATCTTCTCCTAAATGTTCTTCTTCCAATGTTGGAGCTGGCTCCGTTGATGAATGAGCTTGAGCAGCGATGGGTGTTTTTGATGGTAGCTTGAAATTGTCCCTCGCTTCTACAAACTTCTTTCTTCTCAGGAGTTTCTCTGGATCGTCAGTGAAATTATTTGGAAGAGGAAAACCATTCATTCATCACCCTGCATAAGATAAGCAAATGATAAAAAAACAAGGGTGTACCTGTTTGAGTTAGATATCAATCAGGCGCACCCTCACCGTCTCATCTACTACCTTGGGCATACCCCTCGGTAGACTATCGCCGGTATTCCGTCGATAGTAATACAATCTTATCCATTATGTATACATACGCTATCAATATTTCCTAAGTTTAATGTGCCTTTCCCGGCAACGGCGCCAAAAATGCTTGTTGACATCTACTAACATCGCCAAATATAACTATATAACATTTAATGCGAGAGGCGAGATTAGAAGATGAATGGTAAGTAATTAACTTGTCATTAGCAACTAGCCACTTTTCTATTACCAACATTCTTATGCAAGAACTAGGTTGTCATCCCTAATTAATAATGCTAAGAACAAATAAAGGTTTTATATATTAATCTATGTGACTAGGCAGAAATATAAATAATATAAACTAAGATCAATTCTACAAGCGGACAGATAATTATACCATTGTAGCATTTTACCTAGGGAGTTCTACCAGGTTGTCGATTTATATTTATACCAGTGGGAAGGACTAGGATAAACTTTAATCTATTATATTGATAGTGATGGTATACAATGGATAAGTGACATTACCGATGTCATTTACTCTACTCATAACAGGTAGAGGTCACAAGATAAATAAAGAAAAAGGTGATAAGTATGATCAAGCATCATAAATAAAAGATAATCATCAGAGCACTTCTCTAGTCATAGTAATAGCTAGCCAATGGATAAACTAAGGAATTAATATCAAAGGTAATTCTATAACTACATCAATGAATAACTCTAATTAGTGCAATTACATCTAGCAATCATTGTTAGACTAATCCTATATCATGATCACATGCAAAGGGCATCATCTAGGAAAGGTGTGAAACAGAATCATCACCCAACTTCACGACCGTGCCTGCTGGCCTACATACGGGGGGGTGGACTACAGAGGACTCAACGCAGCTGTCACCTACGCGATCTACCACATGACCCGGCACATAAGGGTGCACTCGCAGATAAACAAAATATCTAGACACCACGTCAACACACCGTTCATCATCTATCCATCATACGCATGAATAAACGCTATACGAGCAATTGCATGAATTCAATAAGATCAAACCAACTATACTAGGCATATAATCAAAGTAGACAAAGACTATTGTAATCAAGAACATATGAACTATTAAGAACAATGTTTCCCTAATCATAATGAAGAATACAACAATAGAGAAAGAACTAGAATTATACCGAACTCCGTACTCCAGACAGGCGCCGGGGCTCCAGATCCGCCGAAGAACTAGAACTCCTCTACTCTCTAATCTAACTAGGCTAGAACTATGAACTAGGAGGCTCTTGATGGCTTGAGGACTTGATGCCTTGAATGAAAGATGGGTTGATGCCTCCAGGGGGTTCTGCCTTATTTATAGCCCGGTGGGATGCTCACGCGCCGTAGGATCAAACCGACTTGAAACAAGGGCCGAGATGACTCCATCGAGGCGTTGAAAGAAGACTACAGAAGATGGGCCGAAACCCTAGCAGGGGGGCAATGGCCGGCCCCACCCTGGCGCCGGTGTTGGCGTTTCTTAGCGTCATTACTAAAGATAGACTAAAAGCCCATCCCTAGCAACGATACTAGAAACGTGTGTTGACATCCCTAACCATCATTACTTCAGAAAGGTAACTCTCGGCCCTTAACGGCGCGGGCCAAGATAATGCAGTCTGGTAATAACAGTTAGAAGTGCCTGATTAGCCTTTCCAACCATCATTACTTACGATATGCAAAACTGAAGCACGACGCCTTGGGGTGCAACAAGAATTACAATCCTTAGGTAATGGTACTTAGGTATGCCAATCATGATAGCTCTGTATAGATAAATCCGCAAGCGTACGGAACTATCATTGTAGCATTTCAACCCGTGAGTATTCAGGGGTGTCGTATTTATAATTTCCCGTAGGAGGGCAGGACGAATGCATCTAGCTTTGGCATAAACATGATCACTTATTGAATGCATAGGTAGACATAGCATAGGCAGGGGTAAATCATAGTTCAAAGATAGTGGACACACATCTGAGCCGACCTCAAGGATAAAAGAGAAATAATGAATAAAAGAATATATCTAATTGAGCAGGCATTGGTCATATATAACTATGCAAAGAACTGTTAGTAAACATCTAACTAGCATGTCTAGTATCGGGACTAGGTCTGGGACTACAGGGAGATCCCCGCAGCTGGTCTGCCAGCCGATAGAGACTTTACAAACTCCTACCCAATATCCGAACTGTGGGGGAGTGTTAGGGATGGACAGGGCTGTCACCACCTGCCCACCTACCCCTCCGCCCGTGGGATACCGGCATATTCGCTGATCTCCGCATACCCGAGCACCATGCCCGCGTACTTGGAAACAACTCCTAACCCCCTAGGACCCCACCCCTTCGGAGTGACAGGCTAGGCTAAGAGCAACCGAGAAGGACACGACGAACCGTCACCTCATCCCTAGTTCTTCCTCTATTCATACTAAGTCGATGAACGATGAAGAACAACGATGAACATATCGAGAACATAACACATAAACTATATGCTAGTTCATATATCATGATCATAACATGACCAAGACTATACTCTAATTCATATGCATTGCTATATAAATAAGATAAGAACTTGATCTTGGAAGAGAACTTGCATTGTATTCATACTGCTGGTGTTCCTTCTTCTCCCAAAGATACAAATTCTCCTTGCTAGCTCTTGCCTTGCTCTAATACTAAGACTAATCTAAAGAATACAAGTGAGAGGTGAGGTAAATGGCTCTAAATGATGGTGTGTGTTGAAGGGGATGGAGCACTCTCTATTTATATTGAGACTATGACGGTTTGGGCGTTCTAAACATGGAAGTAGGTGGAACCGCCATCAGCAAACCGTCATCAGCACCGCCTCCGAAGATGGGCCCGGGAGGCCCCACCAGGGGGGCGGCCGCACCCATGGGCGGTCGGTCCCCGGGAAGCGCCATCTGGCCACCGCCTTCGGGTGGTCGGTTGCTCCCTGGGCCTGGGCCTCTCCCTGTGGTTACGGATGGATCCAGTTTAGTGTTTGAGGTGGGCTTTCTTATTTTTTCTTGGATTGCGCCTTCTCTGAATACGTTTCCTCGATGTGCACTTTCTTTATGGTTTTTGTGCCATTTCCACATGTCACACCTGCAAGTCAAGTACACACCAAAACTTGTGGAAATGTTAGTTTAAAGCCCTACCTACTATTTATTTTAGTTACATATTGGCGGTAAGAAATAGGCTTTAAGGACCGCCAACAGCCGGCCAGCCCCACCCTGGTGGGTCTCAGGCCCCGGTGCTTCGGGTGTGTTCCAGATGCTTCTAGTGTTCTCGTGATGATGTTTCCGTGGTGGTTAAGTTACGTGGTAATTATGCTCTTTAACCCTTCTTTTATGCTTTTCTAGAATAGGCCCTAGAAAATACAGAATATGCAAAACTCGTCGAAACTGTCAGTTAAAACCCTAGACTAGTGTGTATTCATGTATCCTATGGTGTCTTAAGTTCTAATAAAAGTTGACGTTATCCACCGTCAATAGAGATTGCGGTCAAAACTGCTGGAGGAAACTCTGACGTCATGGTCAATTACTTGCCCGTCATGCTCAACGCATCCGCCAATAATTGGCTGCTGAGTTAGAAGCCGAACTCCATCGACACTTGGGATCCAGCTGAGGGAGCAGTTCATCAGGAATTACAGCGCCACCTGCAAGCAGCCAGGCACGAAGTTCGATCTTGAGAAGCTCCAGCAGGCATCACGAGAATCTCTGCAGGATTAGATTCGGCACTTCTCAGAGACCAGAAACAACATCCTAGGTGTCACGGATGCTGAAGCCATCTCCACTTTCATACGTGGCCACCGACCTGATGAGGAGCTTCAGAGGAAACTATACCGCAGTAGACCAAGCTCCATCGCCGAGATGCTGCGCATCGCCAACAAATACGCCGAAGGGAACTAGGCGGCCCGCCACTCCATCCATAGCCGCCTCCACTTCTCCGACCGGTCACGCCACGAGGACACCAACCGCCGATCTGACCGGCGCCACGATGACGGAGGAGCCCGGCGAGACTACCGCCGCGGTGAACGCGACCACCGCGACCAACACCTGCTCCGATCGACGTCGCTACTACGAGCCAGAAGGCTCCAGAGCTGGAGAGAGGCGTCGCCATTACCAGGTCTACAACACCCGTGCAGCTCCGAAGCACAATTATGAAGAGTCTTATGATAAGCTCCTTGATAGCCAATGCCCCATCCACAAATTCCACAAGCATACCATGGGAGAATGCTACGGTTTCTCCAGGGCATTCAAATAGGAAGACAAGAAGAAGGCTCATATCGACTCTGACAACAACAAGCACGACAGCAATGACGACCCACCTCCAGGCTACACTGAGGCTCACCGCACAATCTCCACCATCATCGGCGGCCGCATAGCCATGGAGTCGAAGATGGAGCAGAAGCTCGTCGCCAGACGAGTCACCTTCCATCGCCAACTACGATTCTTCCATCGCCTGATCCAAAGTTTCCACCCTGGTCGCACAAAGCCATCACCTTCACCGATCAATCTACTACCTCGGGTATACCCCTCGGTAGACTGCCGACGATATCTCATCGACAGTTGGCTTTGTGGAACCTGGAGCCAGTGGTACGGAGATCCCATACTTGGGCCGTTTCCCGCTGATCCCTCGATCCAGTCATACGCACGACCCGCTTCTGCATGCTACTGATCGACGGCGGCAGCGGCCTCAACATTCTCTTCTCCGAAGCCACCAAAGAGCTCGTACTCCGAGCAGAAGACCTGGAGCCGACCATGGTTCCGTTTTGGGGAATCATCCCGGGGCAGCCCTCCTATCCCCGGGGACAGATCAATCTGCTCGTCCAATTCGGAACACCGCAGTGCTTTCGCATTGAGCACATCGACTTCCTGGTGGCCGATTTCGATGCCGCGTATCACGCCATACTCAGCTGCCCAGCTCTGGCTAAGTTTGGGGCCATCCCCAACTACACCTACCTCGTCATGAAGATGCCGACGGAGACCGGCATCCTCACAGTCTGTTCCAACCTCCTAGGTCGCGTATGACTACGAGAAGGAGGCCATCGCCATGGCAGAAGCCACCGACGTCTCCATCCTGATAGATGCACAAAAGTTGGCGCCTGAAGAACAAGTCATCCCAGAAAAGACCCTGCCCAGAGCTGCTACCAAGAACAAGGAGACAAAGGACATTGTCCTCGTTCCTGGTGACCCGAGTAAGATTACTCCAATCGGGACAAATCTCGACCCCAAATAGGAAGAGGCGCTCAGTCAGCTTCCTCAGAAAGCACGTCGGCATTTTCGCATGGAAATCTGTAGACATGCCCGGCGTACCAAGGGAGCTGATCGAGCACTCCTTAAACGTCTCGAAGACCGCCAAGCCCATCAAGCAGAAGCTCCAGCGATTCTCTCCAGACAAGAAGGAGGCTATTAGGGTAGAAATAGCTCGGCTCCTAGCTGCCGGCTTTATCAAAGAGGAGTATCATCCCGATTGGTTAGCCAATCCGGTCCTTATAAGAAAAAAGAATAATGAATGGAGAATGTGCGTCGATTACACCGATCTCAACAAACACTGCCCTAAAGACCCCTTCGGTCTCCCCCGCATCGATGAAGTCGTCGACTCCACAGCTGGCTGCGAGCTACTCGGTTTCCTCGACTTCTACTTTGGCTACCACCAGATCGCCTTGAATGAAGAAGACCAGGAGAAAACCTCCTTGATCACCCCCTTTCGGTGCCTATTGCTACAAGACTATGTCCTTCAGCCTGAAGAACGCCGGTGCAACATACCAGCGGGCCATCCAGGCATGCCTCAAGGACCTCATCCCCGACATCACCGCAGCTTATGTCGACGACGTTGTTATAAAAATCAAAAGACCGAAGACCTCATCTTCAATCTCTAAGCAGTCTTCGAGAAGTTGGATGCTTTCCAATGGAAATTGAATTCCTCCAAGTGCATCTTCGGCGTTCCGCCGGGCAACCTGCTCAGCAACATCGTCAGCAAGCACGGCATCCGTCCCAACCCAGAAAAAATAGAGGCCGTCATGAGAATGAAGCCCCCGACTAACGTCAAGGATGTCCAGAAGCTCACTGGGTGGCATGGCGGCCCTGAGTCGATTCATTTCCAGACTAGGCGAAAAAGGCCTCCTATTCTTCAAGCTACTCAGGGCAGGCAAAAAATTCGTCTGGGCGGAAGAGGCTGATCAGGCCTTCAAGGAGCTAAAGCAATTCTTGGTGCATCCCCCTGCTCCTTAAGCACCGGTAAAGGATGAAACCCTGCTGCTCTACATCTCCGCGACCAACAATGTCGTCAGCACGGCAATAGTCATCGAAAAGGACAAAGACGGTCACGCATATCCAGTCCAGCAACCAGTCTATTTCATCAGTGAAGTCCTGAACGAGTCCAAAACTCGCTATTCGACGGTGCAGAAGTTGATCTACTCCATCCTCGTCACGTCACGCAAGCTCCATCACTATTTTGAAGCCCATCCAATTGTAGTGGTCACCCAACATCCTCTCAGCAATATCCTTCGCAACAAAGGCGCCAATGGCAGAATCAAGTGGGCTGTGGAGTTGGGAACTTATTCTCTAGAGTTTCACAGCTGAACGATGATCAAGTCACAGGTGCTGGCTGACTTCATCGCCGAATGGACAGAAATGCAGGAACAAGTACCCACCGAGCAGGAAGAACACTGGACGATGTACTTCGACGGGTCCCTCAGCATCAGAGGCACAGGCGCCGACGTACTTCTCATATCTCCTTCGGGCGAACGCCTCCGCTATGTGTTGAGAATATACTTCAAAGCCTCCAATAACGCTGCCGAATACGAAGCCGCCATCCACGGCCTACAGATCGCCTCTAAGCTTGGCATCCGACGGCTCATGGTGTATGGGGACTCTGCCTTGGTTATCAACCAAGTGAATAAAGATTGGGACTGCAAAAGCAAGATGATGGACGCCAATGTCGCTACGATCAGAAAAGCTCGAAGGAAAATTCTTGGGCATTGAGTTTCACCACATCGTCCGAGCTGAAAACCAGGCAGCCAATGAGTTATCTAAGCTCGGTTCATCATGAGCAGATATCCCTTCCGGTGTCTTCGTTCAGGACTTTGTCCACTCCTCTATCCCAGAAGAAGAAGAGGCTAGAGCACTCCTATGCGATCAGATGGTGGCATGCATCTCTAATCCAGAAGAGGATTGGAGAGCACCCTTCATCACTTATCTATTCGAAGCCAAAATCCCCAAAGACAAAATAGAAGTAGAGCGTCTCGTGAGATGGTCCAGGAATTATGTCCTAGTCAACAACAAGCTCATGCGTAAAAACACCAAGAGTAAAGTCTTCCAGAAGTGCGTCACACGCAAAGAGGGCATCGAGATACACCAAGAAGTGCATGGAGGCATGTGCGTTAACCATGCAGCCTCACGTACTCTGGTCGGCAAAGCTTTCCGAGCAGGATTTTATTGGCCTACCGCTATTCAGGACGCTGAGAAGATTGTGCGCCATTGCGAGGCGTGCCAGTTTTTTGCAAAGCAGATACATATCCCAGCACAAGAGCTACAGACCATACCTGCATCCTGGCCCTTCGCCACATGGGGACTCGACATGATAGTTTCCTTTCAAGGCGGCTAAAGGGGGCTACCGTTGCGTGTACATCGCCATCGATAAATTCTCCAAATGGATTGAGTACAAGCCATTGGTGAAAGCAACAGCGGCCAAAGCTACGGAGTTCTTCAATGACATCTCTCACCGTTTTGGCCTTCCGAATAGCATCATCACCGACCTCGGTACCACCTTTACCAGGAGCGACTTCTGGGATTTCTGCGATGAAAGAAGCATCGTGGTAAAGTATGTCTCAGTGGCTCACCCTCGAGCTAACGAACAAGTAGAAAGAGCAAACAAAATGTTGCTCGACGCCCTCAAGAAGCGCCTACACGAAGTCATCGAAAGAAGTCCAGGAAACTGGATCAACGAGTTACCAGCAGTCGTCTGGGACTTGCGAACCCTGCCTAGCCGGAATACCGACGTATCTCCATATTTTATGGTCTACGGATCAGAAGCAGTGCTACCAGCCAACATCGCCTTCCGGGCTCCTAGAGTTGAGAACTACAATGAAGAAAGGTCCGACGACGCACGAGCAGAAGACATCGACAGACTCGAAGAAGAGCCTCTGGCCTCTTTCGTACGCACGACCAAATACCTGGAAGGGCTACGGCGATATTATAACCGGAACGTCAATGGCAGGTTCTTCGTGGTCGGCGACCTTATCCTCCGCCGCAAACAGAGCAAGGAGGGCATGCACAAGCTTTGTTCTCCATGGAAAGGGCCATACATGGTCAAAGCCGTAACTCGGCCAGGCTCATACAGACTGTGTGACCTCGATGGCGTTGACATCCCCTCGATGGCGTTGACATCCCCAACTCCTGGAACATCGAACGCCTCCGTCGCTTCTATCCTTGATAGCGTGTCAAGGCAGATATGTGTATTTTCGTTTTATTATTTCAATGAAAGTCATTCTGCTTCGATACACATGTATGTCCACATTTGCAGAGCAGCAAATCACTAACATCCGTCGCTAATGCGTAAGCCCCGCACCTGCTCGGGTAGCACAACTTCGCCAATGCGTATGCCCCGTACCTGGTCGGGCAGCACAACTTCGCCAACTGCATAAGCCCCACACCTGTTTGGGTAGCCTAATTACGGTAGGCCGCCCTATTTCGCCACTTCAATCGACCGCCCCGACAGACTCGGGAAGCCATCGCCCACGATAAGCGTAAGTCCTGCCAGGCGCAGGCAGCTTCGCCACCATGTAAGCCCCAGGGACGCCTGGACCGTTAAGTTTTTCGCTATTACGTATGCCCCGGGGACACTTGGAGAGTTTCAGCAGCGTCTCCAAAAGCCCCGTCAAAAGGAACGGGCACCGGTCGTCGATCACTCTAATGAGTTGCACGCTCTGGCATCCCTCTGACCAACAAAAAAACACCTCAAGCACGTTCGAGTAGTCTACGTCGCACACGATCGACTACGACGCTCTGAAAACTCGACGAACGCAATAAGAGCAAAAACAAATTTACACGAACTTCGTCCAGAATGGTCTTACACAATATGATTTCCAATCACATTAACTAGCGTTTGTCGCATAAGCAATCCACAATTCCCTTGTAGGTATCTTTAAGTGTTTTCTGTCGGGAACAGCTGCATATCTGTCGCCAAGAGTTCCGCTGCGGGCTTCGCCTATTCTTCCAATTGGTCCTCCTGCTGCTCGGTGGTGCCACAGGCATAACCCCCTTCACCCTGTCGTTATTCACGCCAGGGTAATGGGAGCGTACCACGCCGAGCACATGAGCTGCCGCGTTTTCTGCCACGTCAGTGCAGAAAGCCTTAAAGTGCCGCAACGCTTCATGACTCCGACGAATAATATCAAAAGGCCCCGGCGCCCCTGCGGGAGGATCCGCAGGCGCATACTCGATGATGTCCAAGACGGGTTTGATACCTTCCGTCACGGCGTCATAACGGCTCTCGAAGGCTTCTAGGCGCTGCGACAGATCATTCATCTGCGCTCGAGTCCACCGCTTAATATCTATTCATGCCAAAAGGCAAAGATCAGAGGTCTCAACAAGAAGCAATGAAGCATCCTACAGGCAGAAGATACTCACCCAAACATGCCTCCTTGTTCCTCCGAACAGCTTCCCGTAGCATGGACACTTCATCTTCTAGCTCTTTAACTATGCCAAGAAAGACGACGAACCAACATCCCTAAGCAGAGTGAATTAGGCAAGGTTGGAAGTCTGAAGATGCATAAACCTCGGCGCGCGGCACCATCCAACAAATCGGACAGATCTGCAAGTCAATACTTTGAAGCTTAGCAGTAAGAAGGAGCTGAGATATAATAACTAGCACCACAACGGTCTCTGTACCTCTTTTATCCTACAGCAGCTTCTGCTCGGACTCCATCAAGTCGTTATAGTGCAATTGCAATGTGTCACGCTGCTCACTGGAGATCTTCCATCGCTTTCTCCAGACGCACAGTCTCCTTCTCCAACCTTGCGTTCTCCACCACGAGTCCAGCAGCGCTGTTGAAGACATTCTCGGCGATCTTCGGCCAGTATCATGAACGGCCTGATCAACAATAATAGAACATGACAAAGAGCAAGCAGAGAAACCTCAAGCAAACTCAAGACGGGTACAGTTACCTAAACTGGTGAAGATAATTGCCCCAGCCGGCAGAGCAAGTTTCTTAGATCGGCATGGGTACTTGTTATATCAGCCTTCAAAGCCTCCAGCTCTTCGTCCGCCGCTCCCTCCTCCATGATGACGGCATACAGATCGCCGATCCGCCTTAAAGTCTTGAGCACCACCGGCGGAGCCTCACCCGTAGCCTGACGGGTGATCTCCTCGACATCGTGCTTCGGAGGAGCAGCGCCTGCAGGTGGTTGCTCGAGGATCTCCTAACTTGATCCCGGTACCCCTCCAAAAGAGGGGCCACCGGTCTGCGCGTCCGCTCCTTGGTCGGAACCAGCGGGCGGCACTGTCCCATGGAAGTTGTGTCTCGAAGAATGGCCTCCTCCGGTGTCCTTAGGCTGCCGTTCCGTGTCTTGGTTTGAGGGCGGGGGCGGTGGTGGTGGGGACGCTTCACGCGGCTGGTCAGATGGTGGCGGCTACTCCTGCGAGCCCAAATCCGGCTGCTGATCTGGTGGATTCTTTGGTGACTCATGGTCAGAAGGCCAACTGGCGGCAACATCCCCTTCATCTCCACCCCTCGCCAACGCACCACCACTAGTTTCTCCACTTGCAATCCCCTCGATGTCTTCGGCTGAAGGGTCCCTGGATAATAATGCGGACTTCATGACTAAATATAACAGAACATACCATTCAGCCAAAGGCAGGAACAAGAAGACACGGATACTCACATCTCCGAACGGCGACGTTTCCGTGCGAAGCGTTTCTTCCGACCAGAAGTCCCCACATCATTACCAGGGTTTTTGGTCAGAGGGACCTCCCCTTTCTGATGTTTCGGCGGCAGTCCTTCATCGTCACTCGAGCTTGGGAACACCGTCTGGTGACGGGCTCGCTCCTCGGATAGCTTCACCGGCTTCTCAGGTTTTCGAACTCCACTCGACGAGCCAGCTTTACTAGGCATGGGCTGCTTACTGCGAGCCACCCATTGAGAAAGGGTCTCATGATCCTCTTCCTCTTCATCGGCTCCAGCTTCGTCATTGGAGGGCTTTGCGAAGTCTTCATCTTCGCTACCAGGCTGGTAGCGGTGTCGAGGGTCAACTCCTTCGGGCCACTCTGTAGTGGGCACCTCGGAAAAGTATACCTTCCGTTCCTGGCCATGTATCTTCAACAAATAAAATGAGATGCCAAGGATCAACATTTCAACAGAAGACACAAAGAAGAAATCTAAAAAAGGCGTATCTTGGGTGGTGGATTCCCAATGTGCAGCGCTTTCTGCTGTCCTCGGTTGTTGATATGCGTCTTGTTATCAAACAAATCCTTCAGCCTTATCGTAGCTTCGGACGACATGTGATCGGGGACCTCTCTGGTTGGATCGGTTTCACCAACCCATTCATATGCAGGATGAACTCTCTCTTTGTAGGGCTGAATCTCGACGCTTCACGAAATTGGCAGCAACTCGAACTCTATTCGGATTCATGCCCTTTAGAATTTCCAATAGTTCGTTTACTTGCTCCATCTCATCAGATGTGGGCCTCTCTGACTAGCTCAATTTCCTCTCTGGTATCTGCTCAACGGCACACCTAACAGGAGGATCTTGTCTTGGCAGATAGAACCACCTCTTATTCCAATCACTGAAGACTAGTATTGAGGGGGATAGAAAGATAATGGGCGGACATGCCATCCCGGAGTTTGAGGTACACTCCCCCGGCAATTCGAGAGCCTCCGCCGCTCGATTTCACGAGCATATACAGATGACGAAATAAATTAAAATGGGAAGAATTCTGGCGAAGGCTTCACAAAAGTAGATGAAAATAGAGACTTGGAAGATGGAGTTGGGATGCAAATGGCACACCGAAATCTCATAATAATCAAGGAGCTTGCGAAGAAAGGAATGGCAAAGGAACACCAACCCGCGGAGGAAGTAGTCGGCGAAGACAGTCATCTCGCCGGTATTAGGAATGGGATACGGTTCACCTCCAGACGGCCTCCATCCAGCGGTGACACAGTTCGGCAGTAGCCCTTTCGCCACCAACTTTAAAATGGCTTTTTCTATCATCGTGGAAGGTTGCCATTCGTTGCCAGTCAGACTTCTCTGGGTTTTGGTTCCTTCGCCTTCTTCGGGGGCACTCGCGCACTCTTCCTAGGTGCCATTTTCCTTGAAATTGCTTGTGAATTTGGGTTGAAGGAAGAACGAATCGAACGGATTCCAGCGGAATTGGATTTTGCTTTCAGTAAATCGGAAACCCTAGATAGCGGCAGCTAGGGCAAGGAGTAGCGGATGTTTGCTCGAATGGGTTCTGCACGTCAAAGGAAGAAGGCGAACTGTTCACCAGGTGCACTATATAGTAAAGTGCGTCGGGTCGCATACTCGGAAAAGGGCCATAGTGTACTTAAAAGCTTGAGTGGCATCGAATCAGCTTGGGAGCCCCGTCACAGGAGGTGCTCGGGGACTTCAGTCATCGCTACATCAGCACTTCTGAATAGTTGAGCTGCTCAAAGGCTTCGTCGCTTCGTCAACATTTCCCAGCACAGGAGGTGCTCGGGGAGTTCGTCATCGCTACATCAGCACTTCCGAGCACCGGGTCTGCTCGGAGGCTTCGTCTTCTTCGCCAATATTTCTGAGCACAGGAGGTGCTCGGGGACTTCGTCATTGCTACGTCACCGCTTCCGAGCACTGGATCTGCTCGGAGGCTTCGTCGCTTCATCAACATTTCAGAGCACAGGAGGTGCTCAGGGACTTCGTCATCGCCACGTCAGCACTTCCGAGCACTGAACTGCTCGAAGGCTTCATCGCTTCTCTAGCGTTTCCGTGCACAGGAGCTGCTCGGGGACTTCGTCGACACTTCACGTGACTACCAAGAATAAAGACTTTGACCCTGACACTACGTGCCTGCTGTCACCTACTATCAGGCTCGAGGACTAAGTGGATTACACTTCACCTAACGGTGAAGGTATTGTTTTCGAACAACCAAAAGTGGATACACTTCACCAAAGAGAAGGCTCTTTTCAAATTTTTTCTGAGCTCCTTGCATCCGACTAGTCAAGCAAATCTGAAGATTTGCACCTCCCGACGAATGCAAGGTGCTCGGGGAGTAGCTGTGGGGGTATAAACCCGTATACCTACAGGACTATACATGGGCCAAGTCTTCCGATCAGGCCCGGACTGTCAAGGACGCGTCGTCTACACGATCTCCAGAAGATCGCGTATATCCGCCGGTATGAAGACTTGGCTGTTAAGAAATAGTGTTCCTAGTATCTAGCATATTAGGTTTCCTTGTTTGGCTAGGATTGTAATCTGTTATATATGGTAAACCGACTTGTAACCCTGCCCCCCCGGACTATATAAGGCGGGCAGGGGATCCCCTCAAAACATCTCATCTACTAGTAATACAATACAACAACACACAGGACGTAGGGTATTACACCTCGCGACGGCCTGAACTTGTATAAACCTCGTGTCCCGCGCTTACTACGTAACTCTTGCTCGTCTCAGGTGCACCTTCACCGATCAATCTACTACCTCTGGTATACCCCTCAGGTAGACCACCGACAATATCTCGTCGACATTAAGTTTTTGCAAATAAAATTCTCCAACAAGAAGATATCAAGAATCAAGCTTTCATTATTCTTACTATCTCGTATTCCACAACAACTTAAGCAACATGAGGTCCCTAATTAATTTTAAGTTCCCAAAAGCAGCAAGACTTCCAAGAAAAGTGTTATGTGTGTCTATCATTAAGTCAAGGCTACTCAGATTAATCCTTTCATGTTTTAAAGTTGCTTAACAATAAGATTTTCAATTCAGTGCAAAACAACAAGCGGCGCACGAGAAAATAGAAAGTTCAGGGTACGTAACTGACCGTGGACGAAGCTAGCGGCGAGATGGCATCAGGGTAGGTTGGGCGACCTAGGGCAAGGGTCGGCCGACCCCTCCTGGTGGCCGTTCGTCCCTGTCTCGTCGTGATTTGATCTGTGCGTCGGTTGCTTCGGTTTTGGTGTACTTTTATGTTCAGGTGTTCGTCGTTCTATCATGTGCTCTCCCCCACACTTGTTTCCTGATTTCCTTTATGCACAACAAAGTGGAGACAAGCATAAATATATCAAAGCGCGATAATATTGACTCAAACTGACTTTTATTAATGGGGCACTAATGGATACATAACTCTAATGCCTCCTAGGATTGTTCTGAGAGAAAAGCTCAAATTTAATCTCTAATTCCCTATGCTTTCCTTCTTTTAGATCAATCCTAAGATTCGTACTAGCTATAGTTCTAGCAAGGAGCCTATTATGATTCTTCATGACCTCCACCTCGCGTGCTATCTCAGCCATCAGCTGCTGGAGTTTTGTGTTGGTGACCTTGGAACGCTTTCATGGAGGTTGCTCCCCACGTGGTGCTTTCTTGGGTGGTATGAACTTGACCTTGGATGGCTCGGCACGAACTCCATCAAAGGCTAGGTGAGAGGTGTACTTGGCACATGAGACATGGACATCCCTGTCGAGCTTCAACCCCCGTCAGCATATCGTTCGGCTTCGGTGGCAGGAGCTTGACATCCTTCGGGAGCTTGACGATCGGTTCCTTCCGTGGCGCATCCTGCAGGTAGAGGGTCTCCGGCGGTGATGGAAGGGCTGATCTAGCACAAGCATGAAAGGATTGCTCATGCTTGTGAGGCTGGTTTGGTGGAGCAATGGCAAGAGGCCTGGCTGGGACGATGGCTTGGGTGTCGTCAGTGGGAACCCTGCTTGGATCCGTCCTGTAGGGGATGATCTTGTTGTCGGCCATGGGAGTCTTAGAGGAGAGCTCGTAGGCACGAGGAAGAGGATGGGTTGGATGAGATAAGATGGGAGGCTAGCAGGGGCTGGTTATATAGTCATTCGGTGGGCGCTAGGGCTTCGCAATTTTCCTCTACGAGCTTACGATGGCGGACGGATGGCTTAACTAAAACGAAAGTTGGAAAATATACGAGAAGAGACCCGAAGGATCATGTCACGAAAAGGCGGCGGAGTTTGAAGTCATAGGGGGTCGACCGAGCTAGGTGATGGGTCGGGCGACCTGCCCCTATGTCCATTTGGCCCTGGTCTCTTCGTGCGGCTTTCTCACGAAATTTAGTTTCCAAAAATCAGACATTCCCGTGCGGGAAGGCAAAACAAAGGCTTAGGCCCTAATACACTTGGTAAATTAATAAATTCAATAATATCTATTTCCTCTGGGCCTTTAATTGGTTCTAGAAAGAGTTTGAGGCCGATGATCCGTTTACCTTGAATAACGTACCTTCATCGGTTTGAAGTATGACCGCTCCATGGGACGAAGTGTTGATCACCTTGAATGGTCCTTCCCATTTGCTCCGTAGCTTTCCATGACCGAGTAACTTCACCCTTGAAATTAAAAAGTAATACCTGATCTCAGGGTGCGAAGTCCTTCTTCTTCAACCTTTTGTCATGCCATCTCTTGTTGTCTCTTTGTAGATCTTGGAGTTTTGGTATGCTTTTTCACGCCATTCATCTAGTTTCGAAAAGTTGCATCTTCCTTTTTATTCCTACAGCATCTAGATCCATATTCCTATCTCTTGATTGCCCAGTGAGCCTTGAACTCAAGCTCTACTGGAAAGTGACAGGTCTTTCCATATACAAGCTGGTATGGTGACATTCCAATTGGTGTTTTGTAGGCTCTTCTGTAAGCCCACAGTGCTTCTGATAGCGAGTCCTTCCATGTTGTTCCCATTTCGTTGACCGACTTCTGCAGAATATTCTTGATCTGCTTCATTGATGTCTCTACTTGCCCACTTGTCTGAGGATGGTATGGAATGGCAATGTTGTGACGGACCCCGCGTTTTGCTAAATATAGTTGAAACCTCTTGTCGATGAAGTGGGATCCTCCAGTCACTGATTACCATCCTTGGAGTACCAACTCTTGGAAATATTATTTCTTCAAACATCCTCTTTGAGCTTCTAGAATCTGCAGCTTTGCATGGCATAGCTTCTACCCATTTTGAGACGTAGTCTACTACCACCAAAATGTACTGATACTGCTTTGACTTTGGAAATGGTCCCATGTAGTCGATTCCCCAGATATCGAAGAGCTCTACTTGGAGATTGTTGACTATGGGAATGGCATCTCTTGAATTGATGTTTCCATGTCGTTGGCATGCCTGCATCTCTGGATAAAGCTTTTCGTATCATCATACATGGTGGGCCAAAAGAATCCACTTTACCAAATCATTGCATGTGTGCGAAATGCCCCATAGTGTCCTCCATATGGTGATGAGAGGAATCTTTCAATGATCTTGATCCCCTCTTCAGCTGGTACACATCTTCGGAGTAGTCCATTAGAACATATCCTGAAGAGGTATGGCAGGTCCCACATGTGCTGTCGACTCTCGTAGATGAGGATTCTTTTGTTCTCCCCTGGTGGTACATATTCTGCAACCATAAAATTAACAATATTCACGTACCAGGGTTCGGATCGGGTGATCCGATAGAGCATGTCGTCCCTCATCGAGTCGTTGATGGGCATTTCCTTCATATTCTCACAATGCATTCTAGACAAGTGATCTGCTACAGAATTTTCTACTCCATTTTTATCTTTTATTTCTAGGTCAAATTCTTGGAGTAGCAAAATCCATCTTATCAATCTAGGTTTAGCATATTTCTTAGTGAGCAAGTATTTTCAAGCACCATGATCAGTGTAAACAATCACTTTAGCTCCAACTACGTAAGATCTAAACTTATCAATAGCAAAAACAATAGCTAGGTGTTCTTTTTTAGTTGTTGCATAATTAAGCTATGCTCCTGTTAGAGTTTTACTGGCATAAGCAATGACATGATGCTTTTTATCTTTAGTTTGTCCCAAAACTGCCCCCACAGCATAATCACTAGCATCACACATAATTTCAAAAGGTAGAGACCAATCAGGGGGTTGAATGATTGGTGCAGAGATGAGTGCATTGCTTAAGGGTGTTAAAAGATTTCATACAAGCCTCATCAAAATCAAAGGGAGCATCCTTGGCTAGCAAGTTTGTAAGAGGTCTAGCAATATGTGAAAAGTTTTGAATAAAGCATCTATAAAAGCCAGTATGACCACGGAAACTTCTAATCCCCTTAACATTTATAGGTGGAGGTAGTTGTTCAATTACTTCAATTTTAGCTCTGTCTACCTCTATCCCTCTATCAGACACTAGGTGTCCTAACACTATTCCTTCTCTAACCATAAAATGACATTTTTCCCAATTAAGGACTAAGTGTTTTTCTTCACATCTTTGCAAAACCTTGTCTAATTTTCAAGACAATCAGAAAAGTCATCCATGAAAACTTCCATGATTTCTTCAATCATATCACAAAGGATGGACATCATGCATCTTTGAAAAGAAGCTGATGCATTACACAATCCAAAGGACATCCTAGGTAGGCATAGGTTCCATAAGGACAGGTAAGGGTTGTTTTGCTTTGATCATCTGTGTGGATAGGAATTTGATGATATCCAGAATATCCATCAAGGAAGCAAAAAAAGAGTGGTTTGCCAATCGCTCTAACATCTCATTGATGATGGGCAAAGGGAAGTGATCTCTCCTTGTCGCCTTGTTGAGTTTTCTGTAATTATGCACATCTGCCATCCAGTGATGGTTCTCTGGGTGATTAACTCATTCTTGTAATTCTTGACAACCGTCACGCCTCCTTTTTTAGGCACAACTTGGACAGGGCTTACCCACTTAATATGCGGCACAGGATAAATAATCCCGGCGTGCAATAGCTTCAAGACCTCTTTCTTTACAACCTCTCTCATCACATTATTGAGCCTATGCTGGGGCTCTCTAGATGGTATGATGTTAGGATCAGTTGGAATGCGATGGGTGCAAAGAATAGAACTAATTCCTTTCAGATCTTGGAGTGAATAGTCAAAGACTGATCGATACTTTTCCAAGACAGTGATCAAGCGTATGGTCTCTACTTGGGAGAGTTTATCATTTATGATCACTGGAGATTGCATGTCTCCATCAAGGAAAGCATATCTAAGACCGGCTGGCAATGGCTTGAGCTCAATAGAAGGTTTAGGTGGCACTAGGAATTCATCAAGGGTTAAAGGTTCTAGATTTTCGGCTTCTTCCTCGATGAAAAACTCTTCATCTTCTTCAAGATGGGATTCTCTCAGAAAATCAAGGGCTGCCACCGTGATCTCACTAATTGGATTAGGCTCAGGACATGGCTCAGTCTTAGCATTTAAAGATCGAGTAATGGACAAAGAGAATCTAAAGTTTGGTCCTAGTTGAATATTGATTGTCCCTGTTTGTCCTTCTTGAATAAGTCTTCCAATTGGTTGGCCTATCAACACGTCGAACTTCATGACATCATAGGTATAAAAACTTAGATGGAGAATGGTGTCGTTTACCTAGATAGGGAGCACATATAAAATGCCCAAACTTGGAATAATATGCCTGGAAGAACTTTTCAAGAGCTTTGTTGTTGGGGTTAGTGGCATGTGCATCGATAAGTCTTGAGTAAATGATGCTGACATGATATTAACACCCACAACTGGACTTGTAGAAAGCTTCAAAAGGGCCTTAATGGATTTGGCATTTGATTAAAACAGAAGGTGAATCCAATCGGATCACATCAGAGGAAACCTCTGATTCTTCTAGCCAATTATTGCAGATTATGGCTATGAGCTCTCTTGTGGTCTTTCTAAAGAAGACTACTTCAGGAGGTTTTAAAGCTTCTAAAGATGGTTTCTTAGAATCCTACGGCTTCTGAATCATACGAAAGTAGGAGGTGTTTCCAAAATCGGAGAAAAGATCATCTTCTATTTCAAGTATAAAGTCTGAAAGCGGAGTATCCTCCTTTTCCATAGGGTTGGAAATCGGGATAGCTGAGTGCCAAGATGTTGATGGTAAAGGTTCAGGTTCAGCTACCCTAAGTTCTTCTTCTAACTTCTCCTTGGGTTGTTTATCTAGGATATTGTCTAGGATCTTTTGTGCTTCAGAATCTGAAACATGAGCAAAAGATCTTTCCGAAGAGTAGTTGAGATGCTTCTTGGATTTTCTTCTTAGACCCATAAAAAAGTGTTGAATGAGAATTGGGTCTGGTAGGGATAGGTCTGGTCCAGATTTTATGAGATCGTTAAAACGTTCCAGGATGTGGCCAAAGATTCATTATCTTTCTATTTGAAAGATAGGATCTTGGTTCTGAGGTTGACAATTTCGGAGAGGGGGTAGAATTCTAGACAAAAGTCAGAATGAGGTTTTCTCCAATCTCCTCCTTATTTCTCTACGGTTCGGTCATACCAGGTTTTAACTCTCCTTCTCAGAGAAAGGAAAAAACTTCCACTTTAAGGTTTCATCGGACATGCCCTCTATATGGAGGCAGTCACAGGTCTGTTCGAACTTTCATAGGTGAAGATGGGGATTATTATCTCCCTCTCCTGAAAAGGATTGGCTTTGGACCATTTCAATCAGACACGGGCATAGCTCATAGGTAGGAGTTTGGATAGGCTTTGAGGATTGCCTAAGCCTATGGCTTGTGCTCGTGGATGCAACATATTTATAGATGGGTGTGGTTTCAATGGCATCCATAAGGATGAAAACAAAAATAAGGAGATAATAAAGGTAAAAGTATGAATACATGATTAAGATAGACTCTAGATGTTTCAACCGTTTTCCCCGGCAACAGCGCCAGAAATGCTTATTGGTATAAGATAACTCAAACAAATAAACACTAGGATTATCTGCAAGCGGACAGATACCGATGTTGCACTTCACCCGGCAGTATTCCAGGTATCATTGTTTATATTTTACCACAGGGAAAATGGAATGACTAGAATCTAGACTTAACCCTTGAGCTGCTATCAGGACGGAGAAAATAGGTGATATAGGAGACATCTAAGGCTTCTAGTTCTAATCCTCACAATATATGTTATGATTGTTCTGAAAGGGATATTACTATAGGAATACACCAGCAAACGGGTAAATTCCTTAGTAAAAGAAACCTACGGTCCTACTGACGGAAGGTGGACTTTGTAAGACTCAACAAGGCAAGGTCACCCTCGTGATCTACCACCGATCCGGACAATATAGGGCATTTATGAGTAAATATAATCTAAGCACCACGTTTAAACTATAAATAACTACTTAATCAAGGAGTTATCATGACTAAAGCACTCAAAAGAATTGTAAACCTTAAGAACAATAATAGCGACATTACTCACTTGGATTAGAAGTTGAACTCCGAAGAAATATTAAGAAACAAGTCCAAAAGAAGGATTTGAATCCGCGGGTACAAGTCGTAGAGCAGTCACCGACAGGCCGGCAACTCCTCCAACTATCTCCAGCTCTACTACCACGCCACTTCTAGAACAAGAATAGCCCTAATCTGGAGAGACTACAAGGCTAATCTTCTACTTAATGCTTGGCTCTAGATCCTATCTTGGGTTTCTACTATAGATATGTCGGTGGAATTCTGAAACACTAGATTGATTTCTCTTTGGATCATCTGAAACCCTAGGGGTCTGGGGGTCCTTATATAGGCCGGTGGGATGAACCGTAGCCCTTGGATCAAACCGACTTCAACGGACGGTGTATATTGTGTGAAAAATTAGGATGTGGGTCCACGTCGAAGTGGAGGTGGAACGGGCTCTCTGACATGTCGGCCGACCTGGTCAGAGGGTCGGTCGACCCTCCCTCTCTGACATTTGCGTCTCGCTTCGACAGGTGTGTCTCTGGTGTTCTCTAGAATATTCTTGATCTCTTGGCACGGCGTAATTCGGTATTTTCTCTGCCGTGTGGGTCCTCTTTGGTTCTTTTCCTGTATAGTCCCTGGAAAACACAGATTCACCAATACTCATGGAATTCTGTCAGTTTAAACTGTATTCTAGGTGTTGGCTCTCATTTATATCCTTTTTCATGATTGGTTGACGGGTAAAATCATACAATAACTACTGTCAACAGAGAGTTCTTGTACAAATACTCCTGAGGGTACTTTTGCTCTGTCTGATCCCATTTTTGCAAGTATATCAGCTGCGACATTCAGGTCTCTTAACACATGAAGGATTTTTAGCCCCTGAAAGGTTTTCTCTAATTTGCGTACTTCCATGCAGTAGGAGTCTATATTTTCTTTTGTGCAGTCCTAGTCTTTGTTTACTTGGTTGATTACCACTACTGAATCCCCATAGACCAGTAGCCTTTTAATTCCCAGTGATGTGGCTATTTTTAGGCCATGGATGAGTGCCTTATATTCTGCTTCATTGTTGGTTGCTTGCCATAGTATCTGAAGGATGTATTTGAGTTGTTTTCCCTCAGGTGATATGAGTAGTATTCCTGCTCTGGCTCCTCCAAGTTTTAGAGATCCATCGAAGTACATTTTCCAATGATTGAGTGTGATCTCGCTAGGTCGCAATTGTATCTCTCTCCATTCTGCCAAGAAGTCTGTTAAGGCCTGTGATTTGATGGCCTTCCTTGGGGTGAATTCTATGTTCAAGGCTCCGAGCTCTACAGCCCATTTTGATATTCTGTTTGTAGCGTCCTTGTTTCATAGTATATCTCCCGGCGGTAGGTCAGTTACTATTGTAACTTTGTGCTCTTCAAAATAATGTCTGAGCTTTCTTGACGTAATTAAGAGTGCGTAGAGTACTTTTTGTATGTGTGGGTATCTCATTTTTGACTCCGATAGAACTTCAATGATGTAGTACACAGGCCTCTGGACCTTATAGACTTTTCCTCTTCCTCTCTTTCCACTATAATGGCTGTGCTGACTACTTGGTTAGTCGTCGTTATATATAACATGAGGTATTCATGTCTCTTTGGAGGTGTAAGTACTGGGGATGACATGAGGTAGTTTTTGAGTTCTTCGAATGCCTTGTCGTCTACTTCTGGCCACTTGAAATTTCCTGTCTTCTTTAGGAGTTTGAAGAATGGTAGTCCTCTCTCTCCTAGTCTTGATATGAATCTATTTAGTGCTGCCATACACCCAGTTAGCTTTTGGACACCTTTGATATTGCTGGGTGGTTTCATCTCTGTTATTGCCCTTATTTGCTTTGTGCTGGCCTCAATCCCTCGGTTGCTTACTAGAAAACCTAGTAGTTGCCCCGAAGGTACCCCAAACACGCATTTCTTCGGGTTCAGCTTCCAATTCCACTTTTTTAGATTTTTGAAGGTCTGCTCTAAATCTTCAATCAGTGTATATGGGTTCTTCGTTTTGACCACAACATCGTCGACGTAAGCTTCTGCATTATCTCCTATCTGCTTATGCAAGCAAGTTTGGATTGACCTCTGGTAGGTTGCTCCTGCGTTCTTTAGCCCGAATGGCATAGTTTTGTAACAGTAAGCTCCAAATGGCGTGATAAAGGAGGTTTTGCTTTGGTCTTCTTCTCTTAGAGATATTTGGTGATATCTAGAGTAGCAATCCAGAAAGAATAGTAATGATGATCCTGTTGTTGAATCCACTATATGGTCAATCCGTGGGAGGCCAAAAGGGTCCTTTGGGCAGTGTCTGTTCAAGTCTGTGTAATCGACGTACATGCGCCATTCTCCAGTCTTTTTCTTCTTCATGAGGATTGGGTTAGCCAACCAATCAGGGTGTAGAATTTCTTTGATGAATCCGGCTGCTAGAAGTATTGTGATTTATTTCTTTATTGCTTCCTTCTTGTCTAGTGCAAATCTTGTCAATCTTTGCTTCACCGGTTTTATGCCTTTGATCACGTCAATGTTGTGCTCAGCTAACCCTCTCGGGACACCAGGCATATCTACCGGTTTCCATGCGAATATATCTTTGTTTTCTTGGAGAAAGTTGGTGAGCACGAGTTCCTATTTTTTACTGAGGTGAGCGCTTATGATAGCAGTTTTCGCAGGATCTCCTATTGTAAGGTCGATGTTCTCGATGTCTGCTTCCTTGGACGGAGTTAATATGGATTGTTTCTTTGCCGGTATCTCAAGTTCTTGTTGATTGATTCTATGCAGTTCTCCTGAAATCTCTTGTTTTCCCATGGCTTCTTGAGCCTTTGCTGCAATTTGAATTGCTTGAACGTCGTAGTCGAAAGCCCTCTTCAGATCACCGCTTAAAGTTAGGACTCCATGCAGTCCAGGCATCTTGAGTATCAGATATGGGTAGTGTGGAATTGCCATGAATTTAGCAATTGCTGGTCTTCCTAAGATAGAATGATCGGATGATTCAAAGTCGGCTACTTCAAACTTGATCAGCTCAGTTCTGCAGTTTGTTGGGCTGCCAAATGTCACTGGCAGAGTAACTTGTCCCGAAGGCAATGCTGCTTTTCTGGGTACTATACCATAGAATGGTACGCTTGTAGGAGTTATCAGACCTGTTAGATTTAAACCTATCTTCTTCAAAGTTTCTGAAAAAATTATATTGAGGCCTGCTCCTCCATCTATCAATACTTTGGTTACTGTTAACCAGGCAATTGTTGAATTTAAAACTAGGGGTAGTGTCCTACGTTTCCTATGCTGGTCCACTGGTCTTCTCTAGTGAATTGTATCGGGTATTGAAACCAGCTGAGGTATCTAGGTGTTGTGGGTTCTGCTGCCATTATTTGCCTGAGAGCCAGCTTGTTTTGTTGTTTACTTCTTGAACCTAGCACGCCCGAGAAGATGACAGCTACTATTCCTTTGGATTTTTGGAATCCTTCTTCGTGTGACTTGCCATCATCTCTTTTGTCTTCATCTTCCTTCTTCGTGCTCTTGGTGTTCCTCTTCATATAATACTGGAAGGTGTAGCAATTCCCCATTGTATGGTTTGAGTTTGGGATGGTAGATGCACTGCATTGTTTCAATATCTTTTGCTCTTTTTGCGTCGTCGTATCTCTTTGGTCTTTATGCTTTCTTACTCTTGTCTGCCATAGCTATCATGTTATCCGGTCCTCGCTTTCTATTTTATTGGTCATCATAGTTATGCCGTTTGTAATATGTGTTGTGGTGCCTGATATCAGGGTTGTTATGCCTCCTGTTGAAAGCTCTATGTTTGGATTTAGCTAATTGATGACACCTAGTATCTAACCATGTGCTTAAGCTATTGATTACAAGTATGGTTAGAAGATCAAGTGGGAAGCTATGACAGCATCCAAGTCTTTGGAGTAAGCCCATCAACATGAAGATCAAATTCTTCAACACTTGGTGCAATGGATGGAGCTCAAGGCAAAGTTGAAACTCATAGGTTTCTTTACATTTTGGTGATCAAGACACTATAGAGAGTGTGATCACATTTAGGTTAGATGACCGTACTATCAAGAGGGGTGAAAATCGTTTGCAATCTCGATCATCAAGTGCCTCTAGATGAATTACTTTGAGCATATGCATTTAGGTCTAGAGCACTAACTTAAACCCCACGGTTGTTGCTTTGAAAATGCTAACACACCCTACACTTGTTGGTAAAACACTTTGTGGTGTTGGCACATCTGAAAGCGTCAGACCCTCAGAAATAGTAGGCGTCAGACCATTTACCTGTGTCCGACGGCTAACTCAGCCTGCCTTGCGAAGAGAGCGTCGGACGGTGTTTTCCCAAGCGTCGGATTTTTTCTCTAGAGTCCGACAGGTTGCACAGTACGCAAGTTTCACTGGTTCAGGGTGTCGGACCCTTTCCGTTAGTCCGACGGCCACCGTCGGACAGAGTCCGACGCATTTTGTTCTCTCGGGGAGCTCTCTGGAAGCGTCGGACGGTGAAAACCGTTAGTCCGATGCTTGCCCAGCTTAGCGTCCGATGGTAGCGTCCGAGCGCGCGAGCTGAGTGCTGTTGCGCGGCAACAGTCGAATTCAAAAGAGTTGTACACGTGGCTGCTCGCTATTCGCCGGTTCAGGAAGCGTCGGATGTAGCCTTTAGTCCAACGCACCCGGCGCAATGTCCGATGCTCAGGGTCCGACGTTGTGCAGAGGAGGGTAACGGCTATGTTGTTTTGTGGAAGTCTTTAAATAGCACATGGCTGGTTCTTTCTCACTCTCTTGACTCTCCAACTTGTTGATACACCTAGCAAGCACCCTCCAAGCACTCTAACACACCTAGATCACTTCATTTTCATTCCTAGTGAGCTAAAGTTTGATTAAAGCACATTGTTCATCCTAGTTCATCCATTGGCACTTGGTGATTGTTGTTGCTGCAAATTTCTCTTGTTTCTCTTGGTGATTGCTGTCACCTAGACGGTCTTGGAGCAGCAGAGGAGCTTGGCGGAGTTAGTGATTGTCTCCGGCCACTCCCGATGATCTTGTGAGGGGTTTGGTGCCTTCCCCGGTGGAGTGCCAAAGGTAACCTAAGTGGATTGCTCGTGTCATTGAGTTACCTTACTCGTTGTATGTTCTAGTGGTGTTCATTGGTTGAGCTTGACATTGGTTGTCAATTAGCCACCGAACCACCGAGTAGTAGTCAACACAACGGGGACTAGCGTGCCGGCAAGCACGTGATCCTCGGAATAAATTGGTGTTCATCTTTGTGTTGATCTTGGACCATCACCTTCGAGTGTATTGGTATTATTTCTATGATTGGCCAACTACTCTACTCGGCGGTATAACCTCTCTACACTCTCTCCCTTAGTTTGAGCACCTTACTTGTGTAGTCTTGGTGTTTGTAGTTTGCTTGTCCACCTAGGAGTAGAGTAACTCAACCTAGGCTAGCTTGAGTGTGGCCTTAGTGACTTAAGTAGAATAGTTAGGAAGGCTTGCACTTTGAGTAGGATAGCGCTTAATTCGCTTCGCCATTTGTTATTCTAACCACTTTGTAGAATTTTAAAATAGGCTATTCACCCCCTCTAGCCACTTTGGACCTATCACCTGTCTAGGTTGTTATGTCTTTTTTCCGGGTTGTCTCATCTGTCGGGGAATCTTTCCCTCTTTTTTCTACTGCTGCTGTCATCCTTTCGATCGGGTTCTTGAATTCTTCATTCGTTCTTGGGTTCTCTTTGTAGAAATCATGGAATTGCCATCTTGCTAGAATTCCATATGAAAAGGCTCCTATTACTTCTCTTTCTGTGATGTCATATACTTGGGCTCTTAATTCTCCGAATCATCGATAGAATTCTCTTAGGCTTTCTCCGTGTCTCTGCTTGAGTCCTTTCAACTCGGCTTGCGTGATTGGTTGCTTTATAATACCTGCAAAGTTCTCGCAAAATGACCTCTGCAAGTCTTCCCAGTTTCTTATCGATCTTGGCTTGAGTTTATCGAACCATTGTAGTGGCATAGCTTCTAATGCCATTGGAAAAAAGAGAGTTTTCATGTCATCGTCTCCTCCTGCTAGTTCCATTGACTGAGAGTATATCCTTAACCATTTCTTGGGTTCCGTCTTTCCATAATATTTTGAGTGGTTTGAAGGCTTGAATTTGTGCGGTAGCTTGATGGAGAGTACTCTGCTGGTTAAGCACAGGAACCTGTCTGGTGCTTCATATTTCCTGTCTTCATGGGTTGTTTGCCTGGTCTTCCCCATTGTCCGGGTTCTAGTGTGTTCTATTTCTCCCTTCCCCTCTCTGTATCTTGATTGTGGGGATGGACTGCGTCGAGTTGTTGAAGCTTACGGCCTTGCTTTTCATGTTTTCTTGCCGTTATCCCGAGTTCTTTCTTCGGTCTGGTTGATGCTCTCGATGTGCCCTACTGGTTTCCTTGTGTTTGGCCCTCCGTTTTGGGTGGACTGTTTGATTTGTTTTTCCATCTTTGAGCGGTCTGAAGGGCTTCTTTGAGTCTTCTGTGTTCTTCATCGAGGCTTGGAGTTGCTCCATGTTCTTCTATTAGCTCTTGGATTTTGGCTCTTGTTGTTCCCTGGTTCTTTTCCTTTTCTGCAATTTCTTCAATGTCTCTTTCGCCTTTCTTTCTCTTGTAGTCTTCGAGTTCTTTCTCGAACTACGTCCATGCTCCTTTCCTTTGCATTGCTCTCTTCCGCCTTCCTTGTTTCAGTTTGTTCCTTCTTTCCCGAGTTGTTTTCTGTTCTTCGGTTTCTTCTTCCCTGCTTGGCCCATCAGCAAATATTCCAGACTCGGTTCTGGTGCTTGAGGTAGTTGGAGTGGTGACTTTGGTAGTCGGATTGTTAATACTTCTTGAATGTGTTCTTCTTCAGATTCATCGGACTCACTGAGTTCTATTCCCTCTTGATATGGTAATCGCACGATGGGGTTGTATTCTTGTTCTGGCCAGTGAATAGTACAACCATGAGGTGTGACTATCATCGTCAGACCTTTTCGTGCCCCTCTCAGTGGTATAGTGAAATCCTATCAAGATGTTATAAGCTTTTGGATTGTTTTGGCCGAGTTGTCGAGACCAAACGGGAAAGAACTCGCCGACTTTCTGCAGTGTGTTTTTCCTCTGTTGTGGATGCTTAGTGTCGGTGCTAGTTTTAGCGGGTGCTAACACCGGCTAGTGAATTTGTGTTTTGCGGTTGAGGCTTCGAATGGTGTGCAAGGAGGAACACAGAGTTTATACCGGTTCAGGCCAAGAGGGCCCTACGTCCAGTGGAGAGACAGATCGTGTTGCCTTGCACCAGGGTGCTCGTAGTAGAGGTTACAAGCTGAGCAAGAGAGGAAAGTGCTCCCAAGTCTCTTGTGAGCGTGTAAGTGCGTACAGGTTGCTTGTTGCTGTGTGTGGTGAAGTGGGGTGTGTGAGAGTGAGAGCTTGTAAGCTTGCTCCTAGGGCTGACCTCCGCTCTCCCTTTCATAGTCACAAGGAAGGGGCGAGGGCAGCGCGTACATTGCTATGCATGTTACACTTGGGAGTAGTTGTCACTGTTGACTGTCGTCAGCCACGGTCTTGTCTACGTGTCCCAGGGGTATGGCCGTAGTGGTTCGTACGATCTTGATGAGTTCCAAGGCGGCAATAGTCGTCGTGATTACGGCGTGACGTAGTGTCGCATCCGATGGCTGTCCTTCCTCGGGCGCATTTTTGGATTTCAGACAGTGTTTCCCGAGGGTCAGGTGGGCTCGGATGAAAGGCGTGCTCGTCCTTTCAAGTGGACTGTGCACTAGGTGCCTTTCCCGTTCTTGCGTAACCCGTTCGTCAGACGCTTGGACTGTCGTAGTCGTAGTTGGTAGATCCCGGCGCAAAAATGGGGCAGAGCACCATAGACCATACTGGGGACGGGATGGCCGTAGTGGGTCCATCAAATCCGTTGCCAGGGAAGTCCTGACAGGTGGTATGGCCATCGTGCGCGTGCGAAGCACAGTCGCGTCGAGAATCTTTGCCTGACGAGACAGTACTTGTAAAGTGGTCAGAGAGGTCCCTTGTGATCCAAGATTTCTCCGCTGACGTCAATTGTGCATTGGATGCATCAGAAAGATTGCGCCCGCGGGGGATGGGGGAGCTCGGGCGAATCGGAGAATCGGCGCCCGAGGGTGCCGCTTTCCCGAGCTCTCTCGGGGAGGCTCGGGCGAATCGGAGAATCGGCGCCCGAGGGTGCCGCTTTCCCGAGCTCTCTCGGGGAGGCTCGGGCGAATCGGAGAATCGGCGCCTGAGGGTGCCGCTTTCCTGAGCTCTCTCGGGGAGGCTCGGGCGAATCGGAAAATTGGCGCCCGAGGGTGCCGCTTTCCCGAGCTCTCTCGGGGAGGCTCGGGTGAATCGGAAAATTGGCGCCCGAGGGTGCCGCTTTCCCGAGGGTAGGCTGGCGTTGATGCAGCGCCGTCATGGGCCTCCGTAGGTGCGGCCTTCGCGGGCTTCTACTGGCTTTGCCTAGGCTGGGCCGTGTTGTGAATATGTGTTTTTGCATCGAAGTTGGGTACCCCATACATTGGTAGCAAACAGTAGCCCCGAGCCTGTGGCGAAGTGAAGGCACTCCTCCACAGGTTCAAGTTGGCTCTTCCTGTCGAGGAGATGAAGTATAGGTCATTTTCTCCGGCGAGCGCACCCACCATGTGTAGCCCCCGAGGCTTTGGGGCCTAGAATCATAATTATGAGTCCTCGGGTGTTCTTTGATTTGTTTAGGGGAGGTGATCCCTTGGAAACAGAGCCCCTGAGCCTCCCTTCGTGTAAGGGAGGTCGTTCGGTGGTGTTTCCAAGGTGCAGGGTAAGTTCCCGAGCCTCGGTTTTTGTGTCGGAGATCGAACGGGTTCTTCCCTGTCTTTTTCGCTAGTTCGACCTTTCCGCTCTTTTTTCGGAAAGAGGAAGGTTTGTTCCTCCTCGACTTCCCCGTTGGGGCACGAGTCGGCATTTCCGGTGAGCTACAAACGGGTTGGTCCAAGTGCAGGTCCGTGCCCCGTTCGTTGGGGGTCAGCTAGTGGCCTGAACACACTCCAAATGTTTCCTGAGGATCAATTAGTGGATATCAGGTCCCTTCGATGGGTCCCGAGGGCCTGATGCCTCCCACGGAGGGATTCCACTTAATCGATTCGCTACTGGGACTTGGACACAGCACGGGATGTCCCTTGTGACGCTCGGGCGTCGGGATTTTTTGTGACCCATCCGCTTGCTGTCCCTAACTTGGTTTCCCTAGGGCGACTGTTCGAGCCACTATGGGCCAGTCTTTGATCCCCTGAAAACGTAACGGGCGTCCGAGCCCGAGGATCCTTCGTCGAGAAGGAGAATGTATCAGCATAATCGAGGCGAACGGGCGTAATGATTTGGCTCACCTTTTGAGGCACGACAGCTGACGGACGCGACGGTTCGGGGCAGTCGAGGTGGTTGCGTGCGGGAGGCCCGCGGCGATGCTGGGATCATGGCGGGTCCCACGCAGTTAATGCGGCAGATTTTCCGCATCTCACACGATTCGTCGCCTGGGTATATAAGGAAAAATCGTGATTTTTTCTTTCTACCCTAGCCATTCGCTTGCGCAGCCGTTGGCCTTCTTGCTTCCGTCGTCCATCTTCTCGCCCTCGTTGTTTGCCCGAGTGAGAAGCGCCGCCACGGCCGCCATCGTTGTCTTTTCCACAGCTCTTCGTCTTTAGCTCGCCATGGCTTCCTCCCCTGTTGCCACCGATGCTGCTGCCGCCGCCGCCAGCATTCTCAGGTTGGAGCCGTGGCCGCGTAGCACCGTGACGGAGGCGGACCTGGAGTGACTCGTGGAGCTGGGGCTCCTATGCCCTCGGACTGAAGCGGAGCGACCGGAGTGGGTCGTGCCGTCGTGCAACCACGACGAGCCGAACCCCGACGAGGGGTACGTGGTGAGCTTCATCGCCTACCACGAGCGCGGGCTCGGGTCGCCGCCGAGCCGCTTCTGCCAGGTGCTGCTCTTTAGCAATGGACTGGAGCTCCACAACCTCACCCCCAACTCCTCCACGCAGGCGTCGATTTACGCCGCCCTATGCGAGGGTTACTATGGGGTACTCCCGCACTGGGACCTATGGCGTCGCATCTCCCGCGTCGACTGGTACACCAAGGTGGCTGGTGCGAATAAGCTGCGGGAGATCCCGCGCGTGGGGGGCCACGGCCTCATGATCCGCTCCGGTTCGTACATCCCCTGCAAGGCCCCCACCTCCAACAAGGGCTGGCACCACGGCTGGTTCTACCTCCGCAATGACGGGGACGCCTTTGCCATGTTTACGGGAAGGGCGTTCACCACTCCCCTTCCTCAGTGGGAGTGGGAGTGCCCGGCTAAGGAGGCCAGGCATCTGAATGTCTACTTCAACGCGCTCCAGGTGTTGCGCGATCGGGGTCTCACGGGAGCCGGTGTGGTGGCGCAGTTCCATGCGCGGACGGTGCTGTCACTGATGGAGCCCAGGCTGGCACTAAACCAGATGCTGATCGGGGCGTCGTGGGAGGGCACGGCGATGCTGCCCTAGAATATTGGCAAAAAGGAGATCTTGCGTCGCGTTAAGTACATGGTGGGCGGTCATCATACCTGGGACGAGTTGACCCGGGTGCCCATGCGCCCCCGCACGGGCTTCATCACGCTGGTGAGCACCGCTTGTGTCGCCGTCTTTGTGATTCCCCAGTCTTCCTCTAATTTCTTCTCCTTCCATCGCATTCAAGGACCGAGAAGCTCTCCCCCTGTCCCGGAGAACCAGCTGCAGCGGACCTAGAACCGCTTGCGCGCCGAGGAGGAGAAGGCGAGGAAGGACAAGAAAACCGCCCTGAGGAGGAAGAAGGCCCAGAGAACCGAGGAGCTTGCCCAACTTCACCGGCACTAGAGGGCGGCGCGGGAGCTGGAGGAGCATTCCCCCCCCCCCCCCGACGAAGAGGACGAGGAAGATGACGATGACGATGATGATTTGATGATCCTGTTGGATCGGCCCGTAGTGGCCACAAAGCCCGCAGTGGGCGCCGACGAGCCAGGAAAGGCTCCCATGTCGGCGTCTGCCGGCGGATGTGCCGGGGCTCGTGACCCGAGCCCCCAGGCAAAACTGCCGGAGACCGCGTCTGTAGGCGCGGTCTCTGGCAGCGAAACCATTGGAGCCATGGCTCCGCCTTCTAGCGGCCGCGAGGGCCCGCTGGAGAGGTCGGGAACGATCTCGGACCCGACGCCCGAGCCAAGACTGGCTGTTGCCGGTGGGACCGGGGGGTTCTTGTTCCGGTGCACCCTCACTTCCGATGCGTCGCTGATCGGCGCGATGGCCGAAGGCGGGGGGAGTGGAGAGAGGACGCCGTCGGGGTCGGAGCTGGCCAGCGCCAAGACGCCGGACCTCGAGCTGGGGTCCTCCCAAACTCAGGCATCCCCGCCGAGGGGCGGCGGCATCGAGACGACCCCCGGCAGCCAGGCAGGGCCCCCGCCTCAGGGCGGGGCTGGCCCTGACTCCGAGGTGGCGCCCACTCCTCTGCCGGTGGCGCGGCCCGCGTCGTCCGCCGGGCCTGTCTCTTCGCCAACCACCGGGACGGCGAAGAAGTAGACGATGATCCCGAAGACTAGGTAAGTAGCTCTTCCGAATCGTTCTTTCACCAATTTTTGCTCTCGTTTCATGAACGCCTATCTTCGTGTTCCTCGTTCCAGGAAGCGCCCGGGGTCGGACCTCCAGGTTTTGCACCTAAATGTCCTAAAGGCGCAGGGCGGCGGCACCACTGGGAGAGGCACCCGGTCACTGGACGAGGAGGTCCCTCCTCCCGCGGGCCCTGGAACGGCGTCTGAGGGACCTTCTTCGGGGGGAGTCGCTCCGTCTACAGCCACCGTCGCCGCGTCCGTTGCTTCGGCCAACGTCGTGGAGGCCGTTCGAGCGTTGACCTCCGAGGTCCCAGTCTTCGCCGCTGGGGACGCTTCAAGAGCGTCGGCCGAAGCTGCCTCTATGGGGCCGGATACTGTGTGTGCGGCGGCGATGGACGTTGTCACGGAAGCCTCTCACGAGGAGGGCCCCTGAGCAGTGGCGCTGCGGCAACCCCCACCCCGGGAGTTGACCGCGTCCCGGATCGACTGGACGAACCGTGTGGACCCTCAAGCGCCGCCCGTCTTCTCGCTCCGAGACGACGTCGAGGCCTCCAAGTGGGACGCCATCCAGGAGCTTGGGCCGAACTTGGCGACGGGTCTCCGAGCGATCGCCGACACCCTTGAAACGGAGCTCCCCGCACAGCTGCAGGTAAGTCTTCGTGTTCGTCGGATATGTCTCGCGGCTTCGTCCGCATACATATGTGCGTGCCTTGACCGTTGTTGTTCTTTCCCTTTTCTAGGACCTCATGCATACCTCCCGGGACAAGTCCCATTTTCTTCGCCACGGGCTCGGGCTCTGGAAGCAGCTGGACCTCAAGTGGAAGGACCTCGCCCGCGCCCAAGACGAGCTCGCCTCCGTGACCGCCAAACTCACCGAAGTGCGCGTCGACTGCACCATCATGAAGGCGGAGGTCGAGGAGGCAGAGAGTCGGGCTGCCGCCTCGGCAAAGCGGGCGCAGAAGCTGGAGAGCGCCTTGGCCGAGGCGACTAGGAAGCGCGACGCCGCCCAGAAGCTCGCGGCTGAGAAAGCCTCCACCGCCGAAGTCTTGGCCAAGGACCTGAGTCAGACTCAGGCGGCGCTGACTGAGGACGTCGCCTCAGTGAACTCGGTCCCAGAGGAGGCCCGGAAGGCTGAGAAGGAGGCCAACGGTATGTGTCCTGTCGTATTACTCGTCTCGTTTTACCTTGGGTGTTCGTCGCTCGGAGTTTCTGTCTTACCTTCTCATTCTATCACTACAGTCCTGCAGGCGGCTTAAAACGGTGAAGTCGCTGACCACCAGGAGCTGCAGTGGGTGGCGCGCGTTGTGTGACTTCCACGGCACCGGAGGAGAGCCCGGAGGGGAACCCTCAGGGAGCTCGCTCCGGAGCCGGCTGGAGGCACTTCACGGCCGCGTCGGCGTCCAGCTGAAGGAGGCTCTGCTGGGGGCCGTCCAGAAGATGCTGGCAGTGGTGAAGTCCCATTATGGGAACTTCGACGCAGACCCCGTCAACGAGGGCTTCCTCGAGGCTGAAGACGACGAGCTCCTGGCGCTGGTCGATTCGATGAAGGCCCCTGGAGAAGCGCTGGCGAGCCTCTTCTAGGATGACATGGAGCTCCCCCTGTACCTTAATTAAGAGAGAGAGAGTCGGGCCATCGAGCCCGTTTTTAGGAATAAAATTTCATGAAAAACAAATATGCGGCCCTTCGTGGCCATATTTATGTAATTGTTCGTTGTTTCTTTTTCAATTCCTCTTTAAGTGTTTCCCTTGCCGATCCTGTGCCCGAGCTATCGAGCCTCGGGGGACATTTTCCTGGGTGTCGTAGCTTTACCGGCGTAGACTCGACCATAGTCCTAGGGGTTTTGGCGAAGGGATGGGTTGAAAAGAAAAGTTTAGTCGTGTCTATCCGAGCCTTCTTCCTTTGCCGAACGCTGAACTTATTAGTTCTCTTCTGAGCGCGAGTCGGCCTTCGGGTGGTGCCATAGCCCTAGAGCGTAGGTGGTCTCGCGGCTCGGCTGGCTCTGCCCTTTGGGGCCTCCTGCGCTCTTCCGAGTTTTATAAGTTCGTGCTCGGTTTAGGCGAGAAGGACGTTCGGGAGACAGAAAATTTCAACGCGATTTGAAATTTCGAGTTTCGATTTTCGTTGAGGCTCGGAGGAGTCTGGGGGTTCCCCCCGTCCTAGCCCCCAAGGGAGGATTGGCCTTACCAGAGGTAAGGCCGAGCCTCGCTCTAGTGCGTGGAAAAAAGATACGCTCGTTTGCTCCGAGGGTAGACTCTGGCTAGAATCTTAAAATCATAAAGAGAAGAAAGCGGGTCCTTTTTATTGATTTCAAGATTTACAAATAGTACAATGCTCGGAATCTTAAGGATAGAAGCGACGTAGTTGTTCAATGTTCCAAGCGTTGCTGTAGACCTCGCCCTTCTCGTTTGCGAGCTTGTACATGCCAGGACGTAGCACCTCGGTGATGATGAACGGTCCTTTCCACGGCGGTGTGAGCTTGTGCCGCCCCTTGTTGTCCTACCTGAGCCGCAGTACCAGGTCGCCTACGCTAAAGGCTCGGCTTCGAATGCACCGAGCGTGGTACCTCTGTAGGGTCTACTAGTACTTGGCCATGTCCCGAGCTTCGTCGACTTGGTCCAACGCGTCCTCGCGGGAAATCTGATTGCCCTGTTCATCGTAGGCCTGGACCCTCAGGGCGCCATACTCCAAATCCGTAAGGAGGATGGCCTCGGCACCGTACACCGGGAAGAAGGGCGTGAAGCCCGTGGCTCGGCTTGGCGTAGTCCTTAGGCTCTATATCACTGCCGGGAGCTTGGCCAGCCACCTCTTGCCGAACTTATTCAATCTGTTGAAGATTCTCGGCTTGAGGCCTTGGAGAATCATGCCATTGGCACGTTTTACTTGGCTACTCGTTCTTGGGTGGGCTATCGCTGCCCAGTTCACTCGTATGTGGTACTCGTCGCAGAAGACCAGAAATTTCTTTCTAGTGAACTACGTGCCATTGTCAGTGATTATGGAGTTTGGGACACCAAACCAATGGACAATGTCGGTGAAGAATAACACCGTTTGCACCAAGCTGATTTGGGCGATCGGCCAAGCTTCAATCCACGTAGAGAACTTGTCGATGGCAACAAGTAAGTGGGTGAAACCTCCGAGCGCCTTCTTGAGGGGCCCAACAAGATCCAGTCCTCATACGCCAAAAGGCCAAGTGAGGGGAATCGTCTGGAGAGCTTGGGCCGGGAGATGCGTCTGCCGAGCGTAGTATTGGCATCCCTCGCAAGTAGAAACCTTGTCGAAAGGTGTTACCAACGAGCGTCCTTGGTGCCGCGTGATGGCCGCAAGCTCCAGCATGTCCTGACTGAAGGGGATGCAGCGCTGGTGGACTCCCGAGGGACTCCGTCGATAGAGGTCACCATCGATCAACGTGAAAGACTTAGCTTTACGTGCTAGCCGTTGTGCTCTGGTTTTGTTTGAGGGTAAGACTCCTCGAATGAGCCAACTAACCAGCGGCTCGCGCCAGTCTGGCTCGTCGTCGTCCATCTCGGCTTCATCTTCGGTTGCCTCGGCGTCAATTTCCATTGCCTCGGCTTTGTTGTTGTCATTGTCCTCGGCCTTGGTCATGGGTATCTCTTCTTTTCCCGAGGGACTCGCAGCCCCCGAGGGGCTGCCACCGATCGACGGCTTGTAGAGGTCGTTGGCGAACAGGCCCGTCGGGACCGCAGTCCTTTCGGATGCGATTTTTGCCAACTCGTCGGCCTCTTCGTTGTACTGACGTGCGACGTGGTTGAGCTCGAAGCCGTCGAATTTTTCCTCTAGAAGACACACTAGCTTGCAGTAGGCGGCCATCCTAGGGTTGTGGCACGTCGACTCTTTCATCACCTGATCCACAACGAGCTAGGAGTCTCCCCGAACTTTGAGGCGCTTGATTCCCAGCTCGACAACGATGTGGAGCCCATTGACGAGCGCCTCGTACTCTGCTACGTTGTTGGAGGCGGAGAAGTGTAGCCGCAACAAGTACTTGAGTCTGACCCCAAGGGGTGAGACGAAAACTATGCCTGCGCCGACACCATTTTTCATCATCGACCCATCGAAGTACATAACCCAACATTCTTTCTGAGTCAGTAGCGGTGGCAGTTGTGTTTCGGTCCACTCTGCCATGAAGTCCGCCAACACCTGGGACTTAATCGCCTTGCGAGGCGCATAGGTGATGCCGTCCCCCATGAGCTCGATTGCCCACTTGGCAATTCTCCCCGTGGTTTCTCGATTCTGGATCACCTTCCCGAGGGGGAAGGATGACACCACAGTCACGGGATGCGATTCGAAGTAGTGCCGTAACTTGCGTCGAACAAGGATGATCGCGTACACCAGCTTCTGGATCTAGGGGTAGCTGTCTTGGTTTCGGACAAGACCTCGCTGATGAAGCAAACCGGCCGCTGTACCGGTAACGCGTGCCCTTCTTCTTGCCGTTCCACGACGATCGCTGCATTTACAACTTGGTTAGTAGCAGCGACATATAGTAAGAGATTCTCCTCTTTCATAGGGGGCACGAGAACCGATGCTTTTGAAAGCAGAGCCTTAAGCTTTTTGAGGGCTTCCTGGGCTTCGGTGGTCCAGGTAAAGTGCTCAATTTTCTTTAGCAACCGATCCAAGGGAAGTCCCTTCTCGCCGAGCCTTGAAATGAATCGACTCAAGGCCGCGAGACATCCCATGAGCTTTTGCACACCCTTGAGGTTCCGAATCGGACCCATCTGTGTGATGGCCGATATCTTTTCCGGGTTGGCTTCGATGCCTCGCTCGGAAACGATGAACCCGAGGAGCATGCCCCGAGGGACCCCGAAAACGCACTTCTCGGGGTTTAGCTTTATGTTCCGCTTCTTGAGGCATTCGAACGCCTCTTCTAGGTTGGCTACAAAGTCACCCACCTTCCTAGATTTTATCACTATATCGTCTACGTAAGCCTCAACGGTTCGCCCGATGAGGTCCCCAAAAACTTTGAGCATGCAACGCTGGTACATCGTGCCCGTGTTTTTTAGGCCAAATGGCATGGTTACGTAACAATATGTGTCGAAAGGAGTGATGAAAGAAGTCGCTAATTCGTCGGACTCTTTCATGCGAATCTGATGGTAACCGGAATATGCATCAAGAAAGCAAAGCCGTTCACAGCCAGCGGTGGGATCAACTATTTGATCAATGCAAGGTAACGGAAATGGATACTTAGGACAAGCTTTATTTAAACTAGTGTAATCAATACACATTCTCCATTTTCTATTTTTCTTCTTAACCAAAATAGGATTAGCTAACCACTCTGGATGCAAGATCTCCTTGATGAATCCGGCCGCCAAAAGCTTCTGCACCTCCTCCCCGATGGCCCGGTGCTTCTCCTCGTCGAATCGGCGCAGGCGCTGCTTCACCGGCTTGGACCCGGCCTGGATGACCAAGGAGTGCTCGGCGACCTCCCTCGGGATGCCTGCAAATCTGAGGGACTCCAAGCAAACACGTCGGCGTGCTTGCGGAGGAAGTCGACGAGCACGGCCTCCTATTTCGGGTCGAGGGTGGTGCTGATCTTTAGCACTTTACCATCGGGGGAGCTAGGGTTGAGGGGCACCTCCTTCACCCCCTCAACGGGCTCAAAGGTGCCCGTGGCCTTCTTGGGGTCGGGGACCTCCTTTGCCACCTTCTCGAGGTCGGCAATGAGGGCCTCAGACTCCACCAGCGCGCCGGCGTACTCGCAGCACTCAACGTCGCACTGGTACGCGTGCTGGTAGGAAGCGCCGATGGTGATCACCCCCTTTGGCCCTGGCATCTTGAGCTTGAGGTAGGTGTAGTTAGGAACTGCCATGAATTTGGCATAGCATGGCCTCCCGAGGATGGCATGGTAGGTGCCGTGGAAGCCCACCACTTCAAACGTCAGGACTTCCTTCCTGAAGTTGTCAGGAGTCCCGAAGTAGACAAGCAGGTCGATCTGCCCGAGGGGTTGCACGCCCTTTCCGAGCACTATCCCGTGGAACGGGGACGTCATGGCCCGGAGGAGCGAGCGGCTGATCCCCATCGAGTCTAGGGTCTCAGCGTAGAGAATGTTGAGGCCGCTACCTCCGTCCATGAGGATTTTGGTGAGCCTCGTGTTGTCGACGTTCGGGGTCGACAACGAGCGGGTAATGTCCCGGCGATGGGACATAGTCTGGGTGATCGTCCCGGCTGAAGGTGATGGCGTCGAAGGACCAGTCGAGGAAATGTGGCATTGCTGGTGCGACGGAGTAGACCTCCCGACGCTCGTGCTTTCGCTGTTGCGGCATAGGAGCGGTCCCGGGCCCGTCGAAGATCATGAGGAACTTGTCGACGGGCGGGAACTCATAGTCCATCCCGTCCCTGTCCTCATGGCCTCTTGCGGGCTTTTTGCCGGCGTCGTCCTTGAACGCCTGCCGGCCGTAGTGCTTTTTGAGAATCACACACTGCCCAAGCGTGTGATGCACCGGACCCTAGTGGTAAGGGCACGGTTTGTTGAGCATTTCATCGAAACGGCCCTGAGGGGGCCGTGCCCCCTTGGGCTCGGTGGTTTCCACGAGGGGATCGTTGCGGGGAAGGGCCTTTCCCTTCCCCTTCTTCTTCTTGCTGTTTGGGCCTCGGGAGGAGGTGCCCTCGGGGGCTTCCTCCTTCCGTTTGCCCTTGGGGTCGGAGAAGAGGGCTCCCACCGCCTCGTCACCCGAGGCAAAGCTGGTTGCCATCTTCATGAGCTCGGAGACACTGGTGGGGGTTTGACGTCCCAGCTCAAGAACGAGCTCTTTGCAGGAAGTTCCTGCAGCAAATTCTCCGACGACGTCGGAGTCGGTGACCTGGGGCAGCTCATTGTACTGCTTGGGGAATCACCGGATGTAATCCCTGAGGGACTCGCCCGGCTTCTGTTTGCAGCTTCTGAGATCCCAGGAATTGCCAGGGCGCACGTATGTGCCCTGGAAGTTCCCTACGAAGATCTTGACCAGATCGCTCCATTCAAAGATCAACCGCGGGAAAAGATGCTCTAGCCAGCCTCTTGCAGAGTCGATGAGGAACAAGGGTAGGTTGCGGATGATGATGAGATCATCCTGCGCACCACCGAGCTGGCACGCAAGACGATAGTCCGCTAGCCACAGTTCGGGGTTGGTTTCCCCCGAATACTTGGCTATGTTAGCCGGCTGTCGGAACCGGGGCGGGAATCTGGCCCTTCGGATGGCCTCGCTGAAGACACGAGGACCCGGGGGCTCAGGTGAGGGCTCGCGGTCCTCGTTCGAGTCGTAGCACCCGCCCCGATGGACGTTGTAGCCTCGTGCGGCTCCATCGGTCTTTCACCGACCGCGGGCTTGAAACATAGCTCGGACGTCAACGTCTTTGCCAAGCCGTTGGTGAACCGACGGGGCCCACGGGACCTCGGGATGCACCGAGGTCTCTCGCTCACGGCGTGCCGCACCGCCACGTTGGTGACTTTCAGCACCACAATGGCGTGACGCTGAACTCTCCACTTCGAGGACGGCTGCATCCTCCAGGAGACCCTTGAGCTAGTTCCTGAGCTGCCGCGCCTCCTCGGTGGAGGGCTCGAGCATGCTCCGGAGCAGCATTGCTGCCTCCGTGAGCTTGCGGCTTGCTCGAGCCGGGGCTCCTGGTGTCCTGGCTCCATCGTCGGCGATGATACGAGCCTGAACGTTCCGGGCCCGGCGACGAGTGTTGACGGTAGTTATACCATGTTTGTACCCCATCAAAACCTTCAACAAGACATTCTTTCTGGAAGGAAACCATCAAACACATAGTGACTTAGGTACAAATAACTTGGTTCCACATGCACTTGTCATTATTTGGTTGCAGGCATTCAGAATAGGTACTCTTCAGTGTCCAAAAGCTCTATACGAAGGTTGGGCGACCAACCATGTATGGCCAAATGACAAACCAACTTCACAATCATTAATATCATAGTTTCTGGAGACGATGTGGAAAAAATAGGCACAATGAGTGGTTCGGCCGAACTACCCATGGGCAAGTTAGCACCACCATTGCGCTTAGAATTGCATGAAGAAGCCACCTGCAGAAGATGGACCTTTGGTTCCACCAAAGGTGGTTTGGCCGAACCACATACGGTGACCCCAGGCCATGACATTTTAGCACATGAGTCATATCAGCATACACAAGGAAGATCAGAGTAAATGGAGCACATGCATGGTTCGCCCGAACCATGCATGGGGCCCATAGGACTCTGCTGACGTGGCACAATCCGTGGCACACCCCCTGGAGTCCACTTCCACCCTTAGATCACAAGTGTGTTTTCAATCAATGGCTAAAGAGCAAAGTACATGGATCCAGGCGTGAATCGATAAGACTAAGGCAAAACAAGTACATAGCCACACTCCATGACAAGTGGGGACCACAGTGGTGGGCCCACCTCACCACAGGTGGGTCAGCCAAACCCCACTTGGTGGGCCCTGAGGCTCGGCATTACTCCACTGTCATAAGAAAGCTTCTAGAAGACCCTGGCTGGGCCCACCTGCCATAGGGCGGTTCGGCTGAACTCCACCGCCTTCCTCATGTTGAACATGTGCTAGAAATCCTCCACCCTTGATCCTAAGGTGCTTATATGGCGGTTTGATCCAACGGTGCATGATGGAGGTCACGCGGATTGATGACGTGGCAGTGGAGTAGCCTCTACTCCACCTCCCTCTATAAATACCCCCCATAGGCCTTCACTTTAGAGTATGATTCAAAGGAGAAAACACTATGTACTAGCTTAGCTCTGCTATAGTGCTGTGCTAGTTGGGAGAGAGTGAGGGAATTCTTCAGGAGAAAGCCCCGGGCCTGTCGGGAATCTTCTCCAAGGTGTACCTCAGCGGATGCGAATCTTCAAGTAAGTTTTACATTCGAGTCCTTCTAGTATTTGATATTCTGGTTCTGGTATTTAAGTATATACTTGCTTTACCTGTACATTGCTTTACTTAGTAAAGTGCTCTAGTCTCTCATGAAGGTTAGAGTAGTAAGTGTAGTGTAGACGTGGTGTCTAGGCTATATCTTGCCAGTGTAGGCCGCTTGTCGCACGGATTGTTTATGGTAGCCAGCAAGTGGTGAAAGCCTTGTCTGGTCTTTGTATTCCACCACGTGTGTAAGACAAGTTATTAAAACGGCAGGGCATCAATACAATAGTACAGCCGCCTCGGGTAGGAGCTATATCTCCTACTGTTTCGCCTGTCGCCTCTTGTAAAGGGAGGAGGTGGTAAACCTCTTTATACTTAGAAAGCCAAGACCAGATATCTTTTGCTACATAAGAACCTCTCTACCTAGTTATCATAGCTCCTTTGTCTCATCACTGGACGACCTTGAACCCAGTTAGAACACTTCACATTCCCCGTGGAAAATACGATACCTAGAATACTCCCGGCGAAGGCTACATTGACTACCATACGCTTGCGGTATATCCGTTTGCCACTTCTGGTGTCAACAACGAGCAGCTTCACCGGTGCCCTGCTGCTCCTCGTGCTCGAGCGTGGCTCGCAGCTGGGTGAGGCGCAAGCGGTCCTCATTCATCCGTGCCTCAAGTTCCCGGAGCTGCTCTAGCTCCGAAGACTGGTGCGCGGGGCAAGACGTCCCAGCCCCAGGGTCCTGCGGCGGAGCTGACCGTGCAGGCCGCGGAGTCGCTGGAGGTGGAGTGTGTTGCTGAAGCTGTGGCTGGAGCGGAGGAGGTACTTCGTTGTCGTCTCCCGAATGGACATCCTCCACTCGTCCGTCGTCGGGGTGCACCAAGTGGTAGCATTCCCGAGCGAGGTCGATGTAGGACTGGTCGGAGTCGGTGACGATGCTCGGGGCGTCCTCCCACGAGTCGTCAGGGTGGACGGTGAAGTCCACGTTCGCCCAGAACTCATCGTCGTCGTCCCTGAGGCCCCGCTGTGACGGTGAGGTCCAACCCCACTCTCCCGAGTATTCTCGGGGAGTGAGACAGTCAGTGGAGTCCATCTCCCTTCCGCCATACGCATTGGGACTGCTCCCGAGAGAACACGGTGGGGAAGCCACGTGGTCGCCCATGAGGTCGACCAAACGCTCGAGGCGACGGACAGGAGCCTCTACCAAATCGTGCAGCAGAGCACGGACTGCGCAGACATGGGCTTCCACAGCGCTTTGGAGCCCAAAGAGAGATAGAGGCGCCATCTCCCTCCCCCAATGTGGCCTCCGGGCGGTTGGCAGGTGTGCGGCCACCGGCACCGGTGATGTCGGGGTGGCGTCCGGTGCGGAATCGACGTCCCCTACTGGGGGCGCCTGGTTGGCCGCGCTTCCCGCGACTAGGGGCAGGTTGGCGCGGTTGCGCCTCCTCCTCCTGGTCCGCCGGGGGTGGCGTACGGCGTTCCCCTCGTCCTCTGGGACGAGCGAAAGCGTCACCGTGGTCCCTTCCCCGGCCGCCTGATGGGCCGGAGTCAGGACGATGACAATGCGGGGCTCCGTCGGGCGCAGGTTCATCTCAAGCCCTTGGCCGGAGGCCACGAACTCAAGACTCCCGAACCGGAGCACCGCGCCAGCAGGAAGCGTAGTGGAGCTGTCAGCCATCCGGAACTGAGTCAACACGCAAAAGTCCCCTACCTGGCGCGTCAACTGTCGGTGCTAGTTTTAGCGGGTGCTAACACCGGCTAGTGAATTTGTGTTTTGCGGCTGAGGCTTCAGATGGTATGCAAGGTGGAACACAGAGTTTATACTGGTTCAGGCCAAGAGGGGCCTACGTCCAGTGGAGAGACGGATCGTGTTGCCTTGCACCGGGGTGCTCGTAGTAGGGGTTACAAGCTGAGCGAGAGAGGGAAGTGCTCCTAAGTCTCTTGTGAGCGTGTAAGTACGTACAGGTTGCTTGTTGCGGTGTGTGGTGAAGTGGGGTGTGTGAGAGTGAGAGCTTGTGAGCTTGCTCCTAAGGCTGACCTCCGCTCTCCCTTTTATAGTCACAAGGGAGAGGCGAGGGCAGCGCGTACATTGCTATGCATGTTACACTTGGGAGTAGTTGTCACTATTGACTGTCGTCAGCCACGGTCTTGTCTTCGCGTCCAAGGGGTATGGCCATAGTGGTTCGTACAATCTTGGTGAGTTCCAAGGCGGCAATAGTCGTCGTGATTACGGCGTGGCGTACTGTCACACCCGATGGCTATCCTCCCTCGGGCGCATTTCCGGCTTTCGGACAGTGTTTCCCGAGGGTCAGGTGGGCCCGGATGGAAGGCGTGCTCGTCCTTTCGAGCGGATAGTGCAGTAGGTGCCTTTCCCGTTCTTGCATAACCCGTTCGTCAGACGCTAAGACTGTCGTAGTCGTAGTTGGTAGATCCCGGCACAAAAATGGGGCAGAGCACCATAGACCATACTGGGGAGGGGATGGCCGTAGTGGGTCCATCAAATCCATTGCCAGGGCAGTCCTGACAGGTGGTATGGCCGTCGTGCGCGTGCGAGGCACAGTTGCGTCGAGAATCTTTGCCTGATGGGACAGTACTTGTAAAGTGGTCAGAGAGGTCCCTTGTGGTCCAAGATTACTCCGCTGACGTCAATTGTGCATTGGATGCTTCAGAAAGACTGCGCCCGAGGGGGATGGGGGAGCTCGGGCGAATCGGAGAATCGGCGCCCGAGGGTGCCGCTTTCCCGAGCTCTCTCGGGGAGGCTCGGGCGAATCGGAGAATCGGCGCCCGAGGGTGCTGCTTTCCCGAGCTCTCTCGGGGAGACTCGGGCGAATCGGAAAATTGGCGCCAGAGGGTGCCGCTTTCCCGAGCTCTCTCGGGGAGGCTTGGGCGAATCGGAAAATTAGCGCCCGAGGGTGCCGCTTTCCCGAGGGTAGGCTGGCGTTGATGCAGCATCGTCATGGGCCTCCATAGGCGCGGCCTTCGCGGGCTTCCACTGGCTTTGCCTGGGCCGGGTCATGTTGTGAATATGTGTTTTTCATCGAAGTTGGGTTCCTCATACTTCGGTACCCGACACTTAGACTGTCAATGTCGTCGATTAGATTGAAAATTTTTGGATTTTCTACATTTTGTTCGTCTATGTCCATCGAGCTGTTCATGCTTCTTTCGGTTTCTTCCTCTTGTAAACGACCTTGGGTCTTGCCTTTGTCGTCGATTTCGCAGACCCATGAGCCGAAAACGAGGGTTGTCTTGGATGTACCTTCCATGTTAGTGAGGTCCGTCGACTTCTCGATGATGAACTCACCGAAAGCCCCTACCTGGCGCGTCAGCTGTCGGTGTTTTGCGACTGATAGCCTGCCACGGGGATACCCGGGACCGGAACTCGGCGGTGAACGCGAAGCCAAACGATTTATACTGATTCAGGCCCTCGTAATCGAGTAACAGCCTTACGTCTATTCGGCGTGAGCCTTTGCGTTGGATTGTATTATCTGGTGGGTTGGTGTACAGAATAATCTGTCTGTCCTTGTCCTTTGGCTGGAGTTATCGGCCCGCTTTTATAGTTACAAGGGGCCAAGAACTTTGTCTAACACTGGTCGGACTCGACCAGACGTGTTCTAGTCTAATATTACAAGAGAATCTTTCTATCTGAGTTCTCTAGGGTTGGTCGACTCCGGGTCGTACATGGTGTCCTGGTTTGGTAAAAGGGGGGCCGGCAGGTGCCTTGGTCTGTCCCGCATCGACAAGATCTTCAAAGTTTGTCATTGGTGGTGACAAAGGCCACGAACATGGTGTCTTTACTCGCTCCGAATAGTACCATAAGCCTGTAGGTGAACAACATTGTTGTTTTGTTGGTGTTGTAATGTAATCCTCTTCTCCACCACTATATCGTGTACATCTCGGACCATCTAGGGCCCTCTGGTAACTTGAGCTCTACCCTCCATTTTCGGCCTCACCAGTACGAGCGAAAAATTATCCAGGTGGAGACCATTGCCCCAGTTGACGTTTCAAAAAAAAAATGCTACATTTCCTTTTCCTCCAAACCAACAGACAAAAGGAAATTTCCTACACTATTCATATACTCCATTATATTCATGTGAAGGAAAGCCATGAATCGTAGCAATTTTTATAGGATACCCAATCCTATGTTTTTTCTTGGTTTCTGATATGAATCCAAGGTGGTTTACTTAGGGTCAATGGACTTGATTATTGGTCCAAAGATAAAAAAGTAATGCACAAAGTGCTCTACTAAAAAATTTTTTGTGAACAAATGCTCTACTAAATTAAGGTACTTATCTAGTAGTTTTTGTTTTTTCACTAAAAAACCTAAGTAGTTGTTTTTAGATAAGCTTAGATAAAGCAAACCACCAGCCAACAAGATCCGGACATTAAATTGAAGATTCGAATGCTCGAAAAAAAAATCTGATTTGCAGCATTGAATAACAACAACACATGATGGTCCCATGTGAGCTTGAAACATGCAAATAAAGTCCAAGAACTACAAAAGCTTCTGTAGCCCTAAGATACGTGCACGTCATCTACTCTCTCTCTCTCTCTCTCTCTCGACAAATTAAAAATCTGTCACTCAACTTGGTCCCTTTAAATACAATTTTTTTGTTGGAATCCTTTCAACGGCAGGGCATCAAGCATTTTTCTTTCTAGTCAGATCCATATTTTGTATGATTGATCGATGTATGCGACAATAGTATATGAACTAACTGGAAGATTTTTTTTTTCCGAATAACTAACTGGAAGATTAAGGCTGCGTTCAAATCCATTTAGAATTTGGAATTTTGACACTGTAGTAGAGAATCTTTTCCAATAAGTATCCAATCATGGCCTAACTAGACTTAAAAGATTACTCTCTTGATATACATGTAAATTGTGCAAACATACAAATATTTCATCTACATTTAATGTTCTATGCATGTGCCGCAACATTGATATAACTAGTTGCAATTGAAAGTTGCAGGGTATTTAAACAGGACCTAAATAGCAACATGAAGCGTTGATCAGAACCAAAAGAAATGTTATTATGAATCCAAGCCTGCACATGGCCATTTGACAAAGCCGCCAGGAGTTCAAACGCTTGGGAAGTTGGCATAACTAAATAATTCTGCTACTCCTTGACCAGAAGTACTCCAGGACGATTGTTGTTTCATGCAGTGTTGTTGCGTGCTTGTACACGAACCTTCTAATTTTATATTGTTACTATTATTGGTCCTCTCCTACCCAAACACTCGCCGCTCGCCACCAAAGAGCTACTCCGTATATATACTACAATATATACTACTCTAAAGGTCCGTTAAGACCTTTGAAATTGAATTTATTTTAATAATTATAATTTATACATATAATAATTAATTTAATATAGCTGTATATAGATTATATTTATATACCGTTATTGGTTATACGAGAGATACTTGTATGTTGTATTTTTATCGTGTGGGAGTAAGTTGAAGCGCGTGTTATAAATTGCAAAGTGGAAATATAGCATGGCGATCTATAGAATCAAATTCCATCTCTCACCCTATGAATTTGATGTAGACCAATATATGAATTTAGCAAAGTGTTAGAATGTCACATTTTAAATAAAATAGTCTAAGTTGTTAACTAGATTTCAATTTCTCCAATTTCAAAGATCCAAACGGGGCCTAAAGATGTAGGGCACTAATCATTTGTTTGCTCTACACTGCTGTAATCAAAGACTTCCGATAGTTGCCGTACGTGTTTTTCCATGCGGAAAGGACAATGGTCTGGCTAATTTAGGGGTTATTAAGCAAGCTGCTCGAAATAGACTCTTTTCTATGTTGCACTCACAGTTACATATATTTGCGACAGCAGCATGATTATTACACGGTCGATACCGCCAAAAGGGACTACCTGTGTTTTGAAGCTACATCCCTCCCGAACTCATTTTTAATCATCCTGAAGAAACGATGCATAGTGTTTATTACTAAGACCTCTTTCAGCTCTGCCAATAGCGCTCACTCGATACGCAAATGTTGATGTTATGGACTATGTAAGTACGCTACCCTCACAACGTTATAAGAAACTATGTGATCTCCATTTGAATATATCATATGTTTATTATGTAGGTGTATGGTAAAATAGTGCCTAAAGAGGCGAGTGGGGCATGAAGACTTTTTGGATCCCTTATTTGTAAACGAGACAACATGCACTGCCAATGATAAAGATGACTATGTACCAAAAAGTTTGAAGATTGAGTTCGAAAGGGTGTTCAGAAATAAGAAAACAAACCTACTCCTACCCTACAACTACGAGTATGTGTTCTCGGCTCTTATTTTGTGTTCCCTTTCTTGATGTGTCATTCAAAACATGGACTTTACTTCGTGATTGCAGCAACCATTTCATCCTCATAGAGATTTGTCTTCAAGATTCATATATCAAGGCGTGGGATTCAAAGAAGAAGCCACTTTCTCTTATCGACCCCTCTAGAGTCAAAGTGTTGAATAAGTAAGTGAACCCAATATCACAGCACTTTCTAATCACATAGGACATTGTAATGTCCTCGGCTTGACACTATAATTATTTATAATGTCACACAGAATGAAGGCATTACCTGATTGGAAAAATCTCGATAGCAACATGCAAAAGCACTGGAGTGCCCCATTTATTGTTAAGTATATGGAGGATATCAAGACCCTATATCAACCGATGGGGAACAATGAATGCGGGTTCTATGTGATGTGGGCAATGCTTGTCTACGTTGGCACAAAAATAGACCAAGGAGATAAAATGGTACGTAGGCTTCCCACTTCTATTGTTTTGACTTACATTTGTGCATCTCAATATTGTTGACGGTAATTATTGTATGATTTTACCCATCAACTAAATATGAAATAAGGGTATAAAGGCAAACACCACCATAAAATAGGGCTTTAACTGACAGAATTTCACAGTTTTGGTGAATCATTGTTTTGCAGGTGGTAACTCCGACAAGAATCAAGGGAGACCCACATGTCGGATTAAAATAACGAATTTCGCTGCGAAAGGATATCAAGAATATTCTAGAGAACACCAGAGACTCACCGGAGGAACCGGGGCCCGCAACTTAGAGGGAGAGGGTCGGCCGACCCTCTGACCAGGTCGGCTGACTTGTCAGAGAGGCTTCCCCGCTCCGCTTTGACGTGGACCCACATCCTGATTTTTCACGCAATCTCCACCGCCTGTCGAAGTCGGTTTGATCCAAGGGCTACGGTTCATCCCACCGGCCTATATAAGGAGCCCTAGACCCCCAGGGTTTCATATCAATCAAATATCAGTTCAATCCAGTTGTAGAGAGCCAGAAACCCTAGAATCATTAGAGCTTCACCATCTAGAGCATAGCTACATAGGTTAGAAGTAGAAGGGGATAGTTCTACTTGAGTTCCGGATCTTGTCTGGAGCTAGAAGGCTTCCCGGAGCCATTGTATGCTCTCTCTTGTATCTTAAACCTCTTTTGAGTGCTTGAGATAAAGTTGATTGACATTATTCTACTATTGATTATGTTCTCAATTATGCTATTCATTGCTTATCTAGATTGTATACTTTGCATAGTTAGGATGCATTCATATTCATACATAGGTTTGTATAGCTCTCATTCATTGACGTCATGGATGGGTGACCAACAGCATGTAAGCATGGTGCTTAGATGTAGTTTGTCCGCAAATACGCCTTATATTCTGGGTTTTGTGGTAGATCGCGGATGTGACACTCCCGTTGAGTCCTTTGTAGTCCATACTTCGAATGTAGGGAGTATATAAAGTTATTATTACTATAGAAGGCTGGCTATGATCTTGATCTTCCTTAGTAATATTCCCTTAAGTATGAATATGAAGTGTCTTTGCCATGATTGCTAGTATAATTGCACCAACCTAATATGTCTTTAATAGTATAGTTAGAATGACTTAGGATATCCTTATGCTTCAACCTAATCCATGCTAGTGCCTAGATAGGAAGTGCTCTAAGTGATCATTATTATATATTGATTGATTGGTTGATTGATCATTATGCTTATCATGCATATCATTATTATTGTGACATAACCCCTGTTCTGAGTAAATAGGTCATGCATGGTTATCTCCATATTTGCATATGCATATGATATCTATCTATGTACCTGCATCTCATTTATTGCCAACCCTTCCTAGGGGTAAAATATAAATGACAACTCAGAATACTCTTGGGTAAAATGCTACAATGGTGTATATTTTATCTGTGCGCTTGCGGATACAATATAATATATTTCAGTCCTTGCTAGAAGTAGAGATCTTTTAGAATCATATTGGGGATGACAACCTAGTTACTTCTAAGAGATAGAGGATAAGACTTCAAGTGATTTGTAGGCTAATCAGTTGGCACATTAATCTATACCTCCCATCATTTTTAACGCCATTGCTGAGAATAGAGTCTAACTCTATTTTTGACGCCGTTGCCGGAGAAGGCTGTTTGGCATACATAAGATGTAGATAGATCATATGCATTACACCAAATATGTTGAGATGCCATATAAACCTTACTCAAACAGGCTCACCCTGTCCTCGTTTATTCTTTGTGTAGCTTATGCAGGGTGATGTATGAACAGATTTGACCTTCCGCAGAATTCTGTTGAAGATCCAGAAGCTTTGATCAGGAAGACCCGAGCCAAGCTCAGGAAGACCCCAGATCCTCAGCCGGAAGACATCCGTACAAGAAGAAGTTTGACACCAGAGTTTGAAGCTATGGCTAACAAGAGCCTTCATGAGTTCTCAGCTCCAACCACTGCTAACATCCGTACGGGACCACCCACTGATGTTGGAGACAATGGATTCGAGCTCAAGCCTGCGCTCATCAACATGGTGCAAGCTAGTCAGTTTTGTGAAAAGGCACATGAAGATGCGAGTGCCTATCTCCAATACTTTTTGGAGATATGCAGCACTTTCAACATCAAGGGAGTAATAAGAGATGCAATCCTGCTCCGCCTGTTTCCATTCTCACTGTTGGGAAGAGCAAAACCGTGGTTCTATGCAAATAAAGACAAGAACACAACATGGGATCTCTGCTCCACTGCCTTCCTAGCAAAGTTCTTTCCTGTGGGCAAGACGAATGCTCTCAGAGGAAAGATCACCAGCTTTCAGCAATAGCATGATGAATCTGTCCTGGAAGCATGGGAACTCTTTCAAGACTACATCTCAGAATGTCCTCATCATGGGATGGAGAATTGGCTGCATATGCAAACCTTCTACCATGGATTCACTACCAGCACCCGTGAGACGATGGATGCTGCTGTTGGAGGAGCTTTCATGTCACTCACCATTGAGCAAGCTACCACCCTTGTGGAGAAGATGGCATCCAACCAGAGTTGGAATGAAGAATGAGCCCCGACCCGCAAGAGAGAAGGAATGCACTAGCTCAAGGAGACCGACATGATTTCTGCCAAGATAGACCTGCTAATGAAGGAGCTTGATGACCGAGTGAATGACAAGAGAGAGGTCAACCACATTCATGATGCCTACATGACTTGTGAAGAGTGTGGAGGCACTAGCCACTCAGGTCACAGCTGTCTGGAGATTTAGGAGGATGTGAACTATGTCAGCAACAACAACAACAACAACAACTACCGTCCTCAGAATCAGAATTGGAATCAGAACCAAGGTTGGAATCAGAACAGAGGCCCAATTACCAAGGTAATTACTCCGGTAATTACCAAGGTAACAACTTCAACACACCGTTGAGAGATTTAGTTTCTGGCCATACTAAACTGCTAGATCAGATTTTCAAGAAGCTAGTCTCCAATGACAAGTTGCTAGAGACCATCAACAACAGGATGGATGGTTTTGCCTCTGCTATCAAGAACCAGCTCAGCTTTAATAAAATGGTAGAATCTCAAATAGCTCAGTTGGCATCTTCTATCCATTCGACCAATGAAGGAAAGATCCTAGACCAACCAGAAGAACTAGAAACTGCAAATCTGGTGGATATCTTCAATGCGAGATGGTACTACGCAGAGCATCGGTCCAAGGGATGGAACGATGATTCTCTGCCAGAGAAGAAAGGAGACCTAGGAAGACCCGTCATACCAATAGCCACTAGTCAACACGCCTTCGACGAAGCAATCTGTGACTTTGGCGCAAGTGTAAACATTATGCACAAAGTGATCTACGAGAAGATCCATGGAGATGCACTCCTATACACGAACATGTGCTTGCAGCTAGCAGACCAGTCACTCTGCTATCTGAAGGGGATCCTGGAAGATGTCTGTGTACGAGTTGGACACTCGTACGTACCTGCTAACTTCGTGGTAGTCGAAACAGGAGGAGATGAGAAGTCACCAATTATTCTGGGACGACCATTCCTGAGTACCACCAAGGCTATCATCTACGCCGACAGTGCCAAGATCTATTTCACTATCAGGGGAAGCAAAGAAAGATTTAGCTTCAAGAACAAGACACTAAAAAGTCCTACCCATCCACAGAAACCATACATTTATGAAGACAAGCCTGTGCAGAAGAAGACAAGCAGAAGAAAGAACAAGGCTAGGCAGACTCACACTGAAGCTGTGAGGATGATCAACTCAGTCCGAGCTAAGTACGATCACCTTCTGGTTTCACCACACATGCCCAAGCTAGACAATCCAGAAGTACCAACGATCGACTGCACAATCAATCAGAAGATCTTCTACAAGACCTTCTGCGATACAGGCTTGAGTGTCAACATAATGTCTAAGGTAATTTATGACTTCCTATTTGGCAAGACACCCTTGTACTCTATCTACACGCAGCTGCATATGGCAGACCAGTCATTTAGATCTTCAGAAGGGATTGCTAAGGACGTTATGGTAAAGATTCGAGATCACTATGTCTCCACTGACTTTTTGGTCCTGGATATGGGAGAAGAAGAGTACGACCTACTGCTCGTACTTGGATGACCGTTCCACAACACTACAAGAGTAATTATCTATATGAAATCAGGGGAGGTCCACTTCAAGTTCCACAAGGAGCAGGTCCACTGCTACTTCAACAGTTATACAACCTATGAGCAGCCAAAGAAGAACAGGTCAAGGAGAAGACGCCGTTCCTCTCAACACCTGAGGACCCAACCACCCAAGGATGGTTGGGCGGATTATGAAGGGGAAGTCAAAAGGAGTGATTATGAAGAGAACAAGGATGAAGAGACTATGAAGGATGAGCTCCCAGCTTCAACCTCACCAGCGACATCAAGTTCACCAACCGGAAACGAACAGAGGAAGAAGGAGTCACCTTCTAGCTCATCATCTGAAGTGCAACCACGGTCATCTCAACCCAACGATGCACCCTGTAAGGAATGAATAGACAAGGAGTCCTGTTCGAAGGACTATAAACCACCGAGCCTTCAACAAAAGGTAAACTTGGTACCTATCCATATTTACTTTTCAGCATTGCATTAGTAGTTGCATATTTACTTTCCTGCACCTAAAAGAAAATAAAAATATTTATTACTTTGCATAACAAAATCTAAAAGCCCCATGTGACTAATCTTGTGGCATAGCTCATAAAGACTATTCACTGTGGTGGCACAAAAATAAATTGCACCTAAGATAGATTTCGGCATCATGTTTACTTTCTGCACGTATAAACTTAAAAATACCAAAAATATGTGGGCACATGAAGGTCTACACTTTATAGTAGAAAAACCCAAAAATATGTGGGCATATGAAGCTCCACCCACTTAGGGAAATCTCTGCTAGAATTATAAATTAATCACTTACTATGGAGTGGTATTAACCCAACTCCTCGCCATGAGATTTGGTATTCTTGTTGGCAATTGAGTTTCATAGGAAAATACAAGATCAAAGAGCTAGTCAACCCAACGCACCTACGCTGCCGTATGCCTGCTCCCAAAGGATCACTCAACTTGCAACATCAAGACCACGTCAACATCCAGCTTGGGGGAGGGCACCCTCCACTCAAATCCAGTTAAGTATAAGTTTCCCATCCTTATTATTGTACCATAATGCTTTTCGTGTGAGTTAGCTAGTGATAAAAATTTGAAAACCAAATAATCAGTATTTAGGTTAGTTAGTGTGTTTTGATAAAATAAAGAGAGAGTGCTTACAATAATTTTGCTCAGACTAGATGGAAACCATGCTCAGGAATTAATAGGTAGCACTCCACCATGATTCATCATAACACTTAGTTTTCAACATTGAATCATCCCAAGTTTTAGACAACCATTTTAACTTGAAGATTTACTTTGAACCTGAAACTTGTGGGTAGCAAATGCTCGATCTAAGTTTATGTAATTGAGGGATATCATATGCAAAGTTTAAGCTGTTATTTATCTTGTTCCTAGTGATACTTGAATTCTGGAGATTTATCTATACTTCTTATATAAATAAACCCCACTAGTGAATTCTCTGACATGCAAGTTGTCCACATCAGCAATCCACTGAAACTTACAATTAAAGTCAACTAGCACATGTAATTATGATAGCTATCTCTTCATGTAACATTCATTTAGTTGTCCACATCAATATGTCAAATCATTAACCAAAATTAATTTCAAATAGTTTAATTTATATAACTATAAATATATAAGTCCAATATCTTTTTAAATTATCTGGAATCGCCGCAGCAACGCACGGCGTATTCTCCTAGTTTTGGAAAATCCTTAAAACCACATGATGAGCTCCTGTATGACAAGAGCTTTATATTCCTACCACAGCCATACATGCTAGATTAGGAAAAACATACACGTTATATGCTACTTGCTTTGTTTTGAGTTTAGTCAAGCTTTGTTGATACCTTAGGAACTTGTCATGCTTTTACAATCAAGATCACTTGCACTTCATCCATAATGCACTACTCAATTCCTGAGTAGGCGCATCCACATTCCACACATTTCATCTATTCCACCCAAAAAGTTTACTCCTATACTAGGAGGAAACACCCAAAAAAATATACCCCATTGATTCTATGAAGCAGATCCACCGCCCGTCGAAGTCGGTTTGATCCAAGGGCTACGGTTCATCCCACCGGCCTATACAAGGAGCTCCAGACACCCAAGGTTTCATATCAATCAATCAGATATCAGATCAATCCAGTTGTAGAGAGCCAAAAACCTTAGAATCATTAGATCTTCACCATCTAGAGCATAGCTACATAGGTTAGAAGTAGAAGGGGCAAGTTCTACTTGAGTTTCGGATCTTATATGGAGCTAGAAGGCTTCCCGGAGCCATTGTATGCTCTCTCTTGTATCTTAAACCTCTTTTGAGTGCTTGAGATAAAGGTGATTGATATTGTTCTACTATTGATTATGTTCTCGATTATGCTATTCATTGCTTATCCAGATTGTATACTTTGCATAGTTAGGATGCATTCATATTCATACATAGGTTTGTATAGCTCTCATTCATTGACGTCATGGATGGGTGACCAACAGCATGTAAGCATGGTGCTTAGATGTGATTTGTCTGCAAATGCGCCTTATATTCTAGGTTCTGTGGTAGATCGTGGATGTGACACTCCCGTTGAGACCTTTGTAGTCCACACTCTGAATGTAGGGAGAGTAGGAAGTTATTATTACATTAGAAGATAGGCTATGATCTTGATCTTGCTTAGTAATATTCCCTTAAGTATGAATATGAAGTGTCTTTGCCATGATTGCTAGTATAATTTCACAAATCTAATATGTCTTTAATAGTATAGTTAGAATGACTTAGGATATCATTATGCATCAACCTAATCCATGCTAGTGCCTAGATAGGAAGTGCTCTAAGTGATCATTATTATATATTGATTGATTGGTTGATTGATCTTTATGCTTATCATACATATCATCATTATTGTGACTGTTGACACTTCGTAGCGCAATCACCTGAGATAGGGTGTTAGGCTATCTCTGATAACAGCGCCAGAAGTGCCTGGGGGTATTTCTTATATTGGATAATTCCGCAAGCGCACAGAATATACCGCTGTAGCACTTCACCCGGGAGTATTTCAAGGTATCGTTATTTATTTTATCCCAAGGAAAAGCGGAGCTGGGAATGTTAATAAAAGAGGGATCCTTAAGTCTACTTGCAACTTAGCACCAACTAGTGATAGGGGGTAAATTGATATAAAGGAAAGATAATGAAACGGAGACAAGACAAGGTTTTAGGATAATTAAGGATAACTAGTAGGGTATAGATAGGTGGGAGGACAATGAGTGAGTATATGAATCCTATGTTTCTTACTTTACTCCTGTGAACTTAACCTTGACAAATAGATGAAATACCTAGATCGCTACCTTACTTCTTGAGTGCCAGGGATAGTCCGAGACAATAGAGGACAAAGCCTCTATCTGAAGCGGCTATACTCTTACAGGGAGCCTACCTTTTAAGAACTTGCTTAAAACACGTGGTGGGATGCAAAGACTAGATAGGGCTGTCACCTCCTGCTAGTACCCACAAACAATCCATGCAGCAAGCGGTAATCAAAGGCAAAATTTAGTCTAAGCACCATGCTTACACTAATTCTCACTACTCTAGTTGTGTACAAAGCAACTATAGCACCCTATGACAGGCGATGAACAGCACACAATAGCTGGTTACAGGATCAGAATCTAATATAAGACAACTATATTGCTAAGACAAGACACAACAATACTATAGTAAGTATAGAATTTCACAAAGTAAAGACTTAGTAAAGTAAAGCAATAATATTATATTGATATAAAGAAAGTCTTACAGAAGGAAAGGTACAAGAGCTATACCAGACTCTCCAGAAGATGACTCCGGAGACCCCGGGCTTAGCTCGACTCGACTCTAATTCCCACACTGGACTAATACTACTATTAAGAAGTGGAACTTGACTCTTGCTTGCTTCTTGTCTTGCTTCTTGTGTGTCTTGAAGAGGGTGGTGACTACCTCTATTTATAGGGGGAAGTGGAGAGGTGCCATGTCAGCGATCCATGTGCTCCTTGCCTCTCCACCCTTGGATAAACCGTCTCAAAACTGCCTCAAGATGGACGGCAGTGATGAAACCAACACGTGGGAAGCATGCAGAAGGTCAGTGGACCATGGCGGTGGCTTAGGCCCACCAAGAGGGGGTCGGTCGACCCCCCTATGACAAGGTGGGCCCACCACCATGGTCCCCACCTGTCATAGAGCATGGCCATGTATTGGTTCTGTCTTGATCGTGTCGGTTCACGCCTTGATCCTTGTGTCTTGATCTTCCACCGTTGACTGAAAACACAACAATGATCCGAAGGTGGAAGTGAGCTGAGTGGAGTGTCACGAGGATCGTGCCACGTCACCAGAGCCCTGTGGGCAACATACATGGGTCAGCCGACCCATGCATGGGCCCACCTTGAGCTCCACTCTCTTCTATGTGATGTTACGCATCATATCTTGAATGTTCATAGCTTGATGGCACCATGTGCGGGTCGGCCGACCCACACTTGTGGCCTCCAGCTGCTCATTTTTGACCAGTTTAATCTTCTCTGCATTCATAAGCTAAGAGTACAAGTGGAACTAGTTATTGGATGAAACATGTTCATGTCATGTTATTCTTCCATAAAAAACCGAGGCTATTGATGGTGTTAGGGTGTGGAATTCTATGGCTTATCCACCGTCAACAGTAACATAACCCCTGTTCTGAGTAAATAGGTCATGCATGGTTATCTCCATATTTGCATATGCATATGATATCTATCTATCTACCTGCATCTCATTTATTGCCAACCCTTCCCAGTGGTAAAATATAAATGACAACCCGGAATAGTCTTGGGTACAATGCTACAGTGGTGTATGTTTTATCTGTGCGCTTGTGGATACAATATAATATGTTTCATTCACTTCCTAGAAGGAGAGATCTTTAAGAATCATGCTGGGGATGACAACCTAATTACTTCTATGAGATAGAGGATAAGAGTTCAAGTGATCTGTAGACTAATCAGGTGGCACATTAGTCTATACCTCCCATCATTTTTAGCGCCATTGCTGAGAATATAGTCTAACTCTATTTTTAGTGGTGACGTTAAAAATGCCAACAAATATCATCTTGCTTCCATCACCGCACAAAGCACATGGTCACAACCGGTTGGTCGATTTCGAGATAAGAGGACTTCAAGAGGAGGTAGCAAAGTTTATCACCAACGAGATATTGAGCAAGAACGGTTCATTCTCTATTGCTAAGACTAAGAAGTTCAAGAAGCAGTACGAAAGAGAACACATTGTTGACGGTACCGGTAGTTATTGTATGATTTCACCCGTCAACTAAACATGAAATGAAGGTATAAAGGCAAACACCACCATAGAATAGAGTTTTAACTGACAAAACTCCACAGTTTTGGTGAATCAGTGTTTTACAGGGTGTTAATCAGAAAAGAACCAAAAGAGACCCACATGTCGGACTAATACATCAAATCCTGCCGTGATAGTGGATCAAGAACATTCTAAAGAACTCTAGAGACACGTCTGCAAAAGCGAGGCCCACTTGGCAGCCGGGGAAGGTCGGCCGACCACCCTGAAAGGTTGGCCGACCTGTCAGAGCCTCCTCTCCGCGTTCGCTTCGACGTGGACTCTCCACCGCCTTTGAGGATATCTCCACCCTCTATTGAAGTCGGTTTGATCCAAGGGCTACGGTTCATCCCATCGCATTATATATACGACCCCAAACCCTCCAGGGCTTCATATCAATTCATATCTAGTTCATATCATCCAGAAACTAGAGCCAGAAACCCTAGATCATTAGAGCTTCGACATTTAGAGCATAGCTACATAGGTTTAGAAGTAGAAGGAGGCAAGTTCTATTTGGATTCCAGATCTTGGCTGAAGCGAGGCTTTCTGGAGCCATTGTAAGCTCTCTCTTGTATCTAATACCTCTTTTGAGGGCTTTAGATAAAATTGATTGATATTGTTCTACTATTGATTATGTTCTCAATTATGCTATTCATTGCTTATCTAGATTGTATACTTTGCATAGTTAAGATGCATTCATATTCATACATAGGTTTATATAGCTCTCATTCATTGACGTCATGGATGGGTGACCAACAGCATGTAAGCATGGTGCTTAGATGTGGTTTGTCTGCAAATGCACCCTATATTCTGGGTTCTGTGGTAGATCATGGATGTGACACTCCGTTGAGTCCTTTGTAGTCCACAACTCGAATATAGGGAGAGTAGAAAGTTACTATTACTATAGAAGGCTAGCCTTGTTTGAATTCACTATTATCTACTAGCTAATAGTTATTATCTCATTTGGTTTGAATAATTGTCATCTATGCTCAAACTAAAAAATTATCTGATCCACTGTTTATACCTCTTTGATACCAAATAGATAATTGTTTGCAGATAGCTTACTATCTATAGGGGTATAAATGGGTCTTGGTACTCATCAGATTCATATACGCACTAGTAGAAAATCGAAGTGTAGTCCCGTGTGGGAAAGCCTTGGCTCAGTTTTCCAACCGGGAGTAACAATCTGGGACTAAAAGAGTCAGACCTTTAGCCTCGGTCAAACTCCTATACGTTTCGGCTGAAAATAAACGTTGATTTTGTCTGATGCTGATTTATTGTGAGAGAAAAATATTATTCTATGACTAAAAATAAGCGTTCTAAGATCATGCGAACCTTTGAGCCCAAAAAAAATAATGTATTCCATCCCTGTGCCTCGTAGGATTTGAACCTAAGAGCTCAGGTATTGCCTCACATGCGAACCTCAGAATGGGATGCTCTAATTTTGAGATTACCCATGTAACCCATCGGAGGACCTTTAGTCTGGATTGGTAACATTAACTGGGTCTAAAGGTGTCTGGATCGGTAACGCACGCTCGAGTATCTACTGCACGTTCAAGTGTTTTAGGAGCATCTAGCACTCGGATGTCGCATACCACCAACAGAGATAAGCATGTGCAGTGGGCCCTGGGGCGCGCACTGCACTCCCGATCGACAGCGCGGGCATCAGTTGTGGATCATCGAGCGCGCACAGGTCGTGAAACACTTGAGTATGATATAAATTTACCGAATATAATTTGGGCCAGGTTAAACACACCTTGTATTTTTTTTAACTCAACCTATCTTGCATTTGGTTAAAGGAATGGGGTCGTCCAAATAGATGTAGGTGAAGGACCTTGGTACCTAGACTCCGTGTGCCATTCTCTTTCTCCTTCTCTTCCTCCCTTGGCTTTCTTTTTCCCTTCGGCTTGCTTTGTTCATCGTTGCCATAGCTCCACCGCCTCATGAGCTCTATGAGTCGGCATGCGCTAGATCTCTGCCCGCAAGCTCTACCTATAGTGACCTTTTGGTTTTGATTTTCTTTGATGGTTTCGATCTCTGCCCTAATATATGTTGTGCCTCAGATATTGCTCCCCCTTCCCATACCGCTCCACCCCTGGATATCTGCCCTGACGCCATCACCCCTGGAGCGCCGATGACAACACTGTGACGCCCTCGATTACATCCGTTCCGCCCCTGACATCACACATCCGAGCTCCACACATGACACTAGGCCTCTAAGCTGCAGCCACGTCGCTTGCTCATGTGCCCATGCAAAAGATTGGGTTCATTGGATTTTTTGCTACAGAAGAAATGGAGAGAACCAAATACTGAAGGAATATTCTCTACTGGATTGAACCCACCAACACTCCTGCTCTCCCACCAAACACACTAGAAAATGGGCTGAATCCAGCCTAACCCCCTTTTCACCCCCACACGCTATGTCGGTGACTAGTAAGATCACCATGTGTTCAACCATGCAATCGTGACTAGGAGGAGCGCATGGCATGCAATGGATGCCCAAACTGCATCTCGCAAGCCACATATTGCGCACAGGTGTATCCTCCCTACTGCTTGCTCCATCTAAATAAGAGTATCACTTTTTACTTTCAGATATCATGTTTCACCGTTTGTTTTATTCAAAAATTTCATGTACTCCCTCCGTCCCATAAAGACTGTCGTTTTAGACTTTACAGAAACTATGTTTGACCGTCCATCTTATTCAAAAATTTTGTACAAAATACAAAATTAATAAATAATTATTAAAATGTCTTTAACGATATAACAAATCATAATAAGATAAATAATATTTATACAAAATTTTCAAATAAGACGAATAGTCAAACGTAATGTCTGAAAAATCTAAAACGACAGTCTTCATGGGACGAAGGGAGTAACTTATAAAATAAATAGATCATTAATAAAATATCTTTAATGATAAAATAAGTTATAATAAGATAAATAATATTTATATGTTTAAAAAAACTGATGGTAAAACGAGATGTTTGAAATTCTTTTTGTTTTTGACGAAGAGAGCAGCTTTTTTATGAAGAGAGCAGCTTGGACGTACACCGTAGGTTGAACCGTTGAACCGTCCAGCACAGCTTTCAGCGCAGCAGGTTTTTTTTTTTTTTTTTTTTTTGACAACAGCAGGTTGTTCTTGTGCGCGGACGGATGCCAGTCAGTTTGTACAGTAGAATTACTGTAGGAACCAATGGCACTGCCAGTCGGGCCCTGCCCGAATGCATGCCTGAACGGGCCGGGATTGGGTCACTATAATACGCACAAAGTAGAAAAGTAATGTGAAAGGTGAAAAGATAAAAAAAATATTAAATAACTCTCGATAAAGGATTAGATAATAAGTTTAAGAAAAATGTGGAAGATGCTGTAAAAAAGACGGTTAAGATGTGTTTGGTAGGGATTTAGATTTTTTAGAAAACATTTCGGATCTATATTTTCTTAATCCGTTTTAATTTATAAGGCGTTTTATTTTTATTTATTTTTTTGTCTCCAACTTTTAACACTCATCTTATTTAAACATTTGCGCAAAATATAATTTCTTTTGTTATGACTTGTTTTATTAATAAAAGTTTTTTTAGAATGATTTAAATTTAACTCTTTTTATTATGATTTTTTTCGTCATGGAACGCCTACATGAAAGACAAGAGATTAAATATAAAAAAAAATATCATGTGAGCATATCACATCAGCATGGAACACTTATATGGTTGTCATAAACCTACGATGCATCATTTAACAAGCTTATATGGACCTAAAAATGCATTTTGTAAGTTTGAGTGCCACGGGTGCACTTAAATCTTATTGATATATCGTCGATAACTCTTGAGTCAGTAGTGACATGACTAACGAGATCACCATTCGTTGAACCGTACCATTCACGTAACAGTACGTATGCAACTCGAAGTAGTACGTCAAAGGAGATGATGAACGATCACACGCCGCGACGCTGGCACACGTGCACGCATCTCGACTACTGCCAGATGGGTCTGTCTCTGTCGGCTGTGCCGGTTTGGTTGGCGCGAGGGCGGTACGTGCCATTGGCACGAGGCGCGCGCGCGCATGCATGCACGCACTGATGCACACGGTCCTTTGCAAGGAGTGAGTATCCAAATTAAATGCAGTCTCCAGTCTGGACAGAAGGAGAGAGCGAAAATGCGCGCAGGCACGCCGGAACCGGAGGCCGAAGCAATGCCTAGCTTTTTTTTTTTTTTAGTTGAAGCAATGCCTAGCTATTGTGTAGTTGGATTTATTATGGGTCAAGCTCATTTATATATTCAATAAATCAACAAACTCTACGGTGTGTAATTGTGGGTATTATTATTTATGTCGGATTGAAATTCCAAGGGTCAGGCAGGCAGACAGGCGTGGCAATGATGACAGGAGTTTCAACTCGTTCACATGCCCGTCTCCTGAATGCCATGCGTGACCCTTCACTTCCCTCCATGCGCAAGGATAAAAGGGAGACCCCTGTCTCCTCGGTACGGGAGAGAGAAACACCAGACGCACAATTTCGTAGCAAAGAAAATCATTCCCATCTCGTAATTCCGCGCGCACGGAGGAGCAAGAGGGCAGGTGCGTCCGAAGCCCTTACCGTTCGAGACCTTGCACGGGGGATCAGCATTTAGGTTTTTAGGGAGCGTCTTTGCGACTGCCCAAATCATCGCCGCCATTCGTCGTTTTCTACCTCGAGTCGCCGGCGACATCGTCTTCATCCTCTTCACGGGCGGACTTCATCATCTTCCTAGAGGTATGACGCTGGAAGTTGGACAAGAATCCGGATCATCGGAGCGCATGGGAGGGTATGATCCCTTCATCTTCAATCTGTTTTTCGTTCTGCAATTCCTGCTTGTTTCGGTAGTTCTTTCATATCGTTTCATTTGCTGTCTTGAGTCTGTTTCAGTAGTTCTTCCATATCGTTTCTTATCTTGCCTGATGTCTGTCTCTGCTAGTTTCATGTTCTCCCTATTTGTTTCTGTTATAAATTATATGTCATGTCTGTTTTTTCAGTAGTTCTGTCTTGTTGTTTCATATGTTATTGCAAGCTTGTATCAATAGTTTTGTCATGTTATTTCATAAGTTTTCTTATGTCTATTCCTGCTGGATATATGCTCTGTATATATGTTTCAGTTGTTCTGTTCTGTTGTTTCGTATGCTGTCTTAAGTCTGTTTCATCAGTTTTGTCATTTCGTTTCTGCTGTCATATTTGTGTTGCTTCTATGATGTATATATCATGCTTTGTGTTCTTGTTAATTACGTTATATGAATCATGTTTATATGTTTTTAATATTCATATGATTCACATGGTATATGCTTTGGCATATATATTTATCATGAATATAATTGATGCTATAATCTCAATGATTAATAATTCTTTTTATGTCGTCATCATGAGGTTAACTTATGGAATTAAAATGATATGGAAATTGCCTAATTATCTAACATTCTAAAAACCTAATTATAGGCATTTTTCTGTCAGAGGTTTTGCTGCTGTGTTAAAGCCCGATCCTTTTGATGGTAAAAATTTCTTGATTTGGAAAGCAAAGATGGAATTGTGGCTCACTGCAATGTTTTGTTTTTATGCCTCTGAGGGCAAGCCTGCTAACTTACCTCCTCAGAATGAGGCTAAGTTTAAGGCTGATGACAACCTCTTTCGAGATGCAGTGATTAGCGCACTTGATGCTAAATTCCAGAAAAGCTACATTATCCTCCCTACAAGGAAAGAGCTGTGAGATGCACTTGTGGGAAAATTTGGAGTTACTGATGCTGGTAGCGAGCTGTATCTCATGGAGCAGTTGTATAACTACAAGATGGTTGAGAACCGATCTGTAGTGGAACAGCCTCATGAGTTTCAGGCACTAGCTAAGGAACTTGAGCTTTTTTCTTGTCCTTTGCCTGATAAGTCTGTGGCTGGCGGTATAATCGCCAGGTTGCCACCTACTTGGAAGGATTTTGCTACCTCCCTCAAAGATAAGAGACAGGAGTTCAATGTGGAAGAGCTCAATTGGTACTCTTGATGTCGAGAAGAGGGCAAAAACAAAGGACAATGAAAAGAGTGTTGAGATCTCTACTGCTAATGTGGTGCAGAAGAGAAATTTCCGCAAGTTCAACAAGAAGAAAAACCAGAATAAGCAAGAGAACACAAATAAACATGTTCAAACAGCACAATTTAAAAAGAAGAGCAACAACAACAACAAGAGAAATGAAGGCTGCTTTGTGTGTGGCAGTGAACAGCACTGGGCAAGTGAATGCCCTGATCGTAAGTTCAAACAAGAAAAGAAATCAGCTAATGTTGTCACTACTGAAACTGGAGAAGGAACATCTGAGTATGGTAATTCTTTACCATTTGTTCTTTCAGTTTGTAATTCACCTGAGTGGTGGTTAGACAGTGGTGCAAATATACATGTGTGTGCTGATGTTTCTTTGTTTTCTTCCTACCAGGTCGGGAGGTCTGGCGCCTTGTTGATGGGAAATGGGTCGCGTGCTCATGTTCTTGGTGTTGGTATGGTCATTCTGAAGTTTACTTGGGGAAGACGGTGCCATTGAAGAGCGTGCAGAATGTGCCCTCTATCAAGAAAAATCTTGTTAGTGCTTCCATGCTATGTCGAGATGGCTACAAAGTTGTTCTTGAGTTAAATAAATGTGTTGTGTCGAAACATGGTACCTTTGTTGGTAAAGGATATGATTGCAGAGGCTTGTTCTACTTATCACTGCATGATGTGTGTAATAAGATGGTGAATTCTGTGAATATTTCTGATGAGACGGATTTATGGCATTCATGCTTTTGTCATGCAAGTTTTGACTGTCTTATGCGGTTAGCAAATCTGAATTTAATTCCTAAATTTAATTTGGTCAAAAAGTCTTAGTGCCATGTATGTGTTGAATCAAAACAACCCCGCAAGCCACACAAGGCTGCTGAGGCGAGGAATCTGGCACCTCTAAAACTTGTTCATTCTGATCTGTGCGAGATGAATGGAATTTTGACTAAAGGCGGCAAAAGATACTTTCTCACTTTTATAGATGACTCTACCAGGTTTTGCTATGTGTATCTATTAAAAACTAAAGATGAAGCGTTTAATTATTTTAAAGCCCATAAAGCTGAAGTTGAGAACCAACTTAAAGGAAAATAAAACGGTTAAGATCCGATCGAGGTGGAGAATATTTCTCTACTGTGTTCAATGAGTTCTGGGTGGAACATGGCATCGTTCATGAGAGGACACCGCCATTCTCACCACAGTCCAATGGGATTGCTGAAAGGAAAAACCACACTCTAACTGACTTGGTGAATGCCATGTTGAGTATAGAGGGATTATCCAACGAATGGTGGGGTGAGGCGATTTTGACAGCGTGTTATGTCCTGAACAGAGTTCCAACAAAGAACAAAGAGATCACTCCATTTGAGGAATAGGAAAAGAGAAGATTAAATCTCTCATATTTGCGCACTTGGGGTTGCTTGGCTAAGGTGAATGTGCCAATCAACAAGAAGCGTAAACTTAGGCCTAAAACTGTTGATTGTGTATTTCTTGGGTATTCCTTTCACAGCACAGGATATAGGTTCTTAATTATAAAATCTGGTGTGCCTGATATGTATGTTGATACTATCATGGAGTCAAGAGACGCTACATTCATTGAAAATCAGTTTCCCATGAAGAATACACCTAGTGAAACAAGTCATGAGACTATAATTCCCCATGAGCACGAACTGTCTATTTCTATAGATCATGCTGAGGATTCTCACGTTCACATCCCTGAGGTGGATGACACTATAGTCACTTGAAAGAGCAAGAGACCGAGGGTTGCCAAATCTTTTGATGATGACTTTATAGTGTACCTTGTGGAAGACACACCAACCACCATTAGAGAGGCATATTCCTCTCCTGATGCTGACTTGTGGAAGGAAGCTGTAAGGAGTGAGATGGATTCTATTATGTCTAATAGAACATGGGAGATCGTTGACCGTCCTTATGGTTGTCAACCTATAGGGTGCAAGTGGATCTTTAAGAAAAAGCTTAGGCCTGACGGTACAACAGAGAGGTACAAGGCAAGGCTTGTGGCCAAAGGATATACCCAAAGGAGGGTGAAGATTTCTTTGACACCTACTCACCAGTTGCTCGATTGACCACAATTCGCACGTTGATTGCCGTGGCAGCCTTGTATGGTCTTATCATTCATCAGATGGATGTTAAGACAGCTTTCCTGAATGGAGAGTTGGATGAGGAGATCTATATGGATCAGCCAGAATGATTCATTACGGATGGTCAAGAGAACAAGGTGTGCAGATTGCTGAAGTCGTTGTATGGCCTGAAACAAGCACCTAAGCAATGGCATGAAAAATTTGATAACACTCTTACAGCTGCTGGTTTTGCTATAAATGAGGCAGATACGTGTGTGTATTGTCGGTATGGTGGGGGTGAGGCTGTTCTGCTGTGCCTATATGTTGATGACATTTTGATCTTTGGATCAAATTTTAATGTGATTGAGGAAGTAAAGAAACTTCTATCGAGCAATTTCGAAATGAAAGATTTGGTAAAAGCTGATGTCATTCTAAACATCAAGCTTATTAGAGAAGGTGATGGTGGGGTAACTTTGTTACAATCCCATTATGTGGAAAAGGTGTTAAGTCGCTTTGGTTTTAGTGATTGTGATCCTGCTCCCACACCGTATGACTCTAGTGTGCTATTGAGAAAAAATCAAAGAATAGCAAGGGATCAATTGACATACTCCCAGATCATAGGCTCACTTATGTACCTTGCGAGTGCAACAAGGCCTGACATCTCATATGCTGTGAGCAAATTGAGCCGGTTTGTGTCAAACCCAGGAGATGATCATTAGCTTGCTCTTGAGAGAGTGTTGCGCTACCTTAAAGGTACTATGACATACGGTATTCATTATACTAGGAACCCTAGAGTGCTGGAAGGCTACTGTGATGTCAACTGGATCTCTGATGCTGATGAGCTTTATGCCACGAGTGGATATGTGTTCCTGCTTGGAGGTGGCGCTGTTTCCTGGAAGTCTTACAAGCAGACTATCTTAACGAAGTCTACAATGGAAGCAGAACTCGCAGCATTAGACACTGCTAGGGCTGAGGCCGAGTAGCTACGTGATTTCCTACTGGATTTACTGGTAGTTAAAAAACCAATACCACTATTTACATGAACTGTGATAACCAGACTGTGATTACCAAGGTTAACAGTTCTAAGGACAACATGAAGTCCTCGAGACATGTAAAGAGACATTTGAAATCTGTCAGAAAACTAAGAAACTCCGGAGTTATAACGGTGGATTATGTCCACACGTCGAATAATCTGGCAGATCAATTCACTAAGGGTCTGTCACGCAATGTGATAGAAAGTGCATCGAGAGAGATGGGTATGAGACCCACGTGAAATCTACTATAGTGGTAACCTGCTCTATGTGATCGGATATCCCGTGAAGTAGAGTGGTGAAACAAGGTAAGAGTAGTTTGAGAGGAAAGATCCCTTTCTTGACTCATCTCTGATGCACATCTTTCCTATCTGTAAGGCAGGATGGTATTTACCTTAATGTATTCCAAGAGTCTTAAAAAGGTGAGATGTTGTCCTCCAGAACATCTTTTGAGGAGTACACCTATATGAGTCAGACTACTGGTCACAGTCTATGGGATTTGGGTAATCCCTAAATACTCATGAAAGGCACTGAAGTGTGACTTATATGCTTCAAACAGCGGGGATGCTTGTTGCAGCCTAGTATCAGCAAAGGACTTGAGTGAATCTCACCTCACACAAAACTGTCAATTCAAGGTATAGTCCATTGTTCAGTTGTGACTGAGTGAAACTCTTGCTCTAGGTGGATGTTCAACTTAACAGTCTCCATCGAAACACTGGTATATCAAAGAATTGTGATTCTGGAACTACACGGTTACAAACCATAGAGTTTGGTGAGGATTGTTAGATTTATTATGGGCCAAGCTTATTTATATATTCAATAAATCAATAAACTCTACGGTATGTAATTGTGGGTATTATTATTTGTGCCGGATTGGAATTCCAAGGGTCAGGCAGGCAGGCAGGCGTGGCAATGATGGCAGGAGTTTCAACTCGTTCACATGCCCGTCTCCTGAATGCCATGCGTGACCCTTCACTTCCCTCCATGCGCAAGGATAAAAGGCAGACCCCTGTCTCCTCGGTACGCGAGAGAGAAACACCAGACGCACAATTCCGCAGCAAAGAAAGTCATTCCCATCTCGTAATTCCGCGCGCACGGAAGAGCGAGAGGGCAGGTGCCTCCGAAACCCTTGCCGTTCGAGACCTTGCACGGGGCATCGACAATTAGGTTTTTGGGGAGCGTCTTCGCGACTGCCCAAATCACCGTCGCCGTTCGTCGTCTTCGTCGCCGGCGACATCGTCTTCATCCTCCTCGCGGGCGGACTTCATCATCTTCCTAGAGGTATGACGCTGGAAGTTGGACAAGGATCCGAATCATCAGAGCGCATGGGAGGGTATGATCCCTTCATCTTCAATATGTTTTTCGTTCTGCAGTTCCTGCTTATTTCGGTAGTTCTTTCATATCGTTTCGTTTGCTGTCCTGAGTCTGTTTCAGTAGTTCTTCCATATCGTTTCTTATCTTGCCTGATGTCTGTCTCTGCTAGTTTCATGTTCTGTCTATCTGTTTCTGCTATAAGTTATATGTCATGTCTGTTTGTTTCAGTAGTTCTGTCTTGTTGTTTCATATGTTATCGCAAGCTTGTATCAATAATTTTATCATGTCATTTCATAAGTTTTCTTATATCTGTTCCTGCTGGATATATGCTCTGTATATATGTTTCAGTTGTTCTGTTCTGTTGTTTCGTATGCTGTATTAAGTCTGTTTTATCAGTTCTGTTATTTTGTTTCTGCTGTTATATTTGTGTTGCTTGTATGATATATATATATATATATATATATATATATATATATCATGTTTTGTGTTCTTGTTAATTATGTTATATAAATCATGTTTATATGTTTTTGATATTCATATGATTCACATGGTATATGTTTTGGCATATATATATTTATCATGAATGTAATTGATGCTATAATCTCAATGATTAATAATTTTTTTATGTCGTAATCATGAGGTTAATTTATAAAATTAAAATGATATGAAAATTGTCTAATTATCTAACAGCCACTGCATGTGCAACGGATCATCAGGACGAAGGGCATTGTTGCCGGAAACATGCATCTCGCAGTTCGGTTCGGAGGCCACATTAGCTCGCGCGCGCGCAGGCTGGTCGGTCCATTGGACAGTTGCGGAAAAGCTCTAGGAGTACACACACACTGTATGGCACAGCTTTCGGCGCGGATTCCGCGTGGTTAGCTGGCCTGGCATGGCACCAAACGGGCGGATCCGGCCGACCGACCGGACAGTTTGTACAGTACCACTACCAGGAATGAAACCGGACCGGCGGCATGTCTGCATGCAATGCAATGCATGTTCCATAGGTACGGACGCGTATGAGCAGAAGAGGGCATGGGCATGTGAGCACCCCGCACGCCGCGTACGCGTGCGTGCTCAGATCACCGGATCGGTCACTCTTGCTCTCGCGTATCCGCGTTGAACGGCCGCGCTCAATCCATTCATCATAGCCCGGCCGCCGCCGGGGACCAGCGAAGCGAGCGACTAGCCAGACCGAGCCACGAAAAGGTTCTATAAGTTCAATATCAAATATGCCCGTAGATTTTGGACACCTTATTGGCTTATTCGAATAGAAAATGAAACAAACCTGTAACTCTACTATAAAAGGCAGACTTGAATCCTCAGATTTGGGACATTGAGAGTCCTCTGTTCGCTAGAGTTGAAAATGAATTTTCAATTTTGACTGATGCTAATTTCTTGTGAGAGAAAAACAGTGTTTCACAGCTAAAATAATGTAAGCGCTGATAAGCTGATTAATTAGTCCTAATAGAGATGAGGGATCCATCAAGCAACTCTATCTCTCTCTCAATATCCCGCATCAAGCCTCACCGGACAACATCCATGCATGGACCTAGGGAAATGATAAACTACAACAAAACAATATCCTTCGGAGACGGCTAAACTAAACTTTTACATGTCATCTATCTAAGTGTGTGTATAAATCAAGATTTATAGAGGTGGCTATCCAATTAATTTCTAGTGTAGGTTCAATTAACCATTCATGTCATTCCGATAATCAATTTCCAAATCAATATGATGGTGTTTATTTGACATTATAAATATTTATAATTTTTTTATCTATAATTGGTCAAAGTTGACACATGGTACTGGGCTAAAGTTATTTTTGAGACGGAGAGAGTACGGCTGAATTGATACGAGGGAAAGTATTATTCTATGGATGAAAGTAAGCTAGCCGAATAGAACACCGTATATCTTTGTTTGACTGACACCATTGATGTAACTTCATGTTGTAGCGAGCTGCTGGTCGCTGCCCGGGAAGTATGGAATGGATAAACGAAATACAGTAAGACAAATAATTTTCATAAAATAAATAATAAATAAATAAAAATGAAAACTAGGCGTGGGGCATGGGCCTGCGGTGCGGCCATGGTGGACCTGTGGACCCGGTCCATCCGACTCACGTCCTCAGCGACAGGATTGGCAGCCTTCTTCACTCACCCTTCTTAGCATCTCCAAAAGTTCCTCAAATCAATTTACCATCTTTATTTTTTTGGACAAAATAAAAAAAATACATCCTCTAACAATTTAGTAAACTAGGTTAGCATTTCTCTCAAATTGCCATCCGGTGGCCTACTACGCGCATATAAGCGCGCACGGTATTCACTTGGCAAAAGACGTCTGCTGCTGCATGCGGTCTGCTGCTACCTGCCTTTGCTGCTGCATGCTGTGCTGTCTGCTGCCGCTGCCGGCCTGCCGCTGCCTGCCGCTGCCTTTGGGAGTTGATAGGATGGCATAGATTGGTCTCGTGATGCGCTGCTACCTGGCGCTACTGATTACAATGGTAGCTGCGGGTAATACTATGGAGAAAAAAATTAAATTACTACTCATTCGGTCAAAAAAAACATGTAAATCTCGTTTTTCGAGAAGTCAAAGATTCGTAATTTTGATCAAATGTATCTAATAAAGTATCAATATTAATAATATGTAATAAGTATTATTAGATTAATCATGAAATACATTTTCAACCACTGATGTTTGAGGGTGTGTCTAACCTATACCGTCAACTATAAAACCAGGTAGCCAGCCCCCTAAACTTTGCTAAACCGGTCAATTTACCCCCTGGGGTGGTTTTGCTGAGTGGTTTTGTTTACGTGGCGGTGGTTTTTCTTTGCCAGCATGCTGACATGGATTATGATGCTGACGTGGATGATTGAAAAGGAAAAAAGTCTATATAACCCTCTCAACTATTGAGGGTGGACTACTTCACACCCTAAACTATGAAACTGGATTTCATGCCCCATGAGCTTTCCAAACCCGGCCAAATAACCCTCTAGACGGTTTTGAACGATGGTTTTGTATCCACCCTCAATAGTTGAGGGGGTTATATAGACTTTTTCCCTTGTCAGTCGTCCACGTCAGCATCATAATCCACGTCAACACACCGGCAAAGCAAAAACCACCGCCACGTAAGCAAAACCACTCAGCAAAACCGCCCTAGGGGTCAAATTGACCGGTTTAGCAAAGTTAGTAACAACCCTAAAAATCCACACAACCTAAAAATCCCAACCAATTAAAATTTTTCATTTATTTATTGTGAAAACCCATTTTTCTTGTGCAAGCATATAGGTTTCATTATGAAATTGGTAAATAAAGGGGTGTAGTTTGCATTTTAATTCCAATCACATAGAATAATAACTTATGCATCACATTTGGGATTTATTGCAATTTATGTTTGTATTTACTCAATAAATTAAAATGGGCAATATATGTATATATACACTAAACTGAAAACAGAAAAGGAGAAAGAGAGTTCGGCCAGCCAGTCAGCCCGAGCCAGCCCGACCTTCCTCTCCTCATCTCACCGCGCGCGGCCCACGTCGCGGCTCGGCAGCGCACGCGCGCGATCGGCACACACGCGCTCGCTGCCAACCCGGTCCCGCCTGTCAGCCACTCTCGCCCCCACTGTTCTTCTTCCTCACGAAGGCGACGCGCCTGCCGGGGGTGTCGCGCGAATGGCGTGACCCCGGTCCCACAGCCGACAGCATGGCAGAGCCCTGGACCCCGCTGTTCCCCTCCTGTCCCCTCCTTTCTTGGCCGCCAAGCGAACCCGCGCCATCCGGAGCCCTAGATCCACTCGAGCCACGGCCCTTCGATCGGCCGAGCGCAATCGAGACCGTTCGCCATTGGAGCTGGCCAAGCTCGCCTATAAATTGGAGCACCCCGAAGCCCTACCCTCATTTCCCCTCGCCGCCACCGCAGCACAGACCGGCACACCGCACCAAGCCGAGAGAGAGAGCATAGGAGAAGGGCGGAGCAGAGGAGGAGAAGCTGCCGGAGCGCCGCCGCCGCGGAGCACGCCGGAGCCGGACACGGAGAAGAAGCCGAGCTGCGGACGAGGAGCGGCACGGCACTGCGATCGCTCTGCACGGCTCCGACTCGCCACTGCACCGCCATCCTAGCTTCACCGACACCACGGTGAGCCATCGCACGCCATGTCCGAACCTTGCCCTGCTTTTGCCATGGCGTTCCACCCTCGGGACGCGCAGGCACGAGCCTTTACCGGCTCGGGAAGATCACCTGCACCATGCACTCATTCGACCGGCCAAAACCCCCGGACTACAAGCTTGCTAGACCGAGAACGCAGCACGACGCGTTCTCGGCGGAGCGCGCTCACCACCGACGCGTTCCGACGCCGAATCACCCGTTCCGAGCAATCCGACTAGCACCCGTACAGGTTAGAACGTCGTGGAGCACCGCCACGACCCCCTTGAGCTAGCTACGCGGATCTAAGCGCTAGAGGAAGCCTGAATCGCCTTGGCCGCGTGCGCCGCGACCTTACCGGAGCGCCGCCGCGAGCCGTAGCCAAAAGAAGGTCATGCCATGGCTAAGTTCGCCACCAGAGTGTTGTATGCCTCTCTGGCCTCACCAATTTGACAAGACCGCATTCGATTGAACCAATACTTGGTCGTAGCCGCGATGCCGTTTTCCGCCGTCGTCGGCGACACGCCGCCGCCACAACCGAGCACCTTGGAAAGCTCGGTAGCCAAAATTGGTAGTTGGTATACCATCGCCTTGGACCCTGGACGCGTATACATCTCCTAGAAGACCTCCTTAACCCCGCCGGAACCTCACCGTCGCGACGACATCGCCGCCGACAGGTTCCGCCTCGCCTAAGATCCGTTCCGAGTACCCCCGGTCGCCTCGCGCTGCGGAGAAAGGCCGCCGAGGTTCGCCAAGTCAGTCTCGGCACCGCCGCTAGAAAGCCGAGCCCTGCCTTGCCGAAATATGGCCATCGCCGCCCTGTCATCGTCCGCCGCACCGGAGAGACACCGCCGCCTTAAACAGACGCCCTGGAACCCTGCTAGCACTGAATCTCCGATTCGCCCGAGCCTCCCCAGGAGAGCTCGGGAGAGCAGCCCCTTCGGCGCCCAAATCTCCGATTCGCCCGAGCCTCCCCAGGAGAGCTCGGGAGAGCAGCCCCCTCGGGCGCCCAAATGTCCGATTCGCCCGAGCCTCCGCAGGAGACCTCGGGAGAACGGCACCCTCGGGCGCACCAAATGTCCGATTCGCCCGAGCCTCCGCAGGAGACCTCGGGAGAACGGCACCCTCGGCACCCAAATGTCCGATTCGCCCGAGCCTCCGCAGGAGACCTCGGGAGAACGGCACCCTCGGGCACCCAAATTTCCGATTCGCCCGAGCCTCCGCAGGAGACCTCGGGAGAACGGCACCCTCGGGCACCCAAATTTCCGATTCGCCCGAGCCTCCGCGGGAGACCTCGGGAGAACGGCACCCTCGGGCGCACCAAATCTCCGATTCTCCCGAGCCTCCCCGGGAGAGCTCGGGAGAGCGGCACCCTCGGCGCCCCGAATCTCCGATTCGCCCGAGCCCCGCCGAGCTACCCCCGACCACCGCCGAGCTCCGCCGAGATACCCCCAACCACAGCCGAGCTACCCCCGACCACCGCCGAGCTCCGCCGAGATACCCCCGACCACCGCCGAGCTCCGCCGAGATACCCCCAACCACAGCCGAGCTACCACCGACCACCGCCGAGCCACGCCGAGCTACGCCAACTCCGGCAACTCTCTGGGAACCAGCATCGAACACCTGGACGACCATCGGGTCTGTGTTCTGTTGAGGCGCCACATGCCGCACTACTGGACCCGCGCGCCACATCCCGAGCTGCCCCTGATTAACCGACTAGTTTTCCCATTTTCAGTAAATAGGATAATCTTCGGAAATTCATAACTTATTCGTACGATGACCAAAAATTGCGCACCATATATCAAAATTCTCAGAAAAATGAGATCTACAATCTAAGACTATGTTTGTGTGCATTTGGCTCTTTGTTTTATTGGATTTTTCTGAAATACTCTATAGGAGTCGCTGACGCGACTATTTCGTGTTCGATTTCAGAGCCGGAGGAGGATCTGACTAAGGAAGACGACCACGAGTACTTCCAAGAGCTAGGAGACGACTACGAAGGTGCCACGTCCCACCAAATCCTTAGATCCTATTACGCATTGCAAATGACATTGTTGCTATTGCTTTATGATTATGTATGGATTGGTTGCATGGTAGTATATTTGAATTCCCTGCCTTGATAAGACTTTACCCTGCTATCCGCTGTTAGGTTAGCTGCTGCTTATTTTACTGTTACTCTTCCACTACTTACTACTTGCTATATGCTATGTGGTGGAATTGGGACGGTGTATATCTGATTATAACTACTGGGAGAGAGTGCTGCGTGCGTCTTGGGTGCGTGGTAAGGGTTGATGTCGACCAAGTGGGATGTGAGACGAGCCCATGGGGCAAGTCGTGCCGGGGGTGCAACCTGGGCATCCCCAAGCGAGATACCTGTGGCGGGTAAAGTTGTTGAGGAGGTTCCGGGTGGGATAGCCTTGGTGGTTTGAAGCCCGTGAACGGAGGTGCTGTGATGGCACGGGGAGAGTATCCCCTAAGTGGAGATGCCTGCTTGGTCAAACCTAGGATGGACTAGTTTCAGGTTCATGGGAATCCTTTTCTACTCACTCGCTTCTGATGGGCGGGAGACGGCTGGACTACTTGGTAGGACGGTGCCACTACTGCTAGGTTGAAAGGTGATAAGGGTGGGCGGAGACGGTCGATGGGTTCCCGTTCCGTCCTAGATGCACAGTACCACTGGATGGGCCCGGTACTGTGTCTCCCAGTCTCAGCATAACGGTGTAGGATCCGGAATATCCCAGGGCTGAGTGGTAGGGTGGCATCGACCTAGGCAAGCAAGCACCCGGAATTCTGCCTAGGTGTTTGCGCAACACCTATGATGGCTAATCTTGTGAGTAGTGAAACCTCTGCAGAGTGTATGGTTGATCGATCGATACATATGCCAACCTGTTGGCTATGGACCTTTCCTGTGAAGCTTCTACTAGTGTAGTGAGTGTTCTCTTCTCCCCCTGGATGACATTTTTCCGGCAGTGTACCCGTTGTGGTAGTGTGCCGCTGAGATAGGCCCGAGAGGGAGTTGGGCCTGTCGAATGAGAGTGAGGTGTGGGTATGTGAGGTGTGGTGATGGGAAAAGGGATGATGGTGTTAACTGGTGATAAAACTTGACTAATTAAAACATTGATTACAGCTGCATAGGAAAACCTCAGCCTATAGGTCTGCTTGTATAGCCTTGCATCCACTTTCCACAAAGCAAATGCTGCATAGGTGGGCTCCGTGGCCAGTACAAATCGTACTGATAAATTTGCTGTCAGGTGGCGAGAATGAGTACGACTTCGAGGGAGATGATGACGAGGAATAGGGTCGCGTGCTACACTCAAGTTGGCCGTGAAGGATGAATCGCTTCCGCATCTTCTAAAGCTTCTCTGATTGTTGATTCCGCCAGTGTGGCGATGTAATAAATATTTATGTAAGACTTATTTACCGTTGTATGGATCCTGGTGTCAACTGAGATATGGGTAATTTCATGGATTGTCCCAAGCAATCTGTTGAATTACAATTCGAGCCTGTGGATTTCCCTTCGTGGAAATCGAGGTCGTTTCAGTTGGTATCAGAGCCATACTTGACTGTAGGACGAGACCCATAGAAAATGGACGTTAGAATAGGAAGCCAGACTCTCTTTCGGTTATATTACCGACCTTGCATTCATTTTTTATGCAATGGCTTATCTAATACAAGGACCTGCTAATCCGTTTCTTGAAAAATTTGCAGATGACCAGCCTTGGACCACCACTTCGTCCACTGCACGACGGCACTATTGAGATCCCGATCAAATGGCCATTGACCTTATGCACCAGTAGCTTATGGGACCCTGCGTAGCCCTTAGACTAGTGATACCATGAGTTATCCTGTCATTGGCTATCTGCGCATAGCACGATCTTCTTAGCAGCTAGGAACATCCTTTATATAATAATAACCATGTGATGAGTGACATTTGGATCTTATGCTTCTTATGGTTCTCTATGCTTCTTTGGTTGAGTGTAGGATAGCCTGAAAAATGTTTTAATTCATTTAAATCGTTGAAAACATCTAACTCCTACTTAAACCACAACAAGATTATTACTGCACTGAGCACGTACCTAATAAATTCAGATGTCGATGAGACGTTCCGCGCGTTTGGAGAACCGCCAGCCCTCCCCCGCGCCTGCGCCAGGACGTGGGCGTGGTCGCAACCGTGGACGCCCAGCTGGCAGACGTGCTGGAGTTAACCTGGAAGAAGAGCTGCGCCGGGCAGAGGATGCACCGCCGGTGATCGATCCGCCACCACAAGGCGAGAACGTGCCTCCGCCACCGCCACCGCCGCCGCCACCGACATTGGCGGAAGTGATGGCTCAGCAGACCCAGCTGCTGAATGCCATAGCTACTGGGATGAACAGGCACCATGGGCCACCCCAGAATGACTTCCAAAGGAAACTGGAGGGTTTCCTGAAGCTGAGGCCACCTACCTTCGACGGGACCGACAGCGATCCTCTCGCTGCCGATGATTGGCTTAAGGAGATGGAGAAGAAGCTGGACCTGACCACTTGCTCCGACGAGGAGTGTGTTGGGATTGCTAGCCACCAGCTGACCGGTGCTGCACGGGCATGGTGGGACAACTACACCAGCGCTCACGAAGACCCAGCCCGCATTGACTGGGATGAGTTCACCGAGGTTTTCCGTGACCACCACATTCCTGAGGGAGTCATGGAGGCCAAGGAGAACGAGTTTCGCAACATCTCCCAGGGAGCTGATCGGATCCACGAGTACACCACCCGCTTCAACTGCTTGCTCCGCTACGCACCTGCGTCTTGCGTGAGTTCCGAGAAGGAAAAGATGTACTACTACAGGAAGGGACTTCAGACCAAGATCAGGTTGGCTCTGTCAGGGAACAAGAGCTACACTCTGCGTGAGCTGATTGACCGCTGTATTGAGATCGAGAAGGATCGCATGGAAGCACGACTGGTATTCGAGGCCCAGAACAAGGGAAAGAAGCGCCGCTCTGAGGGACCCGCTCGCACTGCTCCACCCCAGAGACAGCGAACGGGTGCACCTCCGTCTTTTTGGACTCGCCAGGGACCCTCTTCGGGAACGAGCCGTGGTGGTACCAACAGCAGCAACTATCACCGCCCCGCTCAGACCTACCCTGCGCCGACTCGAGCTGTGCAGAACACACCCGCCCCCGCTACCAACACGCCAAGGACAAGCAATTGGAAGGCTCCTGCGACAGCTACGGCAGGCAGTGCGCCCTTCACTTGCTTCGGATGCGGAAAGCCTGGACACCGTGTGGCTGTGTGCCCCGACCTCAACCGCACACCAGCAGCTGCACAGGGCACACCGAACCGGGGATCTGCTACCCGAGGAAGACTGAACCACATGACCGCTGAGGAAGCTGAAGCTGCACCTGATGCTGTGTTCGGTACGTTCCTAGTTCAGGGTAACATGGCTACAGTTCTGTTCGATTCGGGAGCTACATGTTCATACATTTCATCTGCATATGCACGTAAGCATAACATACCTGTAACCCCGAGAGCAAACCCCATCCTAACTAGCTCGCCCTTAGGAACCTTCAGGAGCATTCACATATGTAGGGGAGTGATAATCACAATCGAGGGACTTGACTTTCGAGCTGACCTAACCCTATTACCCTCCAATAGCTTAGATGTCATCTTAGGCATGGACTGGCTAACCAAACACCAGGGAGTGATATCTTGTTCACCTAGATATGTTCAGGTAACCCACCCTTGGGGAACAGCTGTCCGATGTGTACCCCAAACCGAGAGAGTCCAAGCCCTCCTATGTGCCCTGGAGACTAAAGCAGATAAGACAGAGCTGACATTCAGAGATGTGCCAGTAGTCTGTGAATTCAATGACGTATTTCCAGAGGAGTTGCCAGGAATGCCACCAGATAGAGATGTGGAGTTTGTTATAGAGCTGATGCCAGGGACTGCACCGATTGCCAAAAGACCCTACAGAATGTCGGCTGATGAGTTGAAGGAACTCAAGAAGCAGCTGGGAGAATTACTGGAGAAGGGTTTCATTAGGCCAAGTGCTTCGCCCTGGGGATCTCCCGTTTTGTTTGTCAAGAAGAAGGATGGCACGATGAGGATGTGCATTGACTACCGGAATCTGAATGCGGTTACAGTCAAGAATAAGTACCCATTGCCCCGCATCGATGATATGTTAGATCAATTGAGTAAGGCCAAGTACTTCTCAAAGATCGATCTCCGATCAGGGTATCATCAGATGAAGATCAGGGAAGAAGATATCCCGAAGACTGCATTTGTCACTAGATATGGACAATATGAGTGCACAGTAGTCTCATTTGGACTCACTAATGCTCCGGCATGCTTCATGAACATGATGAACAAGGTCTTCATGAATGAGCTAGACAAGTTTGTGGTGGTATTCATTGATGATATATTGGTTTATTCAGCCACAAAAGAGGAACATGAACATCATCTGAGGACCGTATTGGAGAGGTTGTCTCGCAACCAGCTATACGCCAAATTCTCCAAGTGCGAATTCTGGCTTGAGGAAGTTGCTTTCCTTGGACACGTACTGTCAGGAGAAGGAGTCGCAGTAGACCCAGCCAAAATTGAAGCTGTGAAAGAGTGGGAACAACCCTGTAATGTGTCAGAAATCAGAAGCTTTTTGGGACTTGCAGGATACTATCGCAGATTTATTGAGAATTTCTCCAAGATTGCAAGACCCATGACCAACTTGCTGAAGAAAGAGAACAAGTTTATATGGACTCCTGAATGTGAGAAGAGTTTTCAGACCTTGAAGGAGAAGCTCACTACTACACCTGTACTAGCCCTGCCCGATATTCACAAGGATTTTGTTGTATATTGTGATGCCTCTCGGCAAGGTTTGGGTTGTGTACTAATGCAAGAAGGAAGAGTGATAGCTTATGCCTCAAGACAGTTGAAGGAACATGAGCAGCGATACCCGACTCATGACCTAGAACTTGCAGCCGTGGTACATGCACTCAAGATTTGGAGACACTATCTGATAAGCAACAAGTGTGACATCTACACCGACCACAAGAGCCTGAAGTACTTCTTCACACAGGAAGATCTGAATATGAGGCAGCGCAGATGGCTAGAACTCATCAAGGACTATGATCTTGAGATCCATTACCACCCAGGGAAGGCTAACGTAGTCGCTGATGCACTTAGCCGCAAAAGCTACTGCCATACCCTCATCACCAAGTCTATGCCGTCTGAGCTCAGGAGAGAGTTTGACGCGTTCCAGCTCGAGGTAATCTCCTATGGCATGCTAAATGAGCTTCGCGTCGAGTACAAACTCACCTCATGAATCCGTGAAGCACAAAAGAACTGTCCTGAGATAGACTATATCCGTGGTTTGATGAAGCTGGGAAGAGGCCCTGAATACCGAGAAGATGAGCAGGGAACTGTATGGTACAAAGATAGAATCTGTGTACCGACAGATTCAGCGATACGAGAAGAGATTCTGTCAGAAGGCCATGACTCCAAATATTGCATTCACCCAGGGTCAGCCAAGATGTACCATGATCTAAGGAAGCACTTCTGGTGGGAGAATATGAAGACAGACATTGCAGGGCATGTAGCCCGATGTGATACATGCAATAGAATCAAGGCTGAACATCAGAGACTAGCAGGGTTGCTACAACCAGTTGAGATACCAGAATGGAAGTGGGAGTGCATATCCATGGACTTCATAATAGGACTACCCCGATCCGAGCATGGATATGATTCTATATGGGTAATAGTGGACCGTCTAACCAAAGTTGCACATTTTATACCGGTCAAAAGGAAATATAGAGTTGAAAAGCTAGCAGATCTATACGTATCAAACATTTTGAAGTTACATGGGGCGCCTCTGAGTATTATATCTGACCGAGGCTCACAGTTCGTATCACAGTTCTGGAAATCCTTGCACAAGTCCATCGGAACCAAGCTCGACTATAGCACCGCATACCACCCGCAAACGGATGGGCAAACAGAAAGAGTGAACCAGATTCTCGAGGACATGTTACGTGCTTGCGTATTGAGGTACAAGGAAGGATGGGAGAGCTGTCTACCCCACGCCGAGTTCTCATACAACAACAGCTATCAAACAAGCCTCAAGATGTCACCGTTTGAAGCATTGTATGGGAGACCCTGTAGGACCCCACTAATGTGGTCAGAACCAGGTGAGAGGACATTCTTCGGTCCTGCTAAGATTGTGGAAGCAGAAGAAGGTGTTGCCCAAGTAAGAGAGAATTTGAGGATTGCACAGAGTAGGCAAAAGAGCTATGCAGATAGAAGACGTAGAAAGCTTGAGTTCGAGGTTGGGGATTATGTCTACCTCATGGTATCTCCACTTCGTGGCACTGTCAGATTCCACGTAAAAGGGAAATTGGCACCAAGATATGTTGGGCCATACAAGATCTGTAAAAGGGTTGGAAAGCTTGCTTACAAGCTGGAACTACCGGAGGAATTATCTGGAGTACACCCCGTGTTCCATGTCTCGCAATTAAGGAAGTGTTTGAAGCTTCCCGAGGAGCAAGTTCCTACAGATGCATTAGACCTGCAAGACACACTTGAATACAAGGAACATCCGATCAAGATCTTGGCACGGGATACCAAAGAGACGCGAAACAAAACCATTCCGATGTGCAAGGTACAGTGGAGCAATCACACTGAAAGGGAAGCTACGTGGGAGAAAGAATCGGACTTGCGGATTATGTTTCCTTATCTCTTCGATGGGTACGTTAACTCTGAATCTCGAGGTCGAGATCCTAATGAGGGGGGAGGACTGTAACAACCCTAAAAATGCACACAACCTAAAAATCCCAACCAATTAAAATTTTTCATTTATTTATTGTGAAAACCCATTTTTCTTGTGCAAGCATATAGGTTTCATTATGAAATTGGTAAATAAAGGGGTGTAGTTTGCATTTTAATTCCAATCACATAAAATAATAACTTATGCATCACATTTGGGATTTATTGCAATTTATGTTTGTATTTACTCAATAAATTAAAATGGGCAATATATGTATATATACACTAAACTGAAAACAGAAAAGGAGAAAGAGAGTTCGGCCAGCCAGTCAGCCCGAGCCAGCCCGACCTTCCTCTCCTCATCTCACCGCGCGCGGCCCACGTCGCGGCTCGGCAGCGCACGCGCGCGATCGGCACACACGCGCTCGCGCTCGCGCTCGCTGCCAACCCGGTCCCGCCTGTCAGCCACTCTCGCCCCCACTGTTCTTCTTCCTCACGAAGGCGACGCGCCTGCCGGGGGTGTCGCGCGAATGGCGTGACCCCGGTCCCACAGCCGACAGCATGGCAGAGCCCTGGACCCCGCTGTTCCCCTCCTGTCCCCTCCTTTTTTGGCCGCCAAGCGAACCCGCGCCATCCGGAGCCCTAGATCCACTCGAGCCACGGCCCTTCGATCGGCCGAGCGCAATCGAGACCGTTCGCCATTGGAGCTGGCCAAGCTCGCCTATAAATTGGAGCACCCCGAAGCCCTACCCTCATTTCCCCTCGCCGCCACCGCAGCACAGACCGGCACACCGCACCAAGCCGAGAGAGAGAGCATAGGAGAAGGGCGGAGCAGAGGAGGAGAAGCTGCCGGAGCGCCGCCGCCGCGGAGCACGCCGGAGCCGGACACGGAGAAGAAGCCGAGCTGCGGACGAGGAGCGGCACGGCACTGCGATCGCTCTGCACGGCTCCGACTCGCCACTGCACCGCCATCCTAGCTTCACCGACACCACGGTGAGCCATCGCACGCCATGTCCGAACCTTGCCCTGCTTTTGCCATGGCGTTCCACCCTCGGGACGCGCAGGCACGAGCCTTTACCGGCTCGGGAAGATCACCTGCACCATGCACTCATTCGACCGGCCAAAACCCCCGGACTACAAGCTTGCTAGACCGAGAACGCAGCACGACGCGTTCTCGGCGGAGCGCGCTCACCACCGACGCGTTCCGACGCCGAATCACCCGTTCCGAGCAATCCGACTAGCACCCGTACAGGTTAGAACGTCGTGGAGCACCGCCACGGCCCCCTTGAGCTAGCTACGCAGATCTAAGCGCTAGAGGAAGCCTGAATCGCCTTGGCCGCGTGCGCCGCGACCTTACCGGAGCGCCGCCGCGAGCCGTAGCCAAAAGAAGGTCATGCCATGGCTAAGTTCGCCACCAGAGTGTTGTATGCCTCTCTGGCCTCACCAATTTGACAAGACCGCATTCGATTGAACCAATACTTGGTCGTAGCCGCGATGCCGTTTTCCGCCGTCGTCGGCGACACGCCGCCGCCACAACCGAGCACCTTGGAAAGCTCGGTAGCCAAAATTGGTAGTTGGTATACCATCGCCTTGGACCCTGGACGCGTATACATCTCCTAGAAGACCTCCTTAACCCCGCCGGAACCTCACCGTCGCGACGACATCGCCGCCGACAGGTTCCGCCTCGCCTAAGATCCGTTCCGAGTACCCCCGGTCGCCTCGCGCTGCGGAGAAAGGCCGCCGAGGTTCGCCAAGTCTGCCTCGGCACCGCCGCTAGAAAGCCGAGCCCTGCCTTGCCGAAATATGGCCATCGCCGCCCTGTCATCGTCCGCCGCACCGGAGAGACACCGCCGCCTTGAACAGACGCCCTGGAACCCTGCTAGCACCGAATCTCCGATTCGCCCGAGCCTCCCCAGGAGAGCTCGGGAGAGCAGCCCCTTCGGCGCCCAAATCTCCAATTCGCCCGAGCCTCCCCAGGAGAGCTCGGGAGAGCAGCCCCCTCGGGCGCCCAAATGTCTGATTCGCCCGAGCCTCCGCAGGAGACCTCGGGAGAACGGCACCCTCGGGCGCACCAAATGTCCGATTCGCCCGAGCCTCCGCAGGAGACCTCGGGAGAACGGCACCCTCGGCACCCAAATGTCCGATTCGCCCGAGCCTCCGCAGGAGACCTCGGGAGAACGGCACCCTCGGGCACCCAAATTTCCGATTCGCCCGAGCCTCCGCAGGAGACCTCGGGAGAACGGCACCCTCGGGCACCCAAATTTCCGATTCGCCCGAGCCTCCGCGGGAGACCTCGGGAGAACGGCACCCTCGGGCGCACCAAATCTCCGATTCGCCCGAGCCTCCCCAGGAGAGCTCGGGAGAGCGGCACCCTCGGCGCCCCGAATCTCCGATTCGCCCGAGCCCCGCCGAGCTACCCCCGACCACCGCCGAGCTCCGCCGAGATACCCCCAACCACAGCCGAGCTACCCCCGACCACCGCCGAGCTCCGCCGAGATACCCCCGACCACCGCCGAGCTCCGCCGAGATACCCCCAACCACAGCCGAGCTACCACCGACCACCGCCGAGCCACGCCGAGCTACGCCAACTCCGGCAACTCTCTGGGAACCAGCATCGAACACCTGGACGACCATCGGGTCTGTGTTCTGTTGAGGCGCCACATGCCGCACTACTGGACCCGCGCGCCACATCCCGAGCTGCCCCTGATTAACCGACTAGTTTTCCCATTTTCAGTAAATAGGATAATCTTCGGAAATTCATAACTTATTCGTACGATGACCAAAAATTGCGCACCATATATCAAAATTCTCAGAAAAATGAGATCTACAATCTAAGACTATGTTTGTGTGCATTTGGCTCTTTGTTTTATTGGATTTTTCTGAAATACTCTATAGGAGTCGCTGACGCGACTATTTCGTGTTCGATTTCAGAGCCGGAGGAGGATCTGACTAAGGAAGACGACCACGAGTACTTCCAAGAGCTAGGAGACGACTACGAAGGTGCCACGTCCCACCAAATCCTTAGATCCTATTACGCATTGCAAATGACATTGTTGCTATTGCTTTATGATTATGTATGGATTGGTTGCATGGTAGTATATTTGAATTCCCTGCCTTGATAAGACTTTACCCTGCTATCCGCTGTTAGGTTAGCTGCTGCTTATTTTACTGTTACTCTTCCACTACTTACTACTTGCTATATGCTATGTGGTGGAATTGGGACGGTGTATATCTGATTATAACTACTGGGAGAGAGTGCTGCGTGCGTCTTGGGTGCGTGGTAAGGGTTGATGTCGACCAAGTGGGATGTGAGACGAGCCCATGGGGCAAGTCGTGCCGGGGGTGCAACCTGGGCATCCCCAAGCGAGATACCTGTGGCGGGTAAAGTTGTTGAGGAGGTTCCGGGTGGGATAGCCTTGGTGGTTTGAAGCCCGTGAACGGAGGTGCTGTGATGGCACGGGGAGAGTATCCCCTAAGTGGAGATGCCTGCTTGGTCAAACCTAGGATGGACTAGTTTCAGGTTCATGGGAATCCTTTTCTACTCACTCGCTTCTGATGGGCGGGAGACGGCTGGACTACTTGGTAGGACGGTGCCACTACTGCTAGGTTGAAAGGTGATAAGGGTGGGCGGAGACGGTCGATGGGTTCCCGTTTCGTCCTAGATGCACAGTACCACTGGATGGGCCCGGTACTGTGTCTCCCAGTCTCAGCATAACGGTGTAGGATCCGGAATATCCCAGGGCTGAGTGGTAGGGTGGCATCGACCTAGGCAAGCAAGCACCCGGAATTCTGCCTAGGTGTTTGCGCAACACCTATGATGGCTAATCTTGTGAGTAGTGAAACCTCTGCAGAGTGTATGGTTGATCGATCGATACATATGCCAACCTGTTGGCTATGGACCTTTCCTGTGAAGCTTCTACTAGTGTAGTGAGTGTTCTCTTCTCCCCCTGGATGACATTTTTCCGGCAGTGTACCCGTTGTGGTAGTGTGCCGCTGAGATAGGCCCGAGAGGGAGTTGGGCCTGTCGAATGAGAGTGAGGTGTGGGTATGTGAGGTGTGGTGATGGGAAAAGGGATGATGGTGTTAACTGGTGATAAAACTTGACTAATTAAAACATTGATTACAGCTGCATAGGAAAACCTCAGCCTATAGGTCTGCTTGTATAGCCTTGCATCCACTTTCTACAAAGCAAATGCTGCATAGGTGGGCTCCGTGGCCAGTACAAATCGTACTGATAAATTTGCTGTCAGGTGGCGAGAATGAGTACGACTTCGAGGGAGATGATGACGAGGAATAGGGTCGCGTGCTACACTCAAGTTGGCCGTGAAGGATGAATCGCTTCCGCATCTTCTAAAGCTTCTCTGATTGTTGATTCCGCCAGTGTGGCGATGTAATAAATATTTATGTAAGACTTATTTACCGTTGTATGGATCCTGGTGTCAACTGAGATATGGGTAATTTCATGGATTGTCCCGAGCAATCTGTTGAATTACAATTCGAGCCTGTGGATTTCCCTTCGTGGAAATCGAGGTCGTTTCAGTTTAGGGGGCTGGTTACCTGGTTTTATAGTTGAGGGTATTGGTTAGACACACCCCCAAACGTCGGGGGGTGAACTATACTTTTTTCAATACATTTTCATAATAAACTTAGTTTGAGATCGAAATGTAAATAAAATCTTCTATAAATTTAGTCAAACTTAAGGCTATTTGCACTCCTTATACTCTAAATTCATCCTCTAAAAAGAATATTCCGTCCTGGTCATCGAGATTCTCTCCTCTATACTACTTTCTCCCACACTCATCCATACTCTATATCTTTATTCTATATTTCTTTTTCTTTTTTTATTGAGCAAAATGCACCACAGGCCCCTCACCTTTGGGCGGTGTGTCATTTAGGTCCATCACCTTTGAAAGTACAGTTTTAGGTCCCTAACCTTTGCTCTGTGTGTCATTTAGGTCCATCACCTTTGAAAGTGCAGTATTAGGTCCCTAACCTTTGCATGCAGTTCACCGGCAGTCCATTTCTACTGTAGCAGTGACGTCGCCTTTTTGTTTTATCAAAATTTCTCTCAAATTTGTGTAATAACTTGAAAAGGTCCCAAAATAAAAGTTGTTCTAAATTTTATGCTCTACAACTTTGCTTTTTAAACTATTTTCAGATTCTATCTAGTTTTTGAAATTTTGAATTGGGGCTAAGTTGGTCATTTGAATTGAGGTTTGCAATTCAAATTTTTGTTTAACAACTTCAAAATCTCCAAACATAAAAGTTTCTCAAAATAATGATATCTACAACTTTCATTTAAGACTTATCACAAAATTCTTAATATTTTTGAAAATAGGGTTTGAAACTTAAAGGGTTATTAAATATTTGATTTGGGGGTAGATCAAACCCTATTTTCAAAAATATTAAGAATTTGGTGATAAGTCTTAAATAAAAGTTGTACATATCATTATTTTGAGAAACTTTTGTGTTTGGAGATTTTGAAGTTGTTAAATAAAAATTTGAATTGCAAACCTCAATTCAAATGACCAACTTAGCCCCAATTCAAAATTTCAAAAACTAGATAGAATCTGAAAATAGTTTAAAAAGCAAAGTTGTAGAGCATAAAATTTAGAACAACTTTTATTTTGGGACCTTTTCAAGTTATTACACAAATTTGAGAGAAATTTTGATAAAACAAAAAGGCGACGTCACTGCTACAGTAGAAATGGACTGCCGGTGAACTGCATGCAAATGTTAGGGACTTAAAACTGCACTTTCAAAGGTAATGGACCTAGATGACCCATAGAGCAAAGGTTAGGGATCTAAAACTGCATTTTCAAAGGTGATGGACCTAAATGATACACCGCCCAAAGGTGAGGGGCCTGTAGAGTATTTTACTCTTTTTTATTCCTACCCACCCACCCACTCTCCCTCCCCACTCTCTCACCTCCCTCCTCTCTCTCTCTTCCCGGCCCGGCGGCGGCACTCGCCCGCACGGCCACGGGACCACGGCGGCGCGGCCACAATGGCGTCGGGAGGAGCACTGGCGGCCACGTTCCTTCTCTCTCCTCGAGCGGGCCCCGCAGCGTCCTTTAGCGCTCCCTCCATACATTCGCGACAGACAGCGGGAATGAGCCGGGCCGCTTGCATAGCGTGCCGGGTAGCGTTCCGCGCTGCAGCTGTTTTGCGTATTGGAGGAAGGTATACCGTTCCCCACTGCGATCAACCTAAGATTCTTTGACTCCTTGTAAAACAAGTGCAACAACTATGCAGGTGTATTTTTTTAATTACTAAGTTCTAATGGTAAATTCTTAGAGATAGTCTATTTTTTAATTTAACATATATTTTAGGAAGTTACTAAATCGTAAGATTTGCCAAGTAAATTTGGGTTTGATTAGAAGATTTACCGTTACCTTCATCGGCCATCGCGCACCGCAGGGCTGCGACTGCGACCTCTGGCTTCTGGCAGGCTGTCCACGTCCGCGCGCCTCGCCTGCTCCCGAAGCCCCTCGCCGCTGATCCACTCCGGAACTCAACCCATCTACTATATAAACCAGCACCTCCGCAGGCACATGACACCAGGCAAGCCAACCACCCGCTTGCTTGAGTTCAAAATTCACCTCGACAGTCACAGGACAGCGCACGCCGCACAAGCACAACCCCGCCCACAACCACCACCACCGCTTGTCCCGATTGCGGCCAGCCAAATCCCCCCCCAGGCCAAGGGGAAAAGGAGGGCGACCTCCTCTCCTCTCCTTCCCGGTGAGGCGGCCGGCGGCGAGCTATGGAGCAGCCGGCGTCGGCAGCGGCCGCGAAGACGGTGGAGCGGGTGGCGCAGCGCCTGGTGCAGCCAGCGGAGGCGACCCCGACGGGGCCACACCGGCTGTCGTGGCTGGACCGGTACCCGACGCAGATGGCGCTCATCGAGTCGCTGCACGTCTTCAAGCCCGACCCGGCGCGGGACGGGGCGGCCAGCCCCAGCCCCGCGGAGACCATCGAGCGCGCGCTCGCGCGGGCGCTGGTCGACTACTACCCGCTCGCCGGCCGCCTCGCCGTGTCCGACGCCGCCGGGGGACTCCACGTCGACTGCAGCGCCGAGGGCGTCTGGTTCGTCGAGGCCGCCGTGCGGTGCCGCCTGGAGGACGTGGACTACCTCGAGTACCCGCTCCAGATCCCCAAGGACCACCTGCTCCCGCACCCGCTGCCCAGGCCCAGCCGCGACGAGGAGAGCAAGCTCATCCTGCTCGTCCAGGTAATAAATACCTCCATCGATTAATTCCAGCTGCATTGCGCCGGATTGCCTTGCTCCGCCGTGGATTTGCCGGGGATTCGCACCCAGCTCTCTGACTGACCGACCCCGACGCGTGCAGGTGACTGCGTTCGCGTGCGGCGGCTTCGTGGTGGGGTTCCGGTTCAGCCACGCGGTGGCGGACGGTGTGGGCGCGGCCAAGTTCATGGGCGCGGTGGGGGAGCTGGCGCGCGGGGCGGAGCAGGTGTCGGTGCCGCCCACCTGGGCGCGCGACGCCATCCCGGACCCGGCCGGCGCGCTGGTGGGCAGCCTCCCGGACCCCGCGGGAGCCAAGCGCCTGGAGTACCTGGCCATCGACATCTCCGCCGACTACATCGACCACTTCAAGTCTCAGTTCGCGGCGGCCACGGGCGGGGGCCGCTGCTCCGCGTTCGAGGTGCTCATCGCCAAGGCGTGGCAGAGCCGCACCCGCGCCGCCGGGTTCGACGACCCGGCCGCCACGCCCGTGCAGCTCTGCTTCGCCATGAACGCGCGGCCGCTCCTCTGCGGCGCCGGCGCCGCGAGCCTCCCGCGCGGAGGCGCCGGGTTCTACGGCAACTGCTACTACATCATGCGCGTGTCGTCCACGGCCGACAGGATCGCCTCGTCGTCCGTCACCGACGTGGTGAAGATCATCAGGGAAGGGAAGAAGCGGCTGCCGTCGGAGTTCGCGCGGTGGGCGGCGGGGGAGGAGGGCGCCGCCGGCGTGGACCCGTACCAGATCACCTCCGACTACCGGACGCTGCTGGTGTCGGACTGGACCCGACTCGGCTTCGCCGAGGTGGACTACGGCTGGGGTCCGCCCGCCCACGTGGTGCCGCTGACGAACCTGGACTACATCGCCACGTGCATCCTCGTCAAGCCCTGGGCCCACAAGCCAGGGGCCAGGCTCATCACGCAGTGCGTCACGCCCGACCGCGTCTCCCGCTTCCACGACGCCATGGTGGACATGAACTAGAGCTTGCTGTCGTCCGGCGTCCGGCCTCGCCGTCCAGCCGTCCACCACCCGCCGTCGTCGTCCCGTTTGTTCATGGGTTTCTGTTTTCTCTCCAGCCATCAGTTACCGTGGTACGTAATTAGCAGTGGGTATTATTACTAATCACATTACATCCTTCCGGCTGGCGAATGGTGATCAAGAAAAAAAAATGCCACCAATAAACTACTAATAATACGTATACTAATATAAGAAGAAAGGGAAAAAGAGTAAAGAAAGGGAGAAAAGGATGGATATGGTGGTGTACATACAGCACAGGCAAGCAGGCAGCCAGCTAGAGCACAGGTGAGGTGGAGTGGAGAACAGAAGGGGAGGTATGGGGGGACAGGTAGACAGACAGCTAATAGGGGGTAGTAGTAGTAGTTGGCAATAGTGGGATTGGTATTGGATTCCTTATTTCGTTTGGATGTCTTCTTTTCTATTGTTGGTGTCGGGTGCAAGGGCAAGTAGTACATGGCCTTTTTCTTTTTCTTCTTTCTTGTTCTTTTTGGGGGCTTTGATGGTTGAAGAAAGGATCAAAGCTGGACTTGGTGGGAAGCCACCAACTAGTCTACCCCTAAATACCATAATAAGATTTTAATTGTAATATATTGGTATTCAACTCTTGTTTTTGTTTATTTTTCTTTTATCAAACGGTATATACATGGACTGCTAGATTTGTGAGCTTAAGTTTTAAGGGAAAAAACTCAGCCCGATATGAAGCTGGCCGTCTTTTTTGTTTTTTAGCCTTTTTTTTTTAGATTCTTATAAATAGGTCCCTCACGGTAAAATTTCAAAAAATGGATTCCAATCTCGGCGCCATCATCATTGGCGCTGAGGTAACACGGCTCGGCGTCAATTTTTTTGGCGCTAAGGTCAGCTGACGTGGCAGGGGCTCGGCGCCGTCGTTGCTGGCGCTAACCTCGGCGCCATTTTCTCTGGCGCTAACCTCAGTGCAAAAGGTGCGCCGGTGCTGCTCAAACCACCGACTGCTAGTATACTATACAGGCTGCTGCTACTGATGTAGGAGTAATGACTGCTTCACGTACCGGCTCTTTTCAATTGGAGAACAAAGATTAACAGCCTATTTAGTTTTCACTGTAAAATTTTTACATCTATCACATCGAATGTTCCGACATATGCAGAGTATTAAATATAGATAAAAAATAACTAATTACACAGATTGCGTGTAAATTGCGAGACGTATCTTTTAAGCCTAATTAATCTATGATTTGACAATGTTGTGCTACAGTACACGTTTGCTAATGACAGATTAATTAGTCTTAAAAAATTTGCCTCTCGGTTTACAAGCGAGCTATGTAATTAGTTTTTTCATTACCATCCAAAAAATCCTTCCGACACCCCATAAAACATCCGATGTAATACGCAAAATTTTTACACCCTGGATCTAAACACCCCCTAAGCAATTTGTTGTACTCTTCGTCATACAAACACTGTGTTCGGTTGAGCTACTTTTACCTTATTTACAGTCATAAAACAATATTTTTCTCTCATAACAAATCAGCTATACCGCAGCTAAAATTTATTTAAAGATAAAATGTTAATAGTATTTTTTAAATATACTCCCTCCGTCTCTAAATATATGTCATTTGCGCTTACCGAAAATAACTTTAATTAAATATATATTAAAATATTAATATTTATGGTACATAATTAGTATTATTGGAAAGATCTTTTAATCGTTTTTTTAATAAATTCATTTGGAGATATAAACGTTACACGTATCGAGTTTTGCAGTTTTAGAATTGATAAGTAAACGATGGTATCACATTGGATATCATATTGGGTGTCAAACATCTGTTGTGATAGAATGTAAACTTTTAGAAGAGGAACTAAAAAGGACAGGGTGTAGCATGCTCGATGATGACATGTCTTCGCTGGAGCTGAAAATAAGTGTTATTTTTAGCTGCGTTACTTTTGGTTGATGTGAATCTGGTCCATGACTGAAAAGTGAAAACTGCTGATAAAAAAGCTACTCAAAACAAAGTCTCGAGGTTGGCTGAAAAGCTGCCCCTAGTGTTAACTAGGGGCTGCATGCGTGCTCTCTCTCGCTCTGCATGCGGAGAGCAGCACTAGCGCCCCTTTTTATACTAGCAGCATTGTGAAGAGAGCAGCGAGGTTGGCACCAGAGAAAATGGCGCCGAACCATGCCACGTCAGCTGACCTCGGTGCTAAAAAAATTGGCGCTGAGCCGTGTTATCTCGGCGCCAATGATGATGACGCCGAGGTTAGAGTCTATTTTTTAAAATCTTACTGTTAGGGGTCTATCAGTGAGAATCTTTAAAATAAAAAAAAAAGCTAAAAAACAAAAAAGACGGTGAAGCTGGACGCTGGTTCATTTGTGCAATTAAGATACTTCGCACCTGTAAAAAAAAAAAATCAAGCCTATAAATGCTGTGTCGTCATTACATTGATTTGATGTAAAACTCGTCCAATGCCAAACATATTTGTCAGCCTTGGATAGTATTTTTTTATAATAAATTAGTCATACAAATTAGTCGCAATGGCTACACTGGTTTTATGACCGGGCCAGGTCAATTTCGCCAGTCTCTCGCCCTCTTGGAAGTCATAACGATTTTTCCTTAGGAATTCGGAGATCTGTTGTCACGAAATTTGGCGCACAAATCGTGCATCCAGTGAGGACGAGTACAGCCGCTGCACGCGCGCAGACGTGGAGCGTCCGTATTGACGAGCAGTTCGTCGTTTGGTGACGTCGGTGTCAGCCAGCTATTGCTATTACTGGAGTGAGTACGTGCCATCAGGGAGGGTCGTCGTGCCACGACCTGCCCACTGTCTATCACACTGCCCGATACCTGTTTGCAGCGATCATTCGCAATGAATCAGCAAAAGTCAAAATTACTTTCAGTTTAAACGAACAAAGATCTATGCTCTCATGTACAAATCCAAATCATGTACTGTACGTGCTTCCTCAGTCCTTAAAAGAAAGTTATTTTTGACTGACAATTATTTTTGACTTTTACACTTCTTGTTTGATGGTTTGTCTTATTTAACTTTTTTATTCAAATAAAATAAATAAATTATTATTAAAGTATAGCAAACAATAAAATAAGTTATTATAAAATAAATAATATTAATATAAAATTTTTGAATAAGACAAAGTGTCAAATACGAAGTAACAAATTGCCTCCTTCAAAAGGTGTGGCAGACTGTGTACCCTGGGACTACTTGTCCCACTTTGCATCTAGACGTTGCTAATAAAATTTCATTTAAAAAACGGTCTAGAAAAAACTAGATATTTTTTTCCAAAGTGTTTGGTTTTAGGGGGCTAAAGTTTAGTTCATATCATATCGAATGTTTGATTATTTTTTTTAGAAGTATTAAATGTTGACTATATATAAAACTAATTACTCCCTCCATTCAAAAAAGTAACTGCAGGTTGTGTAGCTCGTGTTTGACAAAATTTCTAAAAAATACTATTTCAATTTATGACTCCAAATTTATTTATTGATGAAGAAACATTTCGTAATTAATCTAATAGTATTTATTTGATATCCTAAATAATAAAATTTTGTAATATATAATTGATCAAATTTAAGATATTAAACCATACTACTGTGATAGAATTTATATTTTTCTGGACAGAGGGTGTACATAGACGGATAATAACATACGAGACGAATTTAGGCTAATTAATACATCATTAGCACATAGCACCACATTGTCAAATCACGAAGCTTATCAAATTTCGTCTCACAAAATAACCTGCATCTGTAAAATTGATTCTAATATCCGATGTGATGAAGACTAAAGTTTAGTCTGGAATAAAAGGGGGACAAAGGTTAGAGTAGGATTTAGTTAGCAGTGTTTTTGCGATGAACTTTCGTGGTCAAGCAGCTTGCTAGGTAGCCAGAAGCTGCCAAGAGGGTTTGGTACATCGGTGACAACCAACAAATAGTCGAAACACTAGTTAGTGGAGTAGCAACGCGGCAAAGGAAGGCACGAGATTTCGTTCGTGTGCGTCGGTGCGCGTGACTGATTCCGTAACACCGACAGCTGGATACCTAGCATTCGGCTCATCCAACATCCTTGTCCGCCACCGCAACAAACAAACGACGCTTCTGGTCGACGCCGATCGATCGAGTCACGCGATCCTGATGGTGTGTGAGGCCGAGTTGGTGACGACGAAAAATCAGCGTCATGTCGTCGCTATATTCGGCACATTTGGTAGGTAGCAGCAGAAGCTTGGACGGAACGGAAACTACACGTACGTTACGGGGGAAACTACATCAGCATTTTGTTGGTCAGCCTCACGAGTCGTCGGTCACGAGCCAGCATTTTATTCCCTCTGTTCGGCTGGTTGAATTGTATGGCTGGCTGGCTGATTGTTCTGAGAAAAAAAATATTACTGAATAGCTGATTGATTGTGGCTGGTAAGTTTAAACGAACAGAGCGAATGTAGGGAGTATATCTCAAGCCCGGAGCTTCTAGTTCTTGTGTAAAACGAAAGATACTAGGAAGATAAGCTTCGCTGCGCGCGGACGGGAAAAGGGGAAAAACTTTCAGTGGTGGCGAAAAAAATGTGTGAATGAACAGTGCCCAACAGTAAGTGATTAGGATATGGACCTAAGTGTTACCATTTGATAGAGAGTCAGATTTTGATTTTGAGAGTTTGTGAAGTTAGGTGACACTGATTAGGAAGTTTAGGGGTCAGATTTCGATTTTATGGGTTTAATGGACCTAAGTGACACAACGCCTGAAGTTTAAGGGCCGTTGGTGTATTTAACTTTTTGAGAATTATTCATCCGTTTACCACTGAAGAAATAACAGCGTCTGTGCATATCCATTTAGTTCTATTTATTTAATAATAGTAGAGAAACTAATTAAATCTAACTTAGAAGTAAGCATTTGGGACAGGTCCACAACTCATGCGTCAGTCATGTACCATTTGTAGACAGGGAAACTTGCGATATGAACTTGGATCCATCCTCTCAACCGGAACAGTCGTCTTCCTGGACAGCAAAACACCACTTGCTACCCTCTACTCCTGCTATACTAGTATACAGTACTAAGGAATAAAGACAGGGTTCTTTTCTGCCGTGCTGTCCCTCTCTGGTTAGGATCAATGTACTAATCATCGAGAATACTTTTTGGAGTGCAGTTAGTAAAGTACCATTGTTTGTTAGCATACGCAAACACTGGTTACTGTCATTGGCACTCTTGACTCCATTAGATTAATTTTTGTTTTTTGTCAAGTATGAACTCGTCAAGTCTTCAAGGTATCCATGCATCCTTATATTTCTCGTCAACCTTGCTACCAAATGTTAGTTCCATGAAAGCAACCTTTTACAACACCGTTCCGCGGTGTGTCTACGACTGCAAGAGCCCCAACCATAAGTCCTGAACTAATATTGGACCAAAGACTTCTTTCTTTCTTTTTCTTTATTTTCTCTAAAAACAAACTTCTGTTGTTCTCTAAAGAAGCCTGGATTGCGAGTTCCAGTACCAGATCCCAACCAAACACCCTCAATTTCACAAAAGTGTTATGTTGTGATGACGCCATTTTTTACTAACATGGTCATACTTATATACTAGCTTATACCTATTTGTATACTTACATCCTACAATTTGCATAAATGTGAAGGTCGATGTGAATTATATATGAGGTTCATCGTTATTGTATTTTAGTTATTTTGTAAAACAAAACCACTGCATTACTACTCATAAGGTTTGACTATGATAGCAATAGCAACTGCAGCTCTTTAAATTAAACCAAAAGTGCCAAAATTGGACGGAACTTCTTACTGGTAGGGAAAAGGTGGTGTGCGCAATTATTCGAATCTGAATTTTGAGGATATAAAAAAGTTAATATATCCAGGTGGTGTGTAGGCAAAACCCTACTAATAACGTTATCCTTGTGGACGGAACAGATTAAGATATAGAAGAGACATTCGCTCAGACGCGATCTATTTTCATCTCTACTAACTACTTCGTCCATCTAAAATCTAAAAAATGTCACTAGGATTCAAAATTTATCTAAACATATGCCATTTGTTCCAATCGCCGACAACGATTGTGAATTGTGATTATGAACAGCTGGGTGCATCCATCGTCTCGACCGGAGCAGCCTCCTTCCTAGTAGAGTGCTATGCTACAGAATAAAACACAGGGTTCCTTCCTGTCTGTCAGGTTAGGCAAATATTGGTTACACTGTCTTTTCGCAATTGACTCCATAAGATCAATTTTCTTTTCTTTTCTTTTCTTTTCTTTTTTTTTTTTGCCAAGTAAACTAGTCAAGTCTTTGAGGTATCCAAAGCATCCTTACGAAAACGCCAACCTTGCCACGTTAGTTCCATGAAAGCAAACCTTTCACAACACCATTTTGGTGTCTCTACAAGCCCCAACCTTGGGTCCTGAAATAATAAATTGGACTAAAAGGTTTCTTTCTTCTTTCCCCTACTACTAGATACTGCAAAAGTAGTATACTACTATAGTAGTACTATGACAGTGCCATTTCTACTAGCTAATAACATGTTGAAACTTATGTCTATTCGTATACGACGTACACTTTGTAAAAATGTCAAATGCAAACAACTCCCGTTGTGAATTTGTGGTAATTGAGAGGCGTTGATACCTGATAGCGAGGGCCCATGTGCTGCCAATGCTGGGGTGACATGCGTTTCTATGAATGAATGAAGTACAACGTTCGTATCTTGTATTTTTGTTTTGTAAAAACAAAAGTACTGCATACTGCTGCTAAGGTTTGAGTATGATAAGAACTGTTAGTTCTCTGAAGGGACTTTTTCCCCCAAAATTGGACGGGACTATTGACTGCTCCCTCCAACCTAGTAACACAGAATACTTATGTCACTGTGTGATTCAAAATTATCTAAGAACATATGCCATTGCAACTGAATGACTGATTAACAGCTAGTGAGGCCGCCGGCATTAATTTCATAGATGCGGTTAAAGAATCCTAAATTGGGGAAGGTTGCATGTGTTTCTATTAATTCATTAACTAATGTTCTATATAAGCTACAATCTTAGAAACCATAAGTATTAGATTTCATGATTAGTATAACTAAACAAAACTATATTTGTCTTTGCCCTCTCTCTTTCTTCATTTTCTAGCACTATATACAATACATTGTACCCACATTTTTATAGTTTGAAATCTCAATTCCAACATTGTATATGGGTAATTGCATAGGCAAACACTCAGCAAAAGAGCTGAGAACATGTGCCCGAACGATGGCCAAAGTCCCTATAGGCGGAGTTGAGCATAAACTAATTCTTAATCGTGTCTTTCTTCTTCTTCCTTCTGCCATTAAAGAATAAGAAAAGCCGATCTAAATCTTTCCAACTCAATACTGGTTAACGGCTTGAGGGTAGACTTATTCTCTCTAATCCTTCATCATTGTCAGATCCAACCGGAACAAAATGAAGAAGAGATCGGAAAAAATTATTTCATGGCGCCAACATCGTCTCTGCCTTGATTTTGTTACCTGAAAACCTGATTATCTGTGTCATCGAGAAGTTGTTGTTTTCATAGTTGTCATCCCCATCTTCATTTGAGTCGCTACGAGGAAACCAAATCCACCCTATCTCCTCTTTGTTGCTGCAAAAGAAGAGAAAACAAATCCCAAATACAAAGAAACTTGGCATGTAGAGACAGTAATCTTAATAGGACTCGATCTATTAAAAAAACTATTACAGAGATAGATCCCCACTCCCTCCGGTCTCCGGCCTCTTGCTAGTTGCTGGAGGGGGAAGGGAAGGGGAGCAGCGATGGAGGAGATGGGGCCTGCAGCGGCGACGGCAGCCTCGGTCGTGCCCTAGTGGCAAATGGACAACACAAAAGGAATCACATTACATGCATATGCATCTAGTAGGTAATTTGTGTCCTAAAACTAATTTGATATCTTATATTTCAGGATAGAAGGAGTATTTAGTAATTTAGATTTTTTTTATAATAACATGTTCTTCTCATATGGAATAAGCTTAGTTGGCTAAAATTGAGGTGTAAAACTTTACCACATCAGATCACTTGTGTAGTCTAAAGTTGTTATAAGATTGGCTAAACGTTAGACAACAATTTAGACCTTCTATTTGAAAAGAGCTAAAATAAAATAAAGTTTAATTAGTTGCACACTTTAGAACATAATTCAAATAGTGTGAGAACTCGTCAAGCTGAATTTGGTGGATCGGCATAGGATAGGCGCATGTGCGAGATCTGTGTCATTCCTTTGCATCCAAAATAGTATTCGACAATATGATGATCTGACTCGTACGCAGGCCATCCTCGTGTGACGGTATAATACAGCAGACCGAGTATGGGTTGCTTTGATGGAAGCTTCTATACTTTGCACAAATGGACTGGTGGTGCAGCGAGCCTTGTTTGTTGGCTGTCAAAATTGGGAAGCTGAAAAATTGGGCACAAATGGACTGTCGTCAGTGCGACAGCACCTGCGGCGAGGACAGAATCATACTAGTTGATGCCCGATGACCTTAGTAGAGATGAGAGAGAGAGAGAGAGAACAACTCTCCCAGTTCCACCCTGCCCTAGCCGCCGTCTCCCTGCCCCTCATCTTCAAGGGCAACTCGGCCGCCGCCGCCGCTTGGCCCCGTTCCCCTCGCCTCCGGCCCCTTTGCCGGTGGTGAGGAGGAACGAGGGTCTATCGTTTTAATAGATCTACTGTTTTATTAGGTTTTTCTTTATTTTGTTTCCCTTTCCACCATAATAATTGGAGTTGGTTGGCTGTTACGATGTTTTCGATCCGGCTTTCTACTTCGTACCGGATCGTTGGTAGATGTGTCGTCGTCTTCAGTGATGGCATGCTCCTAAGATCGAGGTATGTTGGTATTGTCCTTCTCGAGGAGGGATTGGATCTATTTTTCTCCTTCCGCGAGGTCATTTTTCCGGCCGCCGATGATGCCACCGGCGGCAGTGGATCTGCCCTTCCAGTTGCTAGCGGTGATGCTAGCGACGTCGGATCTTATATTCGGTTCAGCCTTCAGAAGACATGGCCGATGTACTCTCGGCGCTTTATACTCCCTACAGTGGTTGAGCATACTGCGCCTCTTTTGCGGTCTCCAGATTTGTGGAATCTTCTGTTGGTTGGGACTGTGTTTATTGAGTCCAGATCTGGTGTACTTTCATGGTCACGATGAAGCTTCCTGCAGAGGTGTACACAGCTGGATGCAAGGAAGATGAAGTATAGAGACATAGTGGTGTGTTTCAATGTAATTTTATTTTATACTGATGTCTCAGTTGTAAAAGAGGTTTTAATTTAATGAAATCTAGTCTTTTTTTTTAAAAAAAAAAAAGAGATGAGAGAGAGAGGACGAAATGGGGGCAAGACACGCACGCGTGACGCAACACACAGAAGGCATTTCATCGAGATCCCGGCGCCAAACGCGGCTGCATGCATTGAGTCCACTCATCAAGAATTCGGTTAGTAAGCTGAATTTGGTGGATCAGGATAGGGATAGAGGCGCATGCGAAATCAGTGTCATTCATATGCATCCAATATATAGTATTCGACAATATGATGATGTGTCTCGTGTACGCACGCCATCCTCGTGTGACGGTAAGCAGACCGGGTTGCTTTGGAAGCTTCTGTATATACCCTCCGTTCAAATGATGTTGCTTTTGAAAAACAATTTTGACCATATATATAATACTAATATGTATGGTATAAAATTAATATTATTAGATAGATCGTTGAATCTATTTTCATAATAAATTTATTTTAAGATAAAAATGTTATACAAGTTGAGTACGAATTATTTAAAAACTATATTATCTACCATTGATCGTATTAATTAAAATTAACATACTAGCTATTTGTTTTATTAATGTGATGTTGACCTAAAAAATTATTTCATTTTCAATATTGATATTAATACTATTATTCATAACATTCAAATAGTTTCCATGGTACATATTATACTTCAAAATTAATACAATTAGTCATTAGTGACAACGACAACTTTGAGATAATATCACCTAATAGTGTTGTTCTTCATGTATAGGATGATATTAGATATCTATCCAATTTTTTGAATATGGATATGGAATCAGATAGAGAATGATAAAAACAAAAAATAAATCATGATACATTTATCTAGAATCCATATTAGAAATAAGAACAAAATATATATGTATACTATAAATTTAGTTTCTATATCATGTCACGCACTTCATTCCAAATTATAAAATATTTTCATTTTTCTAGATATATAGATTTTGCTATGCACTTTTATATTATGTCTAGCTACATAATTAAAATAATATATCTAGAAAATACAAAAGTCTTATAGTTTTGAACGTAGTTTGTATAGATTGTTAGGACAGATTAGCTGAGAGCCAAATTTTGGTTGGCAAAGCTTAGGCAAGCCAAGCTTTTGCTCTCTATTTGGTTTGTTTCCAAAATTTGCAATTTATCTTGCATAATCCGTGGCAAATATTTTTTGTCCAACTTTTGGCAACTTTTGCTTGCCAAACTTTTGGCCTAGAAAATTTATAAGCGAACCGAGTAGGCTCGTTGCGCCACCAGTCCACTTTACTCCTCCGTTTCTTAATATGTTTTGTTTTTAGTGTTCATGGCATAAATTTAACTAGATTTGTAAAAATCAACTTTGAAATGTTAAACTATTTAGCAATTATGTCTATAAGTAATTAGTTGCCCGTATTTTATCTTTTTAAATACTAATGACGTATAATTAATATGATTATTACTTCATAAATATAGAGTTAATAATATAAGTACTTTATAAATTTTCTTATAGAGTTTAGTACATTTATTATGTTGTGATGTAACATTACATATATAGTTTATCTAAAATCACTTGGTGGATATTTATAGACTAAAAAGTTAAATGGATATTTGGACGTGAATCCGTATCAGAAGAGGTTTTTTATTAGTAATTGATAACATTTGAACTCGTATTCATATTTTAATTAAAACCATAGTGAATAGTAGCATCTGTACTTGAATCTATGCATATTTTGCCGACAATTAGAGAAGGCAAAATAAGACAAATAATGGTTGAAAGGAAAATGATCGTGACTCACTGCTATCCGAGACCATTATTTATTTTTCAACCATTATTTTCCTTTCATAAATAACTGTTGTCAATCATTATTAAAATCAACCGTTATGTTCGTTTCATAATAATATTATTAAATTTAGCAAGAGTATCTGGCCCATGAGTGGCTCTTTTGGGCTCCGAGACCGCTATTCGTTCCTTTTTGCTTTTGACTGCGCGTGTACATTGGAGCCTACATTCTTGGTCTACTGGGCCGCAAAAGTCAGAGGAGTATTAGGCTAGTGAGTTGGTTTCATGCATATTAAATAGCGTGTCATATTATTTTTTTATTATATATAAAGGGTTATACATCCGCACATACGTCCGTACATGGCGAATTGCCCGGACGCCATCCCCGTCTGGCTCCTACGGAGGCTGTCTTCCTTCGGCACGAAAATCCATCCCTGCCCTCAACTTCGTAAACCCCAGCACATCCGCCCTGCCCCGTCCCGCACGGAGGAGAAAGTAGATCGGAACCACCCGTCATCTAAAGCCACCCAACACACTGACGCGTACAGAAATATGCCCTGTCCCAAACCTCGCCGGACCTCAGCACATCTACCCACCGCCAACTAGACCCCACAACCTGCCTCCAACTTCCCCTGACTTGCCGCTGCAATATTAGAATGAAGCGGCTGAAACACCTTGAGCGTGATATCTAAGGCTGGACGAAAAACTCGAAACTCGCTAGCTCGTTCGACTCGCTCATTAATAGTTCGGCTCGAGCTCGACTCATTTTATAATGAGCCAGCTCGTTTAATAACAAGCCAGCTCGATTTATAACGAGCTAGCTCGAGCTGGCTCGCGAGCTGCTTGTTAGCTCGTAAGAGCCAGTCAATTCACAAGCCATCAAAGTAAAGTGCTTTTGTTATCTATATATATAGCTAACAAGCTGATACATTTTAAATAGTTACATTATCTATTGGATAGAGGGAGTACTATAGTATATTATTATACTTTATATATAGCATATATTATTTTTTCATTTGATTATGGCTTTCTTTTGAATTATTGTTATTATTAAAATTCCGATAAATACATATACTCCCTCCGTCCTAAAATAGATTCATTCTCACTTCTCTAGAAGTCAAAGATATAAATGTTGAATATACTTATTAGTCAAAAATATTAATATCTATAATATATATTAGTATTATCAGATAGATCATTGAATATACTTTCATAATATATTTATTTCAAGATATAATTGTTATACATATTTTCTACAAATTCAGTTAAAATGGAGAAAGTTTGGCCAGCAAGTATCCCATAACGATATCTATTTTGGGATGGATAGAGTTTTTTTTTTGCATTTTTTATGTTTGGCTCGCGAGCCAAACGAGCCAGCTCGAGCTCACTAATAAGCCGAGCCGAGCAAGCCTTCTGGCTCGTTAGTATAACAAGCCGAGCCGAGCTGGCTCGTTATACTAACGAGCCAAAACGAGCCGAGCCAAAACAAGCCGAGCTGGCTCATTATCCAACCATAGTGATATCACATCAACACCGAACAAACTGCTACAACAATAGTTTGTAAGAACAAAAAGGGGCAACAACTACAACATTGGGGTGTAGAAGCTGAAACACCTTGAACATATTATTGTAACAATGAAACATTAGGATGGAGCAAATGAAACACCACAAAAAACTTATTCCAATAACACCAAACAAACTGGTGCAATAACATGGAGCAACTATGGCAACATGATACCGAAGCAAAAACTAAAACATGTTGCAACAAAATCTCAAAAAAGGTACTACGGCAACATCAATTGAATCGTACTGCAATGTAAAAAATAACCCATTGCAACACAGCGAGATCTGACCCCAAGAGCTTGCTGGAACCCTAGCCACCACTGCATCCCTTAGATCCAAAGGAAGGAGGAGGTGGAGGGCTCAGATCTAGATCCAGAGGAGGAGGAGGAGGCCTCAGATCCAGTTCCCTCCTCCACCTACCTCGCCAGAGCCGCCGCCGTTGAAAGGTCCTAGTATGGCTAGAGGGGGTGAATAGCCTAAATAAAAATTCTACAAAGTACTTAAGCACAAGGTTAGTATGACAAACGGCGAAATATGCAAAGCTAATGCAACAACTAACCTAGGCAAGCTACCTACACAAATCTAGTATTTCTATGCTTACTAAGCCACTCAACTAACTAGGAACTAAGCAAGTGAAACGACCTCGATTTCCACGAAGGGAAATCCACAGGCTCGAATTGTAATTCAACAGATTGCTTGGGACAATCCATGAAATTACCCATATCTCAGTTGCCACCAGGATCCATACAACGGTAAATAAGTCTTACATAAATATTTATTACATCGCCACACTGGCGGAATCAACAATCAGAGAAGCTTTAGAAGATGCGGAAGCGATTCATCCTTCACGGCCAACTTGAGTGTAGCACGTGACCCTATTCCTCGTCATCATCTCCCTCGAAGTCGTACTCATTCTCGTCACCTGACAGCAAATTTATCAGTACGATTTGTACTGGCCACGGAGCCCACCTATGCAGCATTTGCTTTGTGGAAAGTGGATGCAAGGCTATACAAGCAGACCTATAGGCTGAGGTTTTCCTATGCAGCTGTAATCAATGTTTAATTAGTCAAGTTTTATCACCAGTTAACACCATCATCCCTTTTCCCATCACCACACCTCACTTACCCACACCTCACTCTCATTCGACAGGCCCAACTCCCTCTCGGGCCTATCTCAGCGGCACACTACCACAACGGGTACACTGCCGGAAAAATGTCATCCAGGGGGAGAAGAGAACACTCACTACACTAGTAGAAGCTTCACAGGAAAGGTCCATAGCCAACAGGTTGGCATATGTATCGATCGATCAACCATACACTCTGCAGAGGTTTCACTACCCACAAGATTAGCCATCATAGGTGTTGCGCAAACACCTAGGCAGAATTCCGGGTGCTTGCTTGCCTAGGTCGATGCCACCCTACCACTCAGCCCTGGGATATTCCGGATCCTACACCGTTATGCTGAGACTGGGAGACACAGTACCGGGCCCATCCAGTGGTACTGTGCATCTAGGACGGAACGGGAACCCATCGACCGTCTCCGCCCACCCTTATCACCTTTCAACCTAGCAGTAGTGGCACCGTCCTACCAAGTAGTCCAGCCGTCTTCCGCCCATCAGAAGCGAGTGAGTAGAAAAGGATTCCCATGAACCTGAAACTAGTCCATCCTAGGTTTGACCAAGCAGGCATCTCCACTTAGGGGATACTCTCCCCGTGCCATCACAGCACCTCCGTCCACGGGCTTCAAACCACCAAGGCTATCCCACCCGGAACCTCCTCTACAACTTTACCCGCCACAGGTATCTCGCTTGGGGATGCCCAGGTTGCACCCCCGGCACGACTTGCCCCATGGGCTCGTCTCACATCCCACTTGGTCGACATCAACCCTTACCACGCACCCAAGACGCACGCAGCACTCTCTCCCAGTGGTTATAATCAGTTATACACCGTCCCAATTCCACCACATAGCATATAGCAAGTAGAAAGTAGTGGAAGAGTAACAGTAAATTAAGCAGCAGCTAACCTAACAGCGGATAGCAGGGTAAAGTCTTATCAAGGCAGGTAATTCAAATATACTACCATGCAACCAATCCATACATAATCATAAAGCAATAGCAACAATGTCATTTGCAATGCGTAATAGGATCTAAGGATTTGGTGGGACGTGGCACCTTCGTAGTCGTCTCCTAGCTCTTGGAAGTACTCGTGGTCGTCTTCCTTAGTCAGATCCTCCTCCGGCTCTGAAATCGGACACGAAATAGTCGCGTCAGCGATTCCTATAGAGTATTTCAGAAAAATACAATAAAACAAAGAGCCAAATGTACAAAAACATAGTCTTAGATTGTAGATCTCATTTTCCTGAGAATTTTGATATATGGTGCGCAATTTTTGGACTTCGTATGAATGAGTTATGAATTTCCGAAGATTATCCTATTTTCTGAAAATGAGAAAACTGGTTGGTTAATCAGGGGCAGCTCGGGATTGGTCCACGTGGCGCGCGGGTCCAGTAGTGCGGCATGTGTCGCCTCATCAGAACACAAACCCGATGGTCGCCCACCAGGTGTTCGATGCTGGTTCCCAGAGAGTTGCCGGAGTTGGCGTAGCTCGGCGGTGGTCGGTGGTAGCTCGGCTGTGGTTGGGGGTATCTCGGCGGAGCTCGGCGGTGGTCGGGGGTAGCTCGGCGGGGCTCGGCATAGTTCGGCGTACCTCGGCGGGGCTCGGGCGAATCGGAAATTCGCGGCGCCGAGGGTGTCGTTCTCCCGAGCTCTCCCGGGGGGCTCGGGCGAATCGGAGATTCGGTGCGCCCGAGGGTGCCGTTCTCCCGAGGTCTCTCGCGGAGGCTCGGGCGAATCGGAAATTTGGGCGCCCGAGGGTGCCGTTCTCCCGAGGTCTCCTGCGGAGGCTCGGGCGAATCGGACATTTGGGCGCCGAGGGGGCTGCTTTCCCGAGCTCTCCCGGTGAGGCTCGGGCGAATCGGAAATTTGGGCGCCGAAGGGGCTGCTCTCCCGAGCTCTCCTGGTGAGGCTCGGGCGAATCGGAGATTTGGGCGCCGAAGGGGCTGCTCTCCCGAGCTCTCCTGGGGAGGCTCGGGCGAATCGGAAATTTGGGTGCCCGAGGGTGCTGTTCTGCCGAGGTCTACCGGAGAGGCTCGGGCGAATCGGAGATTCGGTGCTAGCAGGGTTCCAGGGCGTCTGTTCAAGGCGGCGGTGTCTCTCCGGTGCGGCGGACGATGATAGGGCGACGATGACCATATTTCGGCAAGACAGGGCTCGGCTGTCTAGCGGCGGTGCCGAGGCAGACTTGGCGAACCTCGGCGGCCTTTCTTCGCAGCGCGAGGCGACCGGGGGTACTCGGAACGGATTTAGGCGAGGCGGAACCTGTCGGCGGCGATGTCGTCGCGACGGTGAGGTTCCGGCGGGGCTAAGGAGGTCTTCTAGGAGATGTATACGCGTCCAGGGTCCAAGGCGATGGTATACCAACTACCAATTTTGGCTACCGAGCTTTCCAAGGTGCTCGGTTGTGGCGGCGGCGTGTCGCCGACGACGGCGGAAGGCGGCAACGCGGCTACGACCAAGTATTGGTTCAATCGAATGCGGTCTTGTCAAATTGGTGAGGCCAGAGAGGCATACAACACTCTGGTGGCGAACTTAGCCATGGCATGACCTTCTTTTGGCTACGGCTCGCGGCGGCGCTCCGGTAAGGTCGCGGCGCACGCGGCCAGGGCGATTCAGGCTTCCTCTAGCGCTTAGATCCGCGTAGCTAGCTCAAGGGGGTCGTGGTGGTGCTCCACGACGCTCTAACCTATACGGTTGCTAGACGGATTGCTCGGAACGGGTGATTCGGCGTCGGAACGCGTCGGTGGTGAGCGCGCTCCGCCGAGAACGCGTCGTGCTGCGTTCTCGGTCTAGCAAGCTTGTAGTCCGGGGGTTTCGGCCGGTCGAATGAGTGCATGGTGCAGGTGATCTTCCCGAGCCGGTAAGGGCTCGTGCCTACGCGTCCCGAGGGTGGAACGCCATGGCAAAAGCAGGGCAAGGTTCGGACATGGCGTGCGGTGGCTCACCGTGGTGTCGGTGAAGCTAGGATGGCGGTGCAGTGGCGAGTCGGAGCCGTGCAGAGCGATCGCAGTGCCGTGCCGCTCCTCGTCCGCAGCTCGGGCTTCTCCTCCGTGTCCGACTCCGGCGTGCTCCGCGGCGGCGGCGCTCCGGCAGCTTCTCCTCCTCTGCTCCGCCCTTCTCCTACGCTCTCTCTCTCTCGGTTTGGTGCGGTGTGCCGGTCTGTGCTGCGGTGGCGGCGAGGGGAAATGAGGGTAGGGCTTCGGGGTGCTCCAATTTATAGGCGAGCTTGGCCAGCTCCAATGGCGTACGGTCCTGATTGCGCTCGACCGATCGAAGGGCCGTGGCTCGAGTGGATCTAGGGCTCCGGATGGGCGCGGGTTCGCTTGGCGGCCAAGAAAGGAGGGGACAGGAGGGGGACAGCGGGGTCAGGGCTCTGCCATGCGGTCGGCTGTGGGACCGGGGTCACGCCATTCGCGTGACACCCCCGGCAGGCGCGTCGCCTTCGTGAGGAAGAAGAACAGTGGGGGGCGAGAGCGGCTGACAGGCGGGACCGGGTTGGCAGCGAGCGCGAGCGCGAGCGCGTGTGTGCTGGTCGTGCGCGTGCGCTGCCGAGCCGCGACGTGGGCCGCGCGCGGTGAGATGAGGAGAGGAAGGTCGGGCTGGCTCGGGCTGACTTAGCGACCCGGCTGGCCGAAACTAATGGCTGGCCTAACTCTCTTTCTCCTTTTCTATTTTCAGTTTAGTGTATATATACATATATTGCCCATTTTAATTATTGAGTAAATACAAACATAAATTGCAATAAATCCCAAATGTGATGCATAAGTTATTATTCTATGTGAATGGAGTTAAAATGCAAACTACACTCCTTTATTTACCAATTTCATAATGAAACCTATATGCTTGCACAAGAAAAATGGGTTTTCACAATAAATAAATGAAAAATTTTAATTGGTTGGGATTTTTAGATTGTGTGGATTTTTAGGGTTGTTACAGTCCTCCCCCCTCATTAGGATCTCGACCTCGAGATTCAGAGTTAACGTACCCATCGAAGAGGTAAGGAAACATAATCCGCAAGTCCGATTCTTTCTCCCACGTAGCTTCCCTTTCAGTGTGATTACTCCACTGTACCTTGCACATCGGAATGGTTTTGTTTCGCGTCTCTTTGGTATCCCGTGCCAAGATCTTGATCGGATGTTCCTTGTATTCAAGTGTGTCTTGCAGGTCTAATGCATCTGTAGGAACTTGCTCCTCGGGAAGCTTCAAACACTTCCTTAATTGCGAGACATGGAACACGGGGTGTACTCCAGATAATTCCTACGGTAGTTCCAGCTTGTAAGCAAGCTTTCCAACCCTTTTACAGATCTTGTATGGCCCAACATATCTTGGTGCCAATTTCCCTTTTACGTGGAATCTGACAGTGCCACGAAGTGGAGATACCTTGAGGTAGACATAATCCCCAACCTCGAACTCAAGCTCTCTACGTCTTCTATCTGCATAGCTCTTTTGCCTACTCTGTGCAATCCTCAAATTCTCTCTTACTTGGGCAACACCTTCTTCTGCTTCCACAATCTTAGCAGGACCGAAGAATGTCCTCTCACCTGGTTCTGACCACATTAGCGGGGTTCTGCACGGTCTTCCATACAACGCTTCAAATGGAGACATCTTAATGCTTGTCTGATAACTGTTGTTGTATGAGAACTCGGCGTGGGGTAGACAGCTCTCCCATCCTTCCTTGTACCTCAATACGCAAGCACGTAACATGTCTTCGAGAATCTGGTTCACTCTTTCTGTTTGCCCATCCGTTTGCGGGTGGTATGCGGTGCTATAGTCGAGCTTGGTTCCGATGGACTTGTGCAAGGATTTCCAGAACTGTGATACGAACTGTGAGCCTCGGTCAGATATAATACTCAGAGGCGCCCCATGTAACTTCAAAATGTTTGATACGTACAGATCTGCTAGCTTTTCGACTCTATATTTCCTTTTGACCGGTATAAAATGTGCAACTTTGGTTAGACGGTCCACTATTACCCATATAGAATCATATCCATGCTCGGATCGGGGCAGTCCTATTATGAAGTCCATGGATATGCACTCCCACTTCCATTCTGGTATCTCAACTGGTTGTAGCAACCCTGCTGGTCTCTGATGTTCGGCCTTGATTCTATTGCATGTATCACATCGGGCTACATGCCCTGCAATGTCTGTCTTCATATTCTCCCACCAGAAGTGCTTCCTTAGATCATGGTACATCTTGGCTGACCCTGGGTGAATGCAATATTTGGAGTCATGCCCCTCTGACAGAATCTCTTCTCGTATCGCTGAATCCGTCGGTACACAGATTCTATCTTTGTACCATACAGTTCCCTGCTCATCTTCTCGGTATTCGGGGCCTCTTCCCAGCTTCATCAAACCACGGATATAGTCTATCTCAGGACAGTTCTTTTGCGCTTCACGGATTCGTGAGGTGAGATTGTACTCGACGCGAAGCTCATTTAGCATGCCATAGGAGATTACCTCGAGCTGGAATGCGTCGAACTCTCTCCTGAGCTCAGGTGGCATAGAGTTGGTGATGAGGGTATGGCAGTAGCTTTTGCGGCTAAGTGCGTCAGCGACAACATTAGCCTTTCCTGGGTGATAATGGATCTCAAGATCATAGTCCTTGATGAGTTCCAGCCATCTGCGTTGCCTCATATTCAGATCTTCCTGTGTGAAGAAGTACTTCAGGCTCTTGTGGTCAGTGTAGATGTCGCACTTGTTGCTTATCAGATAGTGTCTCCAAATCTTGAGTGCATGTACCACGGCTGCAAGTTCTAGGTCATGAGTCGGGTATCGCTGCTCATGTTCCTTCAATTGTCTTGAGGCATAAGCTATCACTCTTCCTTCTTGCATTAGTACACAGCCCAAACCTTGCCGAGAGGCATCACAATATACAACAAAATCCTTGTGAATATCGGGCAGGGCTAGTACAGGTGTAGTAGTGAGCTTCTCCTTCAAGGTCTGAAAACTCTTCTCACATTCAGGAGTCCATATAAACTTGTTCTCTTTCTTCAGCAAGTTGGTCATGGGTCTTGCAATCTTGGAGAAATTCTCAATAAATCTGCGATAGTATCCTGCAAGTCCCAAAAAGCTTCTGATTTCTGACACATTACAGGGTTGTTCCCACTCTTTCACAGCTTCAATTTTGGCTGGGTCTACTGCGACTCCTTCTCCTGACAGTACGTGTCCAAGGAAAGCAACTTCCTCAAGCCAGAATTCGCACTTGGAGAATTTGGCGTATAGCTGGTTGCGAGACAACCTCTCCAATACGGTCCTCAGATGATGTTCATGTTCCTCTTTTGTGGCTGAATAAACCAATATATCATCAATGAATACCACCACAAACTTGTCTAGCTCATTCATGAAGATCTTGTTCATCATGTTCATGAAGTATGCTGGAGCATTAGTGAGTCCAAATGAGACTACTGTGCACTCATACTGTCCATATCTAGTGACAAATGCAGTCTTCGGGATATCCTCTTCCCTGATCTTCATCTGATGATACCCTGATCGGAGATCGATCTTTGAGAAGTACTTGGCCTTACTCAATTGATCTAACAGATCATCGATGCGGGGCAGTGGGTACTTATTCTTGACTGTGACCGCATTCAGGTTCCGGTAGTCAATGCACATCCTCATCGTGCCATCCTTCTTCTAGACAAACAAAACGGGAGATCCCCAGGGCGAAGCACTAGGCCTAATGAAACCCTTCTCCAGTAATTCTCCCAGCTGCTTCTTGAGTTCCTTCAACTCATCAGCCGACATTCTGTAGGGTCTTCTGGCAATCGGTGCAGTCCCTGGCATCAGCTCTATAACAAACTCCACATCTCTATCTGGTGGCATTCCTGGCAACTCCTCTGGAAATACGTCATTGAATTCACAGACTACTGGCACATCTCTGAATGTCAGCTCTGTCTTATCTGCTTTAGTCTCCAGGGCACACAGGAGGGCTTGGACTCTCTCGGTTTGGGGTACACTTCGGACAGCTGTTCCCCAAGGGTGGGTTACCTGAACATATCTAGGTGAACAAGATATCACTCCCCGGTGTTTGGTTAGCCAGTCCATGCCTAAGATGACATCTAAGCTATTGGAGGGTAGTAGGGTTAGGTCAGCTCGAAAGTCAAGTCCCTCGATTGTGATTATCACTCCCCTACATATGTGAATGCTTCTGAAGGTTCCTAAGGGCGAGCTAGTTAGGATGGGGTTTGCTCTCGGGGTTACAGGTATGTTATGCTTACGTGCATATGCAGATGAAATGTATGAACATGTAGCTCCCGAATCGAACAGAACTGTAGCCATGTTACCCTGAACTAGGAACGTACCGTACACAGCATCAGGTGCAGCTTCAGCTTCCTCAGCGGTCATGTGGTTCAGTCTTCCTCGGGTAGCAGATCCCCGGTTCGGTGTGCCCTGTGCAGCTGCTGGTGCGCGGTTGAGGTCGGGGCACACAGCCACACGGTGTCCAGGCTTTCCGCATCCGAAGCAAGTGAAGGGCGCACTGCCTGCTGTAGCTGTCGCAGGAGCCTTCCAATTGCTTGTCCTTGGCGTGTTGGTAGCAGGGGCGGGTGTGTTCTGCACAGCTCGAGTCGGCGCAGGGTAGGTCTGAGCGGGGCGGTGATAGTTGCTGCTGTTGGTACCACCACGGCTCGTTCCCGAAGAAGGTCCCTGGCGAGTCCGGAAAGGCGGAGGTGCACCCGTTCACTGTCTCTGGGGTGGAGCAGCGTGAGCGGGTCCCTCAGAGCGGCGCTTCTTTCCCTTGTTCTGGGCCTCGAATTCCAGTCGTTCTTCCATGCGATCCTTCTCGATCTCAATACAGCGGTCAATCAGCTCTCGCAGAGTGTAGCTCTTGTTCCCTGACAGAGCCAACCTGATCTTGGTCTGAAGTCCCTTCCTGTAGTAGTACATCTTTTCCTTCTCGGAACTCACGCAAGACGCAGGTGCGTAGCGGAGCAAGCAGTTGAAGCGGGTGGTGTACTCGTGGATCCGGTCAGCTCCCTGGGAGATGTTGCGAAACTCGTTCTCCTTGGCCTCCATGACTCCCTCAGGAATGTGGTGGTCACGGAAAGCCTCGGTGAACTCATCCCAGTCAATGCAGGCTGGGTCCTCGTGAGCGCTGGTGTAGTTGTCCCACCATGCTCGTGCAGCACCGGTCAGCTGGTGGCTAGCAATCCCAACACACTCCTCGTCGGAGCAAGTGGTCAGGTCCAGCTTCTTCTCCATCTCCTTAAGCCAATCATCGGCAGCGAGAGGATCGCTGTCGGTCCCGTCGAAGGTAGGTGGCCTCAGCTTCAGGAAACCCTCCAGTTTCCTTTGGAAGTCATTCTGGGGTGGCCCGTGGTGCCTGTTCATCCCAGTAGCTATGGCATTCAGCAGCTGGGTCTGCTGAGCCATCACTTCCGCCAACGTCGGTGGCGGCGGCGGTGGCGGTGGCGGAGGCACGTTCTCGCCTTGTGGTGGCGGATTGATCACCGGCGGTGCATCCTCTGCCCGGCGCAGCTCTTCTTCCAGGTTAACTCCAGCACGTCTGCCAGCTGGGCGTCCACGGTTGCGACCACGCCCACGTCCTGGGGCAGGCGCGGGGGAAGGCTGGCGGTTCTCCAGGCGCGCGGAACGTCTCATCGACATCTGAAGTTATTAGGTACGTGCTCAGTGCAGTAATAATCTTGTAGTGGTTTAAGTAGGAGTTAGATGTTTTCAACGATTTAAATGATTTAAAACATTTTTCATGCTATCCTACACTCAACCAAAGAAGCATAGAGATCCATAAGAAGCATAAGATCCAAATGTCACTCATCACATGGTTAATATTACATAAAGGATGTTACTAGCTGCTAAGAAGATCGTGCTATGCGCAGATAGCCAATGACAGGACAACTCATGGTATCACTAGTCTAAGGGCCACGCAGGGTCCCATAAGCTACTGGTGCATAAGGTCGAGTACGGCGTCGGGTATGCGGCTGTCCTCTGCCTCGATCTCGTCGTCGGTCATGGTCAGGCGCTTGACATAGTCGAGTGCTACTGCTAGCTCTGGAGTGGCCTCAATCTCCTACATCCTTTGAGACGGACACGCTCTCAGGTTGAGCGTAGTGGGTGGTATGCGGAAGTCTCCCTCCCGGGGCTTCACCATCTCCAGTGGGGGAAGCGAACTCTGTACCTTTCGGACCTCAATAGCTCTCCTGGCGTCGGACTGCTTCCAAGCTGTCTCTGTCCTCCGTAGCTTGTCCTTTAGGAACTCCACCATCTTCACGCGGTCGATCAGAATCCCTTGGTTGCGGGTGGACTTGTCCTCGGCTTTCTCCAACTGCTTCTCCAACTCCTTGATCCTGGAACGCAGCGTGATCATCTCGACTACCCTGTCTCTGCTCCTCTGCTCCCTCTCAGCAAGTGCTCTCTCCTTGTCGTCCAGCCTCCTCTGTAATTCCAACACTCTGCTGTTCAGGTAGTCATTGCGAAGCCCAAAATCTCCGATCTTGTCTCGCAAGTCGGCGATCTCGGCTCGGTGTAACTCATCACGGCGCTGCATCTCCAACTGCAAGTCAGTGACTGCTCTGCTCAAACTCTCCAGGGTCTGAGTCCCTTTCTGCAAACTGTCCTCGACCTCTGCCATGCGTGCTCGGTCACGCCGCCTCCTTTGCTCCAATGAGCTGATGAACTCGTCCTGCTCCTGGAGGTGGTGTGCCACTGTGCGTAGGCAAGGGTCAGTCTCGGCCTGAACGATCTGGCTGGTGTACAGAATCCTCTGGATGGGGTCAGGGTGCAGCTCCAAGGCCTGAGGTAGCAGACGGAAGTGGGTCCCCTTAAGGTACTCGTATGCTGTGTACACAACTGCGCGTAGTACCTTGCGGGAGACAGACTGTACTCCGTCCTCCACAGTCTCTCCAGCAGTCTAGTCAGTAAAAACCGGCATTCCTGGAAGGGTCAGGCTGACGGGTGTCTCAACTCTGGTAGTGACAGGTCCTTCAAACCTCTCAGCCTCGACAAGCTTCCCTCGGCTGAAGTACTGGATCTGGTCAGACGGTGCTCCCAGCTCCTCCAGCACCTGGCGTAGTACCATGGCAAATCCGCCGTGGTTCCTCCCATTGATCGGGATCTCGATAGTGCCGTCGTGCAGTGGACGAAGTGGTGGTCCAAGGCTGGTCATCTGCAAATTTTTCAAGAAACGGATTAGCAGGTCCTTGTATTAGATAAGCCATTGCATAAAAAGTGAATGCAAGGTCGGTAATATAACCGAAAGAGAGTCTGGCTTCCTATTCTAACATCCATTTTCTATGGGTCTCGTCCTACAGTCAAGTATGGCTCCGATACCAACTGAAACGACCTCGATTTCCACGAAGGGAAATCCATAGGCTCGAATTGTAATTCAACAGATTGCTTGGGACAATCCATGAAATTACCCATATCTCAGTTGCCACCAGGATCCATACAACGGTAAATAAGTCTTACATAAATATTTATTACATCGCCACACTGGCGGAATCAACAATCAGAGAAGCTTTAGAAGATGCGGAAGCGATTCATCCTTCACGGCCAACTTGAGTGTAGCACGTGACCCTATTCCTCGTCATCATCTCCCTCGAAGTCGTACTCATTCTCGTCACCTGACAGCAAATTTATCAGTACGATTTGTACTGGCCACGGAGCCCACCTATGCAGCATTTGCTTTGTGGAAAGTGGATGCAAGGCTATACAAGCAGACCTATAGGCTGAGGTTTTCCTATGCAGCTGTAATCAATGTTTAATTAGTCAAGTTTTATCACCAGTTAACACCATCATCCCTTTTCCCATCACCACACCTCACTTACCCACACCTCACTCTCATTCGACAGGCCCAACTCCCTCTCGGGCCTATCTCAGCGGCACACTACCACAACGGGTACACTGCCGGAAAAATGTCATCCAGGGGGAGAAGAGAACACTCACTACACTAGTAGAAGCTTCACAGGAAAGGTCCATAGCCAACAGGTTGGCATATGTATCGATCGATCAACCATACACTCTGCAGAGGTTTCACTACCCACAAGATTAGCCATCATAGGTGTTGCGCAAACACCTAGGCAGAATTCCGGGTGCTTGCTTGCCTAGGTCGATGCCACCCTACCACTCAGCCCTGGGATATTCCGGATCCTACACCGTTATGCTGAGACTGGGAGACACAGTACCGGGCCCATCCAGTGGTACTGTGCATCTAGGACGGAACGGGAACCCATCGACCGTCTCCGCCCACCCTTATCACCTTTCAACCTAGCAGTAGTGGCACCGTCCTACCAAGTAGTCCAGCCGTCTTCCGCCCATCAGAAGCGAGTGAGTAGAAAAGGATTCCCATGAACCTGAAACTAGTCCATCCTAGGTTTGACCAAGCAGGCATCTCCACTTAGGGGATACTCTCCCCGTGCCATCACAGCACCTCCGTCCACGGGCTTCAAACCACCAAGGCTATCCCACCCGGAACCTCCTCTACAACTTTACCCGCCACAGGTATCTCGCTTGGGGATGCCCAGGTTGCACCCCCGGCACGACTTGCCCCATGGGCTCGTCTCACATCCCACTTGGTCGACATCAACCCTTACCACGCACCCAAGACGCACGCAGCACTCTCTCCCAGTGGTTATAATCAGTTATACACCGTCCCAATTCCACCACATAGCATATAGCAAGTAGAAAGTAGTGGAAGAGTAACAGTAAATTAAGCAGCAGCTAACCTAACAGCGGATAGCAGGGTAAAGTCTTATCAAGGCAGGTAATTCAAATATACTACCATGCAACCAATCCATACATAATCATAAAGCAATAGCAACAATGTCATTTGCAATGCGTAATAGGATCTAAGGATTTGGTGGGACGTGGCACCTTCGTAGTCGTCTCCTAGCTCTTGGAAGTACTCGTGGTCGTCTTCCTTAGTCAGATCCTCCTCCGGCTCTGAAATCGGACACGAAATAGTCGCGTCAGCGATTCCTATAGAGTATTTCAGAAAAATCCAATAAAACAAAGAGCCAAATGCACAAAAACATAGTCTTAGATTGTAGATCTCATTTTCCTGAGAATTTTGATATATGGTGCGCAATTTTTGGACTTCGTATGAATGAGTTATGAATTTCTGAAGATTATCCTATTTTCTGAAAATGAGAAAACTGGTTGGTTAATCAGGGGCAGCTCGGGATTGGTCCACGTGGCGCGCGGGTCCAGTAGTGCGGCATGTGTCGCCTCATCAGAACACAAACCCGATGGTCGCCCACCAGGTGTTCGATGCTGGTTCCCAGAGAGTTGCCGGAGTTGGCGTAGCTCGGCGGTGGTCGGTGGTAGCTCGGCTGTGGTTGGGGGTATCTCGGCGGAGCTCGGCGGTGGTCGGGGGTAGCTCGGCGGGGCTCGGCATAGTTCGGCGTACCTCGGCGGGGCTTGGGCGAATCGGAAATTCGCGGCGCCGAGGGTGTCGTTCTCCCGAGCTCTCCCGGGGGGCTCGGGCGAATCGGAGATTCGGTGCGCCTGAGGGTGCCGTTCTCCCGAGGTCTCTCGCGGAGGCTCGGGCGAATCGGAAATTTGGGCGCCCGAGGGTGCCGTTCTCCCGAGGTCTCCTGCGGAGGCTCGGGCGAATCGGACATTTGGGCGCCGAGGGGGCTGCTTTCCCGAGCTCTCCCGGTGAGGCTCGGGCGAATCGGAAATTTGGGCGCCGAAGGGGCTGCTCTCCCGAGCTCTCCTGGTGAGGCTCGGGCGAATCGGAGATTTGGGCGCCGAAGGGGCTGCTCTCCCGAGCTCTCCTGGGGAGGCTCGGGCGAATCGGAAATTTGGGTGCCCGAGGGTGCTGTTCTGCCGAGGTCTACCGGGGAGGCTCGGGCGAATCGGAGATTCGGTGCTAGCAGGGTTCCAGGGCGTCTGTTCAAGGCGGCAGTGTCTCTCCGGTGCGGCGGACGATGACAGGGCGACGATGACCATATTTCGGCAAGACAGGGCTCGGCTGTCTAGCGGCGGTGCCGAGGCAGACTTGGCGAACCTCGGCGGCCTTTCTTCGCAGCGCGAGGCGACCGGGGGTACTCGGAACGGATTTAGGCGAGGCGGAACCTGTCGGCGGCGATGTCGTCGCGACGGTGAGGTTCCGGCGGGGCTAAGGAGGCCTTCTAGGAGATGTATACGCGTTCAGGGTCCAAGGCGATGGTATACCAACTACCAATTTTGGCTACCGAGCTTTCCAAGGTGCTCGGTTGTGGCGGCGGCGTGTCGCCGACGACGGCGGAAGGCGGCAACGCGGCTACGTCCAAGTATTGGTTCAATCTAATGCGGTCTTGTCAAATTGGTGAGGCCAGAGAGGCATACAACACTCTGGTGGCGAACTTAGCCATGGCATGACCTTCTTTTGGCTACGGCTCGCGGCGGCGCTCCGGTAAGGTCACGGCACACGCGGCCAGGGCGATTCAGGCTTCCTCTAGCGCTTAGATCCGCGTAGCTAGCTCAAGGGGGTCGTGGCGGTGCTCCACGACGCTCTAACCTATACGGTTGCTAGACGGATTGCTCGGAACGGGTGATTCGGCGTCGGAACGCGTCGGTGGTGAGCGCGCTCCGCCGAGAACGCGTCGTGCTGCGTTCTCGGTCTAGCAAGCTTGTAGTCCGGGGGTTTCGGCCGGTCGAATGAGTGCATGGTGCAGGTGATCTTCCCGAGCCGGTAAGGGCTCGTGCCTACGCGTCCCGAGGGTGGAACGCCATGGCAAAAGCAGGGCAAGGTTCGGACATGGCGTGCGGTGGCTCACCGTGGTGTCGGTGAAGCTAGGATGGCGGTGCAGTGGCGAGTCGGAGCCGTGCAGAGCGATCGCAGTGCCGTGCCGCTCCTCGTCCGCAGCTCGGGCTTCTCCTCCGTGTCCGGCTCCGGCGTGCTCCGCGGCGGCGGCGCTCCGGCAGCTTCTCCTCCTCTGCTCCGCCCTTCTCCTACGCTCTCTCTCTCGGTTTGGTGCGGTGTGCCGGTCTGTGCTGTGGTGGCGGCGAGGGGAAATGAGGGTAGGGCTTCGGGGTGCTCCAATTTATAGGCGAGCTTGGCCAGCTCCAATGGCGTACGGTCCTGATTGCGCTCGACCGATCGAAGGGCCGTGGCTCGAGTGGATCTAGGGCTCCGGATGGGCGCGGGTTCGCTTGGCGGCCAAGAAAGGAGGGGACAGGAGGGGGACAGCGGGGTCAGGGCTCTGCCATGCGGTCGGCTGTGGGACCGGGGTCACGCCATTCGCGTGACACCCCCGGCAGGCGCGTCGCCTTCGTGAGGAAGAAGAACAGTGGGGGGCGAGAGCGGCTGACAGGCGGGACCGGGTGGCAGCGAGCGCGAGCGCGAGCGCGTGTGTGCTGGTCCTGCGCGTGCGCTGCCGAGCCGCGACGTGAGCCGCGCGCGGTGAGATGAGGAGAGGAAGGTCGGGCTGGCTCGGGCTGACTTAGCGACCCGGCTGGCCGAAACTAATGGCTGGCCTAACTCTCTTTCTCCTTTTCTATTTTCAGTTTAGTGTATATATACATATATTGCCCATTTTAATTATTGAGTAAATACAAACATAAATTGCAATAAATCCCAAATGTGATGCATAAGTTATTATTCTATGTGAATGGAGTTAAAATGCAAACTACACTCCTTTATTTACCAATTTCATAATGAAACCTATATGCTTGCACAAGAAAAATGGGTTTTCACAATAAATAAATGAAAAATTTTAATTGGTTGGGATTTTTAGATTGTGTGGATTTTTAGGGTTGTTACAGCAAGCAACAACAAACACAAGAGCAACTAGCTACAAAGGCTAACTTGTACAAAGTAGAGGAGAGGGCTTGTTTGTTATACCTTTACCTTGTGTCGAATTTGCCAATCACCGGGAAATGAACAAATCACTCACACGATGGTGAGGAGCACAATAAAGTCCAAAGAAGCCAATACAATCGATTTTTCTACAGGGTTCACGTGCTTGCCCGCACGCTATGTCCCCGTTGTGTCGACTTCAACCGGTGGTCCGGTGGCTAATCGGTATCACACACCGAGCCTACACAAGACGCCACAAGGACCTACCACGGAGGAAGTAACTCGATGACACGAGCAATCCACTAACTTACCTTTGAGCACTCCGCTCGGGGCGGGCACAAACCCCTCACAATCCACCGGTGTGAGCAAGCACAATCACCAAGCTTCTCCACACCTTCTCCACCTCCAAACCGGCTAGGTGACGGCAATCACCAACAGTAACAAGAATTACTCTGCCACTAAGCCACCAAATGCAGTAGGATGCAAGATGATGATCACTACACTTGAATCACTCTCTCTAAATCAAAATCTTGAGTTGAATCAAAGGGAGGGAGATGGAGGGAGCGTGCTGTTGGTATTTTTAACATCACTTCACGTTAAGTTGTCATCCCTAACATGATGCCAAAAACCAAAGGTAAAATAATCTTCACTTGCCTCCTAAAAATAATACTATAGAATATATCCGCAAGCGCACAGATAATTCTCCTATTGTAGCACTTCACCCGGTAAGTATTCCGAGTATCGTTGATTTGTTTTATGCGAAAAGGATAAAGGTGGCATTCTACTCATTAGGATAATCTACTATATTAATTGGAAAGATAAATGTGCAGACCTATGATAACCCATAACTCTAGTGCTCTAGCGATAAATAAGTTAATGATAAATGGTAAATGATAACTAAGTAAATGAGGTAAATGGTATTCCAGAAATAGAATATAGAGACTCACTAATGTAGAAAAGACAATCTCGAGATTCGGCTAAAGTAAAGGAAACCTATGTAATTACTAAATACAAAGTCTACAGCCTACGCCACATTATACATCTTCATCTATAGCGTAATCAACTCAGAAAACATCATAAGGAGCATCATCTAATAAGGATATTAAGACACAAGGGTCACCTCCTTCGCGACCGCGCTTTGCTCGTCCTACGTACGGGGGGTGGACTACAGAAGAACCAACGCAGCTGTCACCTACGCGGACTACCACATGACCCGGCACGTCAGGGTGCCACCGTAGGTACACAATATATCTAGACACCACGTCTACATAATGTATACCACCTAACTCAGTCGAATACTGAATTAGGCGCTTTACGATCATACGACAATAATCATCACCAATCACAACTATATCGAATATTCAACTAGAATAAACTAAGAACTGAATAAGTAGCAATATATTAAAATAAAGCAAAGTCATAATGAGATACAAGATAAGATTACCGATCTCCAGACGAACGGATCTGGAATCCCGAGCATAGCGCCCAACTCTACTTGAACCTTGCTAGACGCCTAAACTATGAACTTGAAGAACTAGAGCCCTATTTCTAATCTTTGGAAACCCTAACTTCTATCTACTCTTCACGAATGAAGCAGGAGGAATGAATTGGTGCTCTGGAAGGGGGGGTCTGCCCCTTTATTTATAACCTGGTGGGATAAACGTGCGCCGTGAGATCAAACCGACTTGAACAAAGGGCCCAGATGACTCCAGAGAGGCGGTGGAAGAAGACTCCAGAAGGTGGGCCGAAACCCTAGCAGGGGGGCGCCGGCAGGCCCCACCCTGGTGGGTCTCAGGCCCCGGTGCTTCGGGTGTGTTCTGGATCCTTCTCTTGCTGATGAAGTATGTTTCCGTCGCGATCAAGTTTCGTGGTAATTATGCTCTTTAATCCTTCTTTTAAGCCTTTCTGGAATAATCTCTAGAAAATACACAATTCACCAAAACTCGTGGAATTCGTCAGTAATAACCCCTATGCTTCTATTATTGATTTTTCCCTTGGTATTAGTTGACGGTATAAAATTGGTACTTAACGACCGTCAACAATACCCACATGCTAAGTCTTTGCTAGTCCCTTAGTAAAGTTGACTTGAAATAATTTATTCAGGGTTCCATAAAAATATATAACTCCTAACAAATACATAAATATTTAAACAAAAATTCTTCTCCGGATTGAAATTCATTAATCCACCCTTCAAATTCATTCTTGTTCTTCTCAATCGTGGGGCTTTTAAGCTAAGTCTTGGGCAATTGAGAGACAGAATAATCAAGCAAGTACTAAGTCTTTCACCCCTTATTTCAACCATTACTCCAGATTTTTTTTAATAAGTACATAGTTTTTTTTATTTAGAAAATAATGAGAGCCTACTAATAAGATTGCAGAGGACTACTAAGCTATACATCATGATTGAATGTGATTAAATTTCATTTTTGAACTCCTATGCATTATCCTCTCTTTTCTGTCTTTTTGAAGAGTGTGGGTTATCTCTCAGCGGATACTTTTTGTACCCATTTTTTTCTCTCAGGCACCCGGGTGTCTTTGCACCCATTGTTTTATTCTCTTCTCTCTCTTTTTTTTGCACATACCCTTTTGATATGGCATCTTTTAGGCTTATACTTCTTTGGTATGGCATCTTTTAATTTTATAACCCACACTTTCTGTTAGATTTCTAAGAGAGAGACTTATGCATAGAGTGAAAACTTTTTGTGCATATGAATTCAATCATGAATGCATAACAGAATAGTCTACTTAAATCATATTAGCAGAACAAATTATTATATTTATTTTGATTTTGATTTTTGAAATGTCTGGAGCTTAGGTGTCACTTAGGATGAAATAAATAGCGACTCAAACCTTCTTATATCATATCCGTCAATTACTTAAAAAAGCGTATGCTACCCACTGATATCAAGTTTCAGAATAAATTTTCATGGCAGATAAACTTCATGCAATTCGTAGGAGAATTTAAATCTAAATTTTAAGTAATTGCAGAAAATTATATTTAAACAGTTTAAATATCTTTTTGATTTTTCACTAGCTTCAAGTTCTAATTATTCTAAAGACAAACTGAATGCGAAATTTAAAGCAAACTTAATTATACAATCTATTTTATTTTTTTGGATTTTCATTTTTTTACACAAATAGAAATTTAATGCAATAACTAAAGAAAGCGGTAAATAAATTTTTATTTGGTTTTCTTGTTGTTTTTAGCAATATTGAAATTGATAGAATTAAAGACTGAATTAAATACTAAAATAAAATGCATATATAAAGGTGAGAGATACTTACCTAGCGGGGATCTCCCCCAAACTGGATGTTGCTCAGTAATAAGGTGAAGGTGGCGGCGGGTATCTCATCTGATGTATCAAATACTCTAATCCGCTCTGCGTCTGCTGCTGTCCCTGATATATCTGATCCAGTCGTTGGTCCGTGTTGTGCTGCCATTGTTCATGCTGGTAGAACCTGTTGTCGACCTGCTGCTGCCACTGCTCGTGCTGTTGTAGTGTGTCCCTTATTGCGTTCTGCCCCTGTTCAATGTTAGTGTGACGCATAGATAAATCTGGAAAATAATTAGCGATAGCCGAAAAGTGCTGCTCAGGTGGCCGATAGTAATAATCTTCTGGTGGTGCGTGGAACGGATATGGTCTACCAGTGGTGAGATCCGTGTTCCCGCGTGTAGAAAAAGATGCTCGTCCTCTCTGAAAATCAGTTGCTCCCCAACCCGCTACTGCTGCTGTTAACGAAGATTCTCCTTACTGAAATGTGGGTTGTTCCTCCCATCCTGCATGTGCAGTCCATTGCTGGCGTGGCTCCTGTGTCGATACCTGTTCACCAAAATTAACATAGTGGGAACAAGCTGGCCCAGATGGTGCTGGGTCAGCTCCAGTGAAGTTAGCTCTCGGCGCCCTAATAATACGCGCAGACGGACACCTGCCAATATTAGCTCTAACAGCTGGAAAAACAAAATTCTGAACAGAATAAATTCCTAACTCACTGTCTGGCAGTTCGTACTCATTGTCATAATTTTTATAAATCATAACTATTTTATTATTTCGGTGTTTGAGCATGTGAGCACAAAAGAAAAAATCATAATCAATAATTCTGCGGGCATCAGAAATATAAACACGTGAAGCATTCGATAATAAACATTTCCCTGCAGGTAAACGAGTAATCCAAGAAGTAAAAGAAATACTGCACTTTCTGAAGGGACAGTTCTCTAATAATTTAACATCATTTTTACAGGTGACGTTTTCCTCTTTTTAATCATGATATATAACAAATGTAGCTCATCTTGTTTAATAGTATTTAACTCCTCTCTAGGAAAGAATGTAAAAGCTAGTCACTTAAGCATAAATCTTAGTGTGGGATGATGAACTTCTTCAGTAGTATATTTTTATTTTCTCTCAGGTTTCTTTGCAGTGATACTCTCCCAAAAATCATCTTTATCAAAGTCTTGGAGAGTTTCGGAAATATTGACCACACATTGATTATTGAATCCCAATGTTAAACTAAAAGTTTTCCATGAGAGGGTGAAAGGTTTATTAAACATTCTAAAATTAACCTCATCATCATCAAAGTCCAGGGTGCTAATAAATTCTAGAGTGAGTAACTTGCTACCATGCTTATTAATTTGCCATGCATTTTCCCATCCAACATTTCTAAAAATAAGCTCAAACTCGGAATCCATTCCGGTTTCATGGAGTAAAGTGGCATCAAAAATTGGAGTATATATAAATTCCTTATTTTTAACCACGTTTAAAATTTCTCTCTGGGGTCTAGTTGATAATGAAATTTGAGTTATGCTTGTGAGTTCATACCTCTCTTCCGGTTGGGAAGAGGATGACGGGTTGCCATACGTGAAGGGTGACGGAGGATCGATATTCATGTCGGAGCCGATGAAAGATGGCACTTGTTATGATGATTGACTTCTTGTTGTGCGCGGTGAGAGGGCTCTTCCAAGGGATCGAATGGCACCTTTCATTCTATTGCTCATCTTGCATGTAAAATGAAAAACACGAAGAACACGGCAAGAACGAACAAGAACACAAGAACAAATCAAGAACAAGTGAAGAGAAGAAATCGATCTCTCTTCTAAGTCTTCTTGCTAATCTTCTTCTCTACCCTTTTCTTGGCTTAAACTTGAATCAAATGATAGGATTATGGAAGTTTGAAGTTACGAGCTACAAAACAACTTGGCTACGTGCTCTCTGGAGTGTGTGTGAGTGTGTGAATGAGTGAGAGAGAGGAGAGACAGAGAAATGGAGGAGGGGCGCCAGTCGGCGTGGCCTTGGTGCCGGCCGGCACCACCTGGTCACCTTTGGTTCTCTCCTTTAGCTAGTGTCGACACCACCTAGATGCCCTTCCAAATGCATGTGTTTCTCTGATGAAATGGCTAAATGGATGGATGGTGTGTAGTGCATGTGTGAATAATGAAGTTTGGATGGTAGTGAAAGGTGGTGGTTGATGATAATGCATGATGTGACTTGATGTGATGATGGTGGGTCCCAAATGTTTCCCGTATTTATACTGTATAATGACACAAGAATGAAACAATAAATTACTTTTATGAATCTACGAAAAATTAGAATTCTAATGATGGTCTTTTTATATTTTTCTGCCACCACAGCAAATTTCACTAACGGGGGTTTAACACTCCGTTAGTAATAATCACATGGGGCTTAAGCTTTAATCATGCTATGCTTATTTTTATTTCTTTTTAATAATGCAATTTATGAGAAAGTAAATATGCAAATTTAAATGCAAGAATTAAATTACCGATAACTACCGAGTTACCTCCAGGCGATGGTTCGGGGTTTTTGAGTCCGCCGATCCGGACTTCTCCAGTTGAATTATTCTTCATGATTCATCTCTGGTGTCGGAGATGTTGTTGCATCTTGTTCTTCATGACACTTCAATGTTTGGCATTGCTCCAGTCTTGGCTTGAATGCGAAATCGGTCTTCTTGACCATTGATGGTCAATGTGATCTCTCCAGCTTCGACATTAATGGTTGCATTTGCAGTGTTTAGGAATGGTCGCCCAAGGATGAGGGGTATCTTCCTTAATCCTGCATGTCGAGTAATACAAAATCTACAGGAATGAAAAAGTTACGGATCTTTACTGGAATATTTTCTGCGATTCCTGCGGAATAGCGAACCGATTGGTCAGCTAATTACAAACACATCATGGTTGGTGTGAGCGTAGAATAGTTGAGTTTGTCGAAGACGGTCTTGGGCATGACGCTGACACTTGCTCCAAGATCACATAAAGCATTCTCGAACATCTGGTCTCCTATTGAACAATCAATAGTGGGACACCCTGGATCTTTCTTCTTAGTAGGAGAAGAACTCATAATTGCCTCACTACACTCCTCCGTTAGCTTGACAACTTCAGTAGATGGTAGTGGTCCTTTATTGTTGAGGATGGTTCGAAGATACTTTGCGTATGTAGGTACCTGCATGGCATCTAACAATGGGATATTGACATATAACTTCTGAATTATCTCTACAAACTTACCAAATTGATCATCTGTTTTAGCTCTTCTTTTTCTGCGTGGAAACGGTAGAAGGGTTGTGTCATGCAAATCTTGAGTTAATTCTTGATCTTGTGGTTCAACTGGTGGTGACGGTGGTATAACTTCTTCTTCTCTGTTGTCCTTCTCAATTTCTTCTTCTACCTGCACTAAATGTGATGGTCTACGTGCCCCTTTTGGGTAAGGTGGATCACGTGTAGACTTACCTCCTCTAGTAGATATTCCTTTTATTTGTTCATGGTCAGTGGTAAACAAAGTACAAGATAATTGTGAAATTTGTAATTCTATCTTCTTATTAAATAATATTTGTTCTTTAACAGCAGAAGAGAAATTATCCAATTTAGAATTAATTCCTTCTAAAACTTTATCATTAAAAGCAAGCTTCTTATAAATACTTTCATTGATTCTAACTTGTTCTAATATTAATTCTCTCAAGGGTGGTTGTCTATGATTTGAAAAATTAGAATTGCCTTGGTACTTACCTTGACTGGTTGACCGAGGTTGATTCCATCCTTGCTTCTGAGAAGTAGTCTTGATGACTGTACTAATGTCTTCTGGGGGATTTGCAAACTCAATTTCTAAAGATCCTTCATACTAATTCTAGGAATTGAATGCATCATGAATAGCTTGACAATCTCTTTTATGATTGGCTCTTTGCTCTAACCAGTTCAACAGTACATCCATCTTGGTTGACAGTGCACACACTTCCTCTGAAATTTCTTCACTCTTATGGCATGTTTGAGTGTTGTTTGTCCAATTCTGATTTTCTGCTATCTTTGCCATAATATCTTCAGCTCTTCCAGGGGTAAGTGATATAAATGATCCTTCAGCAGTGGCATCTAGCTGCTCACGTGACCTTTGAGTTAGTCCGTGATAAAATGTTTACATGAGCAACCACTTTTCTATTCCATGATGGGGACAATCTGATATGTAATTTTGAAAACGTTCTCAGGCTTCTGAAATAGATTCACCTTTCTGCAGACAAAATTCTGAAATCTTTCCTAACATCACTTCACATTAAGTTGTCATCCCTAACATGATGCCAAAACCAAAGGTAAAATAATCTTTACTTGCCTCCTAAAAATAATACTATAGAATATATCCATAAGCGCACAGATAATTCTCCTATTATAGCACTTCACCCGGTAAGTATTCCGAGTATCGTTGATTTGTTTTATGCCAAAAGGATAAAGGTGGCATTCTACTCATTAGGATAATCTACTATATTAATTGGAAAGATAAATGTGCAGACCTATGATAACCCATAACTCTAGTGCTCTAGCGATAAATAAGTCAATGATAAATGGTAAATGATAACTGAGTAAATGAGGTAAATGGTATTCCAGAGATAGAATATAGAGACTCACTAATATAGAAAAGACAATCTCGAGATTCGGCTAAAGTAAAGGAAACCTATGTAATTACTAAATACAAAGTCTACAGCCTACGCCACATTACACATCTTCATATATAGCATAATCAACTCAGAAAACATCATAAGAAGCATCATCTAATGAGGATCTTAAGACACAAGGGTCACCTCTTTCGCGACCGTGCTCTGCTCGTCCTACGTACGGGGGGTGGACTACAGAGGAACCAACGCAGCTGTCACCTACGCTGACTACCACACGACCCGGCACGTCAGGGTGCCACCGTAGGTACATAATATATCTAGACACCACGTCTACATAATATATACCACCTAACTCAGTCGAGTACTGAATTAGGCGCTTTACGATCATACGACAATAATCATCACCAATCACAACTATATCGAATAGGCAACTAGAATAAACTAAGAACTGAATAAGTAGCAATATATTAAAATAAAGCAAAATCATAATGAGATACAAGATAAGATTACCGATCTCCAGACGAACGGATCTAGAATCCCGAGCGTAGCGTCCAACTCTACTTGAACCTTGCTAGATGCCTAAACTATGAACTTGAAGAACTAGAGCCCTATTTCTAATCTCTGCAAACCCTAACTTCTGTCTACTCTTGACAAATGAAGCAGGAGGAATGAATTGGTGCTCTAGGAGGGGGGTCTGCCCCTTTATTTATGGCCCGGTGGGATGAACGTGCGCCGTGGGATCAAACCGACTTGAACAAAGGACCCAGATGACTCTAGAGAGGCGGTGGAAGAAGACTCCAGAAGGTGGGCCGAAACCCTAGCACGGGGGCGCTGGCCGGCCCCACCCTAGTGGGTCTCGGGCCCCGGTGCTTCGGGTGTGTTCTGGATCCTTCTAACTTGCTGATGAAGTATGTTTCCGTTGTGATCAAGTTTTGGGGTAATTATGCTCTTTAATCCTTCTTTTAAGCCTTTCTAGAATAATCCCTGGAAAATACACAATTCACCAAAACTCATGGAATTCGTCAGTAATAACCCCTATGCTTCTAATATTGATCTTCCCTTGGCATTAGTTGACGGTATAAAATTGGTACTTAACGACCGTCAACATGTGCTAGGCTCACAAGAGGCTTAGAAAGATCAAAATGCGCAAGAGAGAGAGGCCCAAGCCAGCCACACTCCTATTTATAAGTGTCGGGTACCAAAGTTTGGGGTACCCAACTTCAACGCAAAAACGATCATTCCCAACGCAGCCCGGCCCAAGTAAGGCCAGTGGAAGTCCACGAAGGCCACGCCCGAAGCCAAGGAAGGCCGCGTCTACGGAGGCCCACGACATCATTGCACCAATGATAGCCAATTCTCCGATTCGCCCGAGCCTCCTCGGGAGAGCTCGGGAGAGCGGCACTCTCGGCGCCCAAATCTCCGATTCGCCCGAGCCTCCCTGGGAGAGCTCGGGAGAGCGGCACCCTCGGCGTCCAAATCTCCGATTCGCCCGAGCCTCCACGGGAGAGCTCGGGAGAGCGGCACCCTCGGTGCCCAAAACTCCGATTCGCCCGAGCCTCCCCAGGAGAGCTCGGGAGAGCAGCATCCCCGGCGCCCATTCTCCGATTCGCCAGAGCTTCTCCATCCCCCTCGGGCACGATCTCACAAAGGCATCCAAGACACCGGTGATGTCAGCAGAGCAATCTTGGACCACAAGAGACCTCCCTGACCACTTTACGAGCACTGTCCCGTCAGGCGAGATTCTCGACACAACTGTGCTTCGCACGCCCCTGACGGCCATACCATCTGTTAGGATTTCCCTGGCAGCGGATTTGATAGGCCCACTACGGCCGTCCTCTCCACGGTATGGTCTACGGTGCGCCGCCCCATTTTCCGCCGGGGTCTATCAACTCCGACTGCGATAGTCCGAGCGCCTGGCGACGGGCTACGCAAGAACGGGAAAGGCGCCTACTTCACTGTCCACTCGAAAGGATGAGCACGCCTTTCATCCGGGCCCACCTCACCCTCGAGAAGTAGTGATCAAAGGCCGGAAATATGACCAGGGGAGATATCACCCCGCTCCATCCCATCACGCTTTCAGGAGTCCCGAGCCTCGGGAGACAGCGCCCCGAGACGACTCACCCTCTTGTCACATCGTGCGGAAGGATAGCCGATAGGTGTGACCCTACGGCACGCCGTAATCCCACGACTGTTGCCGCCTTGGGACTCACCAAGATCGTGCGAACCACTACGGCCATATCTCGGAGACGCGGAGAAAATACCGTAGCTGACGACGTGACGTAATCAGATGACTGTTCCCGCCTTGGAACTCGCCAAGACGACATGACGTAATCCGACGACTGTTCCCGCCTTGGAACTCACCAAGATCGTGCGAACCACGACGGCCATACCCCGGAGACGCGGAGAAGAGACCATAGCTGACCATAGTCAAAAGGGGAACAGCAACTCGTCGCTGTAACATCCGTAGCATTGTAAGCGCTGCCCTTGCCTCTCCTTTGCGGCAATAAAAGGGAGAGCAGAGGCCAGCTTTAGAAGCCCCCGGAAGTTCTAAGTTCTCACCCACACATACACACTCACAGCAAACGACTTGCACACACTTGGACATTCACAAGAGACCTGGGAACACTTCCCTCTCTCGCCTAGCTTGTAACCCCCTACTACAAGCACTTCGGTGCAAGGCAACACGACTCTCCTCCCCACTGGACGTAGGGCTCGCTTGGCCTGAACCAGTATAATCTCTGTGTTTGCCTTTGCACACCATTCGTAACCTCAACTGCAAAACGCATATTTACTAGCCGGTGTTAGCCCCGACTAAAACTAGCACCGACAATAAGCACCCTCAAAATTCCAACCGTTATGTGCTGAAAGCGGGCACACCGGATGCGCAGAAGTTCACACCGGACGCGTCCGGTATTCGTCCGGTGGTTGTCCGGTGTTCCCCAAGCAGACACGCGTACTAGCCGTTGAAGTTTAACTGTCGCGCGCCTCCACACCGGACGCGTCCAGTATCGCACCGGACGCCCAGACACCAGTGTCCGGTGTGCAACCAGAGAGGTTCCAGAAAGCGTTTTTCCACACTGGACAAGTCCGGTGTTGCCCCACCTGATGCACCCCAGTGTCCGGTGCTACGCAGTCAGATTTTCTAAATTAGCACTGTGTACACCGGACACAAGAACAGTGATTGCATCGCGTCCGGTGCTCTCAAACGTGCACCCGGTGAAAAATTTACCGAGCAACCCGAGAGCTCACAAATCACACCGGACGCGTCCGGTATTCACATCGGACATGTCCGGTATTCACACTGGACGCGTCCGGTGCAGCGTCCGGTGCACAGCAGAAAGCCACTCTCGAGTCCTTCTCTCCGTCCTTGCTCTCAAGTGCTAACATCTAAGTGTTCCACATTATTTGGCACGTATGTTAGCAGGTTTTGAACACATTTACAAGGCGAAGTTAGTCTCTCTAGGTTAGGTTCAAGTGTATGCAACTAATATGAAACCTAGAGCACTTGCCGACCGGATTCACGAAATAATTCCCTTCTTAATAGTCCGGCCATCTATCTTAAATGTGATCGCACTCACTAAGTGCCTTGATCACCGAAACAAAAGAGCTCCTATCTTTTTACCTTAGCCTCTAGCTCCTTGTTCCTTTGCTTTTCACCAATTCATCACTTGATCTCCACTTGAGCACCATATCATCTCCCACTAACCTCTTCTGCTACACACACTTAGCACTTAGGTTAGTCACTAGGTTTCATCAATTACCAAATTCAAACTAGGGTCTTTCAGCCGTCGTCCTCATCTCCGGTGGGGTGCAACAGCCAGGTCACAGGGACAGTGGGGGTGCATGGAGGTCGCGGGTGGCCTGAGATAAGGTGGAGGAAGGGAGCACTGGCAGGGCAGAGGCCCCGCTGCGAGCTCGCGGGTGCGGTGGACCTTCATCTCGGTGATGGGCGCGGAGAAGAGCAGTGTGCAGTGACGCAAGTGAAGGGGCGTGTGGGTGCTGGCAGAGTGGACGAGGCGTCTGAGCGGGTGAAGAAGGGTGAGGCGAGAGGAACGAGTGGAGGAGCACGAGCCACGTCCGCGCGCGTCCGGCCGCGTGAGCAGGCGTCCTGATGCCCGTCCCGTGTCATTATCGTTACATAAAACAGGAAGGAGATAGAAGAGAAACATTTCATCCTATGAAACATATCTGCAATGTTTCTAAAATATTGGAAACGCCGTGAAACATGCACTGAGGCTCTTATTTTGTTTTATCTGTACTATGGGAGAGACATGTTTCATATTAATGTTTCATACGTTGAAAACTGGGGGATGAACCCGTTTCATATCAAAGTTTCATACGTTGAAAACTGAGGGATGAAACTCATCGTGACTGAGTCTGGCCTTATTAGATCGTCATGTGTCAGCATATTGTATACGACGTACAGCATGATCCCAATTTTTCGGCTATGATCCCAATCAAGACATGTGTTTGTTTCACTCACCGATACGTAAACGATTTGGGAAATGGATTGGGAGGGATAACAGTGGGATTAATGATGAGAGATGAGAGAATTAGTTCCTTGACTATAAAATGGACGTAGCTTAGTTTCTTCATCTTATTTTTATCATACTTTGTTATTTAGCCCCAAAACGAAATTTACTTAGTTTCTTGGCCATTCCGTCTATTTTGTCAATTAACCAGCCCACGAGGGGTGAAAAAAAACCAAAATATCCTTCAAACCAAAATGCTTCGAAAAACCATAACTCTTTAATATGGCATCGGATGAAGATGGTTTTGTATAACAATTATTGATCTCGATGAGATCTACAACTTTCTAGTATTGTGAATGCCTGCACGGTGGAAGCCATGGCGTGCAGAGACGGTCTGTTCTTGGCTCGGCAGCATGCTGAACAAAGAGTGATGCTAGAGACTGACTGCCTTGATCTGGTGAATTTGTGGTAGCAAAGGCAGATGCAACGATCGGTTATGGACCCCATCCTAAAGGGGATAGAATTTCTTAGTCTTGCCTTTCATGAGTTTTCCTTTTCTTACGTTAATCATGGTTGTAATAATTAAGGTGGCTCATATGCTAGCTAAACAAGCTTCGAGTACACAACTCTTAGAGGTGTGGCATGCAACCCCAGCGTGTGCACCGGACTTGGTTTTGTCTGTGGCCTCTAGTCGGCTGGTTCTAATGAAAGGCAAGCTATTCACACAAAAAAAAAAATCTATTATTGAGATTTTCCATTTGACGAGGTCCAAATGTTAAAAAAAATAATATAAAATTTTAGCACTATAATTATCGCGTATTGGCGCTTTTAGGGTCAAGAAACTAGTTCAGATACCGGTGCTTCTCCTGGGAGTCCGATGCAACGTTGATGCTTCCACTCAACATGATCAAAACTCAAGGTCACCTAGACTAGCTGATGTTGGAATTCTTTTTGTCAATATGTTGGTGGAGCCAACGCCGACGATCTACATCAAAGCAGAAGTGACATGAATCCAATCCGTAATCATGACGGATGGCACTGCCTCAACTTCGACGACACAATCTTCTTAACCGAGTGTCAACAATTGGTGCACTTCCTCAATCAGCAGGACCAAACACATCCCTCTATTTGGAGAATAAAATTATTCACTCAATCTTACACCAACTACTCAAATCAGCGAAGGGCAAAAGTTCTAAAGATCAACAGGAACCTTAATACAGCATCTGATGGCTTAGCTAGACTAGCTCTGGAATTCATTAATACTTATCATATCACCACCACCATTGCCCATTAATAGAAGCAATGGAATCTGTGAACTTGCAATATGTAACATTACTATCAGCCTTGTGCTGTTAATATTATAAAATTGTTGGTTATTAAAAAAAAACAATCTAACACGAGCACACGACATGACGACACAACAAAATGTTCCAAACCAATTGCTAGCTTCGTCCTAAACCAACTCGCCGCTGCCAGCGCCGCTCTTCTTCTTGTCGACGAGGTCGCCGCCTTCCCCGTCTCCGGCGACCTCCAATAGACGGTAGTCACGGTATCCCTGATCCTCGCAGGGTACCAAGACATAGAAACCGACGAGCACCACGAACGACGCCATGGCCCAGACAACGAGCACCAATGCGGGCGGCAAGATCAGTGACACCCGGTAAGCGAACGCGCAGCTCAGTGCGGTGGAGAGGACCCAAAGGGCGACCTGCAGCCGCCGCCGCAGCCGCCTCTCGTCGTGCACGGGGCCAGGAGACGACATCGGTGGCGCCGCCGCCGCCACCGCCGCTAGCCGCTCAACGCGGCGCGCGCACCAGAAGAGCGCGGCGAGGTCAGCGTAGGCGAAGGCGACGAACGCCAGGTCGTGCTCGTGCAGCTGCCGCGGCAGCGTCAGGACCAGGCTGCACGCGAGGAACAGGGCGATCAGCAGCGCCGGGAGGCAGTCGAGCGCGAGCGCCATTGAGCTCCCGTTGTTCGCCGTCGAGTCGTCGGACGTGTGGTGGGGCGGCGCCGGTCTGGAGGATGGAGCACCGTTACGGCGATCAGCGGCCATGGCGAGGACAGAATCGCACAAGCTCACGATCGGTCGACCTCGAATGCAGCAGCACAAGGAACCGAATGAGAGCTCCAGCAAGAATTTCCTAGGCTAGCTTGGTAGTGTCGATTGAGTTTGTGTTCCCTAACTGCGCATGTCCGGCTTATATTTATCCTACGCGACGCCGCATCGAGTCGTCGTTTTAGAGACTTCCCAACAGTATAGCTTCTGACGCACACACGGCTTGAATTTATAAATCTTGTCACCATGGGAGTACCTCGAAGACTCCTCTCTCCGTACACAGAACAAGAGGAAAAGACCCGCGATTTTCCTCCGGCCAACGCGCATAGCAGAAGAATTGAAGAAACCGCAGCTGAAGACCTTTGTTGACTTAGGACCTTGTGCACGACGATTTTTCATGGTAATGGCACAATGCCAATCAGAAGCATATATTATTGTCATTATTTTTAATCAAATCCGAAGCAAAACATGAAGCAATTTCAGAAACGCACAATTCGGCAATAATCCTAGACATTGATGAGTTCACAAACAAGTACCAGGTATCAAACAGTAGGACAGCAAAACTACAGTCTGGTCTCTATTTCCAGCACCAAAACAAAACTTGGAACAAGCACTTGACGGTAGTATCATCAACTACTAGTTGCTGCATCGGGTAAAAAACAGGGTATTATCTACGACGTCTACCTGCTTCACTTCTTCTCATCTTTCTCCGCCTCAGCCGCCTTCTTCTGGCGGGCACCGAGGTGTTTCTTGTTCATCCGCTCAAGCCGGAGCTTGCCGTAGGCCACGAACGACTTCATCTCATCAGTAACCTTCACGACCTCAACCGAGCGCTTCTCACCACGAGTAATAGGCATGTAGTCGCCCTGGACCTGGGTGACGGCGGCAAGCTCCTCTGGAGTAGAGTCGCCAGCCTGCATTGAAGGTAGGCAACAAAGGATTAGAGGTCAAAGTAACCAGGATGTCCTCAAGAGGGGACGTCTTCAAGGGACAAGGCATTCAGGGAAATGTTTCTACCCATACCTTGACCTTGCGAGCACGCCTTGGGAAGATAACAAGCTTGGCCTTGTATGTCTTAAGCCTCTGGACATTGGCCTGCAGTCCCTCAAGGGATTTGTTCTTGCGGCGGTGATCCACAGAAATGCCAATAGTTGGGGCAAGCTTCTTTGGAATGCCCGCAGCCTGCAATCAATAAGATAACTCTAATCATCAACACCAAGGATGCAACACGATACATCGATGAAAAGAGTGGCTCGTCAGAAGGTAACTGAATGAGGATCAATGAAAAACTTATACCAATTAAGCCACATCTGAAACAACATGTAAACACCATACTGATAATCAGACTAGGAAAGAAAAAATCCAGATTAGTTGACTACAAAAAAAATTGCTACAATCAGCAGACTTGCCATCATGCAAAAGAGAACACATCAACATCAGCAGAGCAGCGGGCACAAAAAATAATAAGTACCATACAAATTGTATACATACACAGCAGAATGTTTGATATCAAACAACAACAAAAACAAACTAGAACATTCGAGAAAGCAACATGGCTCAAGAGAACTCAAATGGAAAGACAATGACAAAACATGTGTCACCTTCAGTTCCTCAAGGGTAAAGCCTCTCCCAGCCCTCGACTTCATGTTGTACTTGAGAGTCTGGCATTGCACAATGGGACGAAGAGGGCCAGCAGTTGGGCGTGGGAATATCTTCACAGCCTTCTTTTGACGAGCTGCATACATAATATAACAGAGTCAAAGTAGAAAGTTGTTAGTAAGAATGAGAAAGATAAGGTCGAAAATTACACATAACAAGTGGTCAAGCAACCCGAGTGAAACTATTGGGTAGAGAAAGGGAACTTAGATTTTGATTTGTTCATTGATAGCACAACAGTAGTACAGGAAATCAGGCATCTAATCAGACATATACAGATGCCAATTAGCATCTTGTGGCATCATGATTGGTATTAGCGTATGCACTAAATAAGAAACTAATGAAATAACATGACACAAACATAATGAGGGTAGACGTAGCCCAATACAAGGTGATGGTGTTGTGGTAGGAACAAGGAACAGCTAAGGCCATCAGTATCCTTTTACAACTGAGCAACACAACACAAGCCCCAAAACGTACGAAATTGCAACAAACTAATACATGCACAGATTTATTATTGTCGACAACATCGAGAGAGCATTGCAATTTGCAGGCCAAGACAAACTAACTATCAGTATACAACTAGAGTCTAGAATTCAAGCACACAACATATTGGAAGGCTGAAAGAGGGTGGGGACAGAAGAGCTCACCGATGCGGCGCCTCTGCTTGCGGGCGGGCTGGTTGAACCACGTCTTGACATAGTTCTGCCAGTGCTTCTTGAAGTGCCCGTTGGGGATAACGTTGTTGTGCTTCACCATTTCGCCCTCTTCCTCACCTTCTTACCTGCACGCCAATGCAACAGCCACGGCATCAGATCAGAGGGAGCCAGCCAAGCAACAAACGGGGACAAGAATCGATGAACCGCCAAAGCTCCATCCAAGTTAGCGCAGCAGCACGATATCGGGCAAATTGCAACATCAAAACAGGCATGGTCACTAGACGCAGGCACCACCACCAATCAAGTGCATCCCATAGCCTATTGCTAACCAATCGATCCGGAACCCCAACCCTTCGCGTAGGTGCAGCAAGCGAGCGTACCTGTAGAGGAGACGCGGCGGCGGCGGAAGGAGCGGAAACGGAGGGGGCGTGAGGTGGAGGAAAGGGGTTTCGGGCTAGGGTTCCGTGCTTATATGCCGCGAGCCCTAGCTTGGACGGGCCGCCATTCGAGCCACGCAGGATTGACGGGCCATTGAGTAAGAGCAGGCCTAACGGGCCATCCTGCACAGGTTTTTTTTTTTTTTTTTTTTTTTTTTTTTTTTTTTTTTTTTTTTTTTTTGAGAAACAGCCATCATGCACAGGTGAAAACCCATTTATGGTTTTTGATTCTTGAATAGCCTTCAGTTGTCAGGCTGATAGCGCAACGGACAACTAGTTTCGGCCTTTCGGTGGGTATTTTTCCAACAAGGAAAAGGTGAAAAGTTGTAATCCAATTTTTCTCCACATACTAAATCGGGAAATTTACCTAACTCAAGTCAAAAGGTATGTTGCATCCCATGTTTTTATTGTGAAAAGTTTTTAAAAAACGTTTAGACATTCATCAAGATATTTTAAGAGTTTCTTTTGTCTCCATTTTTTTTCAATTTTCCTAGAGCTAAATCTAGTTTGTAGAAGCTTTTAGATATATTTTCATGGTTTTTAAGGGGACATTTGAATCCTTTTATTTTAAAGAAATCTACTTAATAGATTAGGCTAATTGCTTAAAATTTAACATTCCATAGCTTTCAAAAGTTTGATAAAAGCCTATCTCGAATTCGTAAAGTGAAAGATGAAAATCGATTCTATAGATCATTATGCTATATTTCTACTCTCTAACTTATAATATGTTTTTCAACTTGCTTTCCTACATTAGAAACGCAACATCTAAGTTTCTCTTGTATGGCTAAGAAAATATATTCCACGTATAACTGTATTAGCTTAATTAATTTGTGCATAAATTATGATTATTAGAGGAGCTAGAACTATTTTTCAAGTCTGAAGGTGGGAGCTGTAACCAAAGTATGGGGTACCCAACTTCGATGCAAAACACACATTCCCAACACGGCCCGGCGCAGGTAAGACCAGCGGAAGCCCTCGAAGGCCGCACCTATGGAGGCCTATGACGACGCTGCATCAACGCCAGCCTACCCTCGGGGAAGCGGCACCCTCGGACGCCAATTTTTCGATTCGCCCGAGCCTCCCCGAGAGAGCTCGGGAAAGCGGCACCCTCGGACGCTGATTCTCTGATTCGCCCGAGCCTTCCCGAGAGAGCTCGGGAAAGCGGCACCCTCGGGCGCCGATTCTCTGATTCGTCCGAGCCTCCCCGAGAGAGCTCGGAAAAGCGGCACCCTCGGGCGCCGATTCTCCGATTCGCCCGAGCCTCCCCGAGAGAGCTCGGGAAAGCGGCACCCTCGGGCGCCGATTCTCCGATTCGCCCGAGCCTCCCCGAGAGAGCTCGCATTCTCTCAAAAGCATCCCATGCATAGTGGACGTCAGCAGAGCAATCTTGGACCACAAGGGACCTCTCTGACCACTTTACAGGCATGGTCCCATCGGCAGGGCCCCTTGACACAACAGCGCCCCGAACGTGCACGTTCGCCGTACTAACTACCCATCTCCTCTGGCAATCGATCTGACGGTCCTCCTCCTCCCACGCCGCTACAGGGACAGTCAACCGTACGGCTTCCCGGGCTGACGAGGAGATTCGCCAACTGCGACGGCGACTGCCATACCCCGGCCACACGTGTAACACCAGGAAATGGGGAACGACAGTCGTCCGGCTAACCCGGGGGAATGGGCAAGCCTTACGACTGGTCTTGCCAACCCCCTGGATTGTACCTCACAGGGAAAAAGAAGCGCCCGAGGGAGGACACTCCTCCCGCTCTGTCCCATCGAGCCCCCGACGGCACCAAGGCTTCCCGAGCCTCGGGAGCTTGGACCGGGAGGTCAACCTATCTACTCGTTGCACTGCGCAGGGACGGACGCGACAGCATGACGTATCGCCATGCACCCAACCACGACCAGCACTGTGAGGCGCTTTGGAACTCACCAATGGAACAGTGGTGGATCGGCCGAATGACTAATGCCATGCCGCCGAGGCGCCAAGACAAAGGCGTGGCTGACGATCGCCACCAGTCATCACCAACTCTGCCATGCCGAGCACTGTAACACAGGGCAATACATGTAACTCTAGCCCTTCCCTTGTAACTATAAAAGGGAGGGTTGAGGCCGATCACAGAAAAACACACGCACGCTCACGACTACTCCACTACACACTACAACAAGTAATCTGTAAGCACTTAGACACTCACAAGAGACTTGGGGGCACTTCCCTCTCTCGCCTAGCTTGTAACCCCCTACTACAAACACCTCGGTGCAAGGCAACATGACTCTCCCCACCACTGGACGTAAGGCCCTTTTGGCCTGAACCAGTATAAACCATGTGTTCCCTCTTGCACACCACCCGTAACCTCAACCGCAAAACACAGATTTACTAGCCGGTGTTAGCCTAGCTAAAACTAGCACCGACAGTTGGCGCGCCAGGTAGGGGCGTTTTGTGTGTTGACTCAGGTTACGGATGGCTGACATCTCCATGACGCTTTCGGCTGGCCCGGTGCTCCAGTTCGGGAGTCTTGAATTCGTGGCCACCGACCACGGGCTCGAGATGAACCCGCGCCCAACCGAGCTCCGCACCATCATCGTCCTGACTCTGGCCCATCAGGCGACCGGGGAAGGGACCACGGCGACGCTTCCTCCCGTCCCAGAGGACGAGGGGAACGCCGCACGCCGCGCTTCCCGGCGGACCAGGAGGAGGAGGCGCATCCGCGCCAACCTGCCCCTGGACGCGGAAGGCACGGCCAACCAGGTGCCCCCAACAGGGGACGCCAACCTGGCTCCGGCCGCCACCCCGACACCTCCGGGGCTGGAAGCCGCACGCCCGCGAACCGCCCAAAGGCTGGGCGGGGGCGGGAACGCAGCGCCGTTGGGTCTCTCTCTCCGCCCTCATGGCGGTAGGGGGACGACGCCGTCATCTCTCTTCGGGCTCCAGAGAGCTGTGGACGCCCACATCCGCGCGGTCCGTGCTCTGTTGCACGATCTGGTAGAGACAGCAGTCCACCACCTCGAATGTCTAGATGACCTCGTAGGCGACCCCGTGGCCTCCCCACCGTCTTCTCTCGGGAGCAATCCCAGGACGTATGGCGGGAAGGAGACAGACTCCACTGACAGTCTCACTCCCCGAGAATACTCGGAGGAGTGGGATCGTCGCGGTTGGACCTCGCCGTCACGACGGGGCCTCAGCGACGACGACGATGACGAGTTCTGGGCGAGCGTGGACTTCACCGTCCACCCCGACGACTCAAGGGAGGACGCCCCGAGCGTCGTCACCGACTCCGACCAATCCTACATCCACCCCGCTCGGGAATGCTACCACTTGGTGCACCCCGAAGACGGACAGGTGGAGGACATCCATTCAGGGGACGGCAACGACGTACCTTCCCCACTTCAACCGCAACACACCCCGCCTCCGGCGACTCCGTGGCCTGCACGGTCAGCTCCGCCACAGGACCTGGGTGCTGGGACATCTCGTCCCGCGCACCAGTCTCCTGAGCTAGAGCAGCTCCAGGAACTCGAGGCGCGAATGGACGAGGACCGCCTATGCCTCACCCAGCTGCGAACCGCGCTCGAGCGCGAGGAGCAGCAGGGCACCGGCGGAGCAGCTCGTCGCCAGGCCCGTGATGTTTAGGCTCGTATCATCGCCGACGATGGAGCCGGAACACCAGGAGCCCTGCCTCGAGCAAGCCGTAAGCTCATGGAGGCAGCAATGCTGCTCCGGAGCCTGCCTGAGCCCTCCACGGAGGATGCAGCCGTCCTCCAGGTGGAAAGTTCACCATCACGCCATCGTGGCGCTGAAAGACACCAACGTGGCGGTGCGACATGCCACGAGCGCGAGGCCTCGGTACGTCCCGAGGTCCCGAGGGCCTCGTCGGTTCACCAACGGCTTGGCAAGGACGTCGATGTCCGAGCCATTCTTCAAGCCCGCGGTCGGCGAAAGACCGATGGAGCCGCACGAGGCTGCCATGTCCATCAGGGCGGGCGCTACGACTCGGATGAGGATCGCGAGCCCTCACCCGAGCCTTCGGGTCCTCGCGTCTTCAGCGAGGCCATCCGAAGGGCCAGATTTTCGACAGCCGGCTAACATAGTCAAGTATTCGGGGGAAACCAACCCCGAACTATGGCTAGCGGATTATCGTCTTGCGTGCTAGCTTGGCGGTGCATAGGATGATCTTATCATTATCCGCAACCTACCCTTATTCCTTGCCGACTCTGCAAGGGCTTGGCTGGAATATCTTCCCCCGCGGTTGATCTTTGACTGCAGCGATCTGGTCAAGATCTTCGTAGGGAACTTGCAGGGCACATACGCGCGCCCTGGCAATTCCTGGGATCTCAGAAGCTGCAAGCAGAAGCCGGGAGAGTCCCTTAGGGACTATATCCGGCAATTCTCCAAGCAGTAAAAAGAGCTGCCCTAGGTTGCCGACTCCGACGTCGTCGGAGCATTTGCTGCAGGGACTTCCTGCAAAGAGCTGGTTCATGAGCTCGGACGTCAAACCCCTACCAGCGTTTCTGAGCTCATGAAGATAGCAACCAGCTTCGCCTCGGGGGACGAGGCGGTGGGAGCCCTCTTCTCCGACCCAAAGGGCAAACGGAAGGAGGAGGCCCCCGAGGGCACCTCCGAGGCCCGAATAGCAAGAAGAAGAAAGGGAAGGGAAAGGCCCCCTCCGCAGCGACTCCCTCGTGGCGGCCACTGAGTCCAAGAGGGAACAACCCCTCGAGGCCGCTTCGACGAGATGCTCAACAAGTCGTGCCCTTACCCTCAGGGTCCGGTGCATCACACGCTTGGGCAGTGTGTGATGCTCAAAAAACACTACAGCCGGCAGGCGTTCAAGGACGACGCTGGCAAGAAGCCCGCCAGGGATCAGGAGGACAAGGACAGGAAGGACGACGAGCTCCCGCCCATCGACAACTGCCTCATGATCTTCGGCGGACCCGGGACCGCTCCTACGCCGCGACAGCGAAAGTGCGAGCGTCGGGAGGTCTACTCCGTCGGACCAGCGACACCGCGCTTCCTCGACTGGTCCCATGATGCCATCACCTTCAGCCAGGACGATCACCAGGACTACGTCCCATCGCCGGGGCGTTACCCTGTTGGCGTAAAAAGTGGTTCCCTAAGCCCAACACACCAGCGAAACCGGAAACGACCCTTGAAGACAGTAGAGCTCTCGCAGATCCAGCTAGCTTTGAACCCGGTCTGAGAGTGTCGGTAACACCCAAGCGTGCCAGTCAATTTGACCTGCAATTGACAAGGAAACAGATTAATCAGTAACTCAAGGCGGAACTAACTGGTGAGTCCAGATAGTTCCAACTGTACGGCTCAAAGAGCCAGTATAATCAGAGATCGACTAGAAAGCCGATTCCGTCATGTTATGAACCGATAGTATAATAATGAAGTAAAACGGCTATCAGGATACTCGTATGAAGATAATAACGTGCTAGCCGATCTAATTCAGTTAATGTGTATAAAAGAAAATAGATCATGTATACAGATCTAATCCGTACATCAAACAAGTAGAGATCGGCTAAAGCTGGTCTAAAAGGCCGGCGGCTTTAGTAAATCCTCTTCGCTAAGTTCACCAAGTCTGCGTTCACCTGGTCTAACGGCCAGCGGGCTTCAACAAATCCAGCAAACAAAGCTAGATCGTTTGATATCCAAATAAGTCTATATACACGATCTATTCGTGAAAGCATAACTGAATCGGCTCTTTAGCCGATGCAAGGTCCATGAAGCACGAACGAATGCTATCATAGTCATAAACAGACCTCAAATTAAAGCAAGTCTAATCTAGCGACACTTGTTTAGGTTAAACCTGTTCCACTGTATGACACTCAGCTTAACTTAAACAAGGACACGAAAATAAGACTTACGATAACCTCAGAACTACTTATGTCTCAACTAGCATCGAACGCACAACATGTAACGAACAAGATTGATAGGGAATTAGCCGATATAAGCATGGAACCGATCATCATGGTAACATAAGCACAAGAAAGTATAAACGACGATCAGATTCAAGTGAATCTAAGGCCAAATCTATCAATCTTGATCGGGCAGAGAGATGTTATATTGGTAAATAAACAATAAACAACAAATAACATCTTGATAACTTAATGAATCTAACTAAATTGCCATATTTAGCTAGAGCCGATAACTAATCCATGGGTGCAAACCATCTTAATCTATAGCCTGTCCACCGGATGACGTTAACGAATAGATTAATCAAGCAAACAAACACGAATCGATAACAAATCCGCGCGTGAAAACCGTCCTAATCTGCATCTTGTCCAACGGATGACGGTTAACATAGATTGATCGGGTAAACCAGCGTGAATCATCCTTGACTCACTGTGCTTCCCACGTCCACCGGATGACGCCAAAGAAACAGAGCTTAGCAAGGACCCTGGTCCGCCATGTTTCCACGTCCACCGGATGACGCTAAAAAGACATAGTTTAACAGAGGGTTGACGATACTTACAAGTAAGCTTGCGTCCACCGGATGACACTCAGCCTAGATGAAGTAACTCGCCGGACTCGACTGACTCTAGGGTTTCTTGGCCGGAGCAAAAATTTGTGTTGTATTGATGTTGTTGATTTTTACAATGGCAGGGGCTTATATTTATACCCTGAGCGTAGATAGAGTCCTAGTCGAATTACAACTCATCAGTAGATAAGGAAACTAACAAACTATCCTATATCTAAGGTAACTTGGAGTCCCACCTTCCCTTTCATAACGGACTCCAATCGTGATCGCATCTTGGCGGCGCGGACTCTGGATGACGTCATCAATATCGACGCTGCACGCCTCCTGTCACCTTGGCCCGATAACCGATTCACCGTGCAATCGGCTATTTTCCTTCCTTCCGCTGGACGGAATCTGCTTCCGAGATCGGCTATCTTCCTCTGGTATATGCTATCGACTCCCAGCCCAAAATTTGGTGTTAACACATGCCCCCAATTTTGGAATAAACTGGTTTATTCCAAAATTAGCGCTTGAGCCTTCAAATCGTCAAACTGCAGCTTCCCTCTCGGCGCTCCAAACTTTCGCACCAAAACGAAACCCTAAACCGTCGCAACTTCCGCCACGGGCTTCAATCTGCCGCCGTCAGCTTCGATTCGCCGCCGTCAAGTCATACCCGTGCTAATGGCGACACCTTCCGAGGTCCCTGAGGTATCAATTTCATCGATTCGTCCCCTGATTTGTGAATCCCTCTTCAACCACACTGAGTACGAGTTTCAAATCCAGGTGCTGAGGAATGATATTCTGATTCCACTGAAGGACATCCCCGATACCTACTACCTGGGTCCGATGGGTGATCCGGTCCCCAAAGATTTCATTGTTCAGAAAACCAACCAGTTCCCATTCCGAAGCTCCATGATGGGCGCCTCTTCTTGGGCCAAATCCTTCAGAAACTGGCCAAGTGTACCTGCTGGATGGAGGAACTGGTTCCGCCGCGTTGCGGCGAAGAAACGCGCGGACTGGGAGATGCGCCATCTGAGCCAATGCCTTGACCTATCATTATCAGAGATGGCAAGGAATGAGCCGCTCCTGATAGCCGCCAGTCATTTTTGGTCTAACTCCTTGAATGCTTTTGTATTCGGAGATGGTCCAAAAACCATTACTCTGGGCGATATCCATATGCTCACCGGGCTTCAGATCACTGGACCATATGACTTCTGGGATCTCTGCTCCAGTGGCAAGAAGGACCCGTACTTCCCGAAGCTGGACACATACAAAGGGTGGAGTGGCTATGTTCAACACCACCAGAAAACCTCCACTTCCATCAGCGAGAAAGAACACGTCGCATTCTTGACCATGTGGCTTGAGAGGTTCGTGTTCTGTGGCGCCACTGCCGGACCAGCATACCCTTATCGGGTCTTAGTAGAGAAACTGGCTCAAGGGCACTATATCCCCCTGGGCAAACTCCTGTTGGGTGCAGCATACAGGCTTATGAACCGGGTGTTCAGTTCCTTGATTATAGGTGAAGAAGTACAATGCATAACAGGCCCTTGGTGGCTAGTACAGTTATGGCTCAACCTGTATCTGCATAAGCTGGTAAGAACACAACTCCAGGGCCTCAACTTTCCATCCACCGAGTACTCAGAGGAGGAGGACCCAAAAACCAGAGGCTGTCAAAGTTTTGGTGAAGCTGCTTCTGCCATAACCATCCCAACTTCAAAGGGCAACATGCGGGAAACTTTATACAGGGGCTTGGGACCAAATGTTACTACCTGGTTCCCCTATGAGGATGAAGATGAATTTCCAGCGCCCTCCAGCTTCAAGTTCAACAACGGGTGCTCTGATGATGAGGCTATCAGCATCTTGAATGCAATCATAAAACCCTGTGCCTTGCCAGTAGATTTCAAACACCTTCTGAGCGCGAGCGGCAAGCCAACTAGCTATCCCTCTTATGAATTTTATCACCCAAACATAGCAGCAAGACAGCTAGGTTTCGGCCAATTGCCTCCTCAACTCCCTTTTTTGAATACCTTGAAACCCAGGGAGAACATTACAGAGCACCTTCAGGCTGGCAGAATTTTTCAACTCGGAGCAAACCTGCCCACATTTTCGCCGAAGCCGTGGAATCAAATCTGCATCACCCATCAGAGTTTTGATGACTGGTGGCAGCGATGGCACGCTCACTTGTTCTGCCAGACTGTCCACGACAAATGCAGAGCCCTGAACTCAAACTTCCAATCTCCCTGAGCAGTAAGTGTTCTTAGCCGATTCCAGTAAAAACGGCTTTAGTCAAACATATTACTTAACAGATGTTTCTCACAGGACCCATCATCCAATCCACTAGAGCGAGTGGAATACTATTCCCCCTGTCCGACAGCGAGGCTAGGTTCTCGAGCACCGACGCTGCGACAACTGATGTTAGGCCCTGCTGTACTGACGCCCCCTTCTGCTTCAAAACGGCCAGCTACATCTCAGCTTCAAAAGCAAACACCCAAGAAACGCCGTTCGATAAGAAAAGTTCAGGTATCCAGAAGTAGCATCTTCCTTTACTGCAGTATGCTCCGACTCTTAAATCGGCTTTCAGCCAGGTGAAACCCTAGCCAATTCAAGATACCTTGGGAGAGAAACAGGCCGAAGAACTACCAGAATCCACCGGCCATGAGGAGTCAGCTGCTCAAGAAGAAGGGATCCAGGAAGAAGGAGCCAAAACTCAGGTACTACTCGTTGGACTTTTCTTTCCTCGACGCAAATGCCCTAATTGACCAGATCTTCTTTTCAAAAATACAGCCGAACAGCCCTTCCGACGAAGTCTGGGCGAACCTTGAAGAAGAGGAGATGCCCCTTGAGAGGAATCGAGGTAACTCCTATTCGGCTGTTAGCAATTATCCTTACTTCCATACTGCTCTTACTTCTGGTTTGCAGAAACCCAACTGCCCGAGGCAATGACAGCCGAGGATCCGCATGCCGCAAGAGACACAACTGCCTTAGTCGAACAAGCAACATCGGCATCAACCCTACAACACTCAGGCCTCATTCAGGTATCCTGTCTCTGCCAGAAAACAATTAATCTATATTGTACCTTTTCTGATGAGAGAATGTATGTATTGCAGGTACCGAAGCCTTCGTCTCCCGGCTATTCATTCGACATAGAAGAGTTCTGTGATAGAGACGAACTCGCCTCCTCTTCGAGAAACTTTCAGAGCCAGATTTTAACAATCGGCTGAGTGCACTTCTACCCCACCTAGAGGGTGAGCTAGTTGCTCTGGCCTCCAATCCCGAACTGGTTGATCAAATAATTGAACTTGTCCACCAGCAACCCAATCTGACAGCCTTGAAATCCCTGCAGAGACTTGGTGATCTTAAAATTTCAGCATCAGGGATTATCACTGCTCATGGGAACCTGGCAGAGCTTGAACAGCTGAGGAGCAACAAAACAGCCAACAGACAAGAGGCCACTGGATTAGCCGATCGAGCCAGGCTGCTCAAATCTTCAATCAACACGGCCGAAACAGAACTGGAGACATTGAAAACGAGGCGAGACCAGCTGAGAAAAGAACTGGAAGCAGTTGAGTCGGCTATCAGTGAGCACGAAATCACCATTTCCACCAGCACGATCGAGCTCTCCCAGAAAAAGAAGGAAATCAGCAGCTTGGCCGTTGCAGGCAGGAAGACATGCCAATGCCTGGACCTGTTGCAGTCCACTGAAACCGAGATCAGCAATTGCTGCGGGCTGGCCATGCGCTCCGTGCTGAACTAGTAGAACTGATCCGATCTTTATTAACTTTGTAACATGATGGGTGTACTGCTTGGCATGTTCTTTTCTATTTGCAACTTTGTCTTCATGCTGTTTCACCACTTTTTGAAAATTTAGCCTGATCTGCCTTTGATTCCATACCTTAATATTGGCTTTGTCCTGTTTTGAATTGACTTTGTTCAGCCTGATACGTTTCTGCATGCGAATCGGCTCTCAGGCTTGCATTGTACCTTAGAATCGATTACTCAGCCTGATCCGTTCTACATACGAATCGGCTTTCGGGCCTGCTTCTTAGCATCGGCTTTGTTCTGCTTTCCTTTAGAATTAACCCCTCAGCCTGATTCACTATGAATCGGCTTGTGGGCACTCACAATAGGATCGGTTAAACAGCCTGACCCAAAAGGCCGATCGGTGTGCGACCATTGATGGCGGCACTTCGTCTCCCTGATCTAGCAATTGTTCCAGATTCAAGAAACGCGGATTAACCGCAACCTAAAATCCGGCGCGTCGTCTCGCTCCCCAAATAAACCGCCTCGGTGCCCATGCTGTCTTATAAATAGTTGGCAGACTTGAGGCACTGTCACACGCCATCGTATCCGTCTCGCCGACCAACTCTTCCGGCCGCCTCCTTGTATCTATTTCGCTTCCGCTCTCTCAATCTTCATCCACGACCATGGCCGGCAATGGAGACCGTGGGAAGCGCCCGACGTCCGAGCCCGCCGACGGCGATGAGATGGAACGGAGCATCCGCCGCATCTGGGCCAGCGTCGCCCGAATCGAGCAGACGTTAGGGTAAGTTCAACCGTCAGCCTACCATCTCCTTGCTGTTTCTGTCTGATTTGTTCTGTTTCCGCAGTCACCAGCCATCTCTCGTCAGCGGCATTGCTGGCTCCTTAGCCGGCCTAAACACCCCTGCCCCCGGTGTTGATCTTCCTCGGGCAGCCCTGGCGGATGGTGACGCTGTTCCTGCAACTGGGACGGCCGCCCCGGAAACCCCCGCCGCTGGTGACGCCGCCGGGCCCTCTGCTCCTGTAAGGTGTCCAATCAGGCGTATGATGCAAGTCAGCGGACGGGGAGTCCATAGCAGGCATCTTATTCGCCCTTTTCGCCAATCTTTAAATCTGGCTAAATCTAGGTGCCTGATCTGATGGTTCCTTTCAGCCAACGTCCCCCGCTCCATCTGCCTTCCGGTGCACCGATCGGTGCCAGTTCCTCGATGCGTCGCACGGCGCCACAACCGAACCTCCATCACGCTCCGGCTCGCAGCACCACCTTCGGAGCAGAATCGAACTCGCAATCATCTTCGAGTTCCCGCGACTCCTACACCACCGCCGACGGCTGCCACTTCCACCATGAGATAGTGCGGTACCGCAATCTCTACTCCGAGGCTACCAAAGAAGCCGGTCGGCTGGATAAGGAGAATGAGGACCAGGCCGTCGCGCTCGTTGCCGCCAGCATCGATTTGGCGGAGGCGCGGGCCAACCTCACGGAGTCGCAGGCCGCCGTGGCAGGTAATCTCTCGCTTTGTCCAATGGCGTGCACGGCGCGTTTTCCAGCACTGACCTTCCTTGTTTATGCAGCCCTGACGGTGCAGCTGCATGAACTGCGCGTGGCTGCGGCGAGTGCCACCAACGTCCTCCGCACGGGGGGCCAAACGCAGGTGGAGCAGCTTGCAGACGTGCACCACCGCGTCCGCCAGGTGGCGATGAGCGGCGTCCGTCATGGTGCCGCGGGAGCTCTGGCCGCCGCCCAGATCAACTCTGACATCGTGCTGGAGAACGTCGAACCGGGGATCCGGGTAGGCCAAGACATGGAGGAGTTCGGCACGCTGATGGCCGCTTTCATTCCTCATGCCGACGGTCTCTCCGTGTCCATCAACGCCGAGGACATGAACCGGGATGGCGTCAATAATCCAAACTAGATTGTATTAGGCATTTTGATGTATATGATACTTCTGAACTCGTTATGCCCAAAACAATCCAATCTGCAAGGCTGTATATTTTGTTTTTATTTTTGCTCTAAAGGCGATGCTTGTCGCATCGGCTGTTACACCCCATCAAGGGTATTTCATTTTTGTGCTAAGGGCGACTCGTTATTACGATGTCGGCCATTTTTGTCCTGAAGGCGACCCGCTTGCACGGCATCGGCTGTTAGAGCTAGATTCACATGAATCGGTTATCACCCCCCAACTGGGATGGTAGGGTAGTATTTCTTCGGATGCTTCCCGTTGATGGATCTGGCGAGTCTCTGTCCTTCTAAATCTTCAAGGATGTAACCATTACCCGAGGCGCATTCAACCACACGATACGGACCTTCCCAGTTTGGCGACCACTTACCGAATCGGCTATCTTTCGTACCAATAGGCAGAATAACTTTCCATACTAGCTCTGATTTGGTGAAGCTCTTGCTTCTTACCTTAGTGTTGTAATACTTGGCCACCCGTACCTTGTTCTTTTCAATGTATTCCAAAGCCCTAAGCCGATGGCAGTGCAAATCTTCTAAACTGTCCATCATAATGTCTTTGTATTCACCGGCTGTAAGCTTGTTTTGCAACGTTACGCGCCGCGTCTCAGACTGAATTTCCCACGGCAAGACAGCAGCGTGTCCATAGACTAGCTCATAAGGTGAAGCCTTGATCGATCCATGCTGTGCCATGCGATATGCCCATAGCGCCTCGCTCAGATGCAAATACCATTTTCTAGGGTTCTGCTCAATCTTTTTCTTGATGACCTTGATCAAAATTTTATTGGAGGCTTCTGCTTGTCCGTTGGCTTGGGCATAATACGGCGATGAATTATGAATCTTGATGCCCATGTCGTCGGCAAAGGTCATAAACTCCTCTGAAGTGAACATTGTCCCCTGATCGGTCGTGATCATCTGAGGTATGCCAAACCTGTAAATAATGTGCTCCTTTATAAATTCGATCACGTCAGCTGAAGTGGCGTTCCTCAAAGGAATGGCTTCTACCCACTTGGTGAAGTAATCAGTCACCACCAGGATCTATTTGTGACCCTTACTCGATGGTGGGTAGATTTGGCCGATTAGATCAATACCCCATCCTCTAAACGGCCATGGCTTGATTATATGATTCATAGCAAGGCTGGAGACTTTTGTATATTTCCGAACTTCTGGCATTCTTGACACCCTTTATAATATTTGAAACAATCTTCCAGCATCGTAGGCCAATAGTAACCAGTCCTCCTGATGATCCACTTCATCTTGTGAGCCGATTGGTGTGCACCGCAGACTCCATCGTGTACCTCGCTCATCAGCTTCACCGATTCCTCTGTCCCCAGGCATTTGAGCAGCACTCCTTCAACAGTCTTGTAATACAACTGACCGTCCAGCAAAACATACTTGGAGGCTTTGTACCTTAGTTTTCTGTTGACTCGTTGTGAAGGATTTGACAGGTAACCTGCTATCTCGCCTCTCCAGTCATCAGCTGATTGCTCGTTGTTACAAATCTCTTGCATCGGCCGATAACCCGACGTGTTCTGCGCCAGCCAATTAGCTTCCTGGTTCTGGGCCCTGGGGATGTGACAGAGAGATACCGTCATGAACTTCTTGATGAGAGCCTGGCACTGATCATAATAGCCTCTGAGTATCTCGTCTTTACACTCATACAGGCTGAGCAATTGGTTGATGACTAGTTGTGAATCGCCAAATACTTCAACGGCATCGGCTCTTGCTTCATGCAGAAGCTGAAAACCTTTCCACATGGCTTCATATTCAACCTGATTGTTTGTGACAATCGGCCCGATCTGGAAAGCATACTCAAAACGCACACCCCGCGGTGAAATGAGCACTACTCCGGCGCCACCACCTTGCTTGCACGAAGAGCCGTCAAAGAACATAGTCCATGGCGCTATATCCGCTACATTAGTGGATCCTCCGTGATGCTGTGTGATAAAATCGGCTATAGCCTGGCCTTTGACTGCCTTAGCCGATTCGAACCTCAAGTCAAACTCTGAGAGCGCCAAGATCCATTTGCCAATCCGACCATTTAAAATTGGCATCCAAAGCATGTGCTTGATGACATCCTCCTTGGACACCACCACACACTCCGAGGCAAGCAGGTAGTGCCTCAACTTGGTGCACGAATAGAATAGACACAAGCACAACTTCTCGGTCGGTGTATATCTTGTCTCAGGGTCAAGGAGCCGCCTGCTCAGGTAGAAAACTGCTCTCTCCTTCCCTTTGAACTCTTGAAAAAGGGCCGATCCAATAGTATGGCTTTCGGCCGTCACGTACAACTTAAAAGGCTTCCCTGTCCGTGGCGGTACTAAGACAGGTGGAGTTTTCATGTATTCTCTGATTTCGTCAAAAGCCTTCAGTTGCACGTCACCCTATTTGAACTCTTGATCATTATTGAGGTTCAACAATGGCGAGAACGGCAGCACCTTCTCTGATAAGTTGGCGATGAACCTTCTGATAAAGTTAATCTTACCGAGCAAAGATTGCAATTCCTTCTTGTTAGTTGAAGGTACAAGTTCATCGATCGCTTTCTTGCTCTTGCTGCCGATCTCTATCCCTTTACGGTGGACCATGAATCCCAAGAATTCGCCAGCCGACACGCCGAATGCACACTTGTTAGGATTCATCTTCAAACCATGTCTCCTTGTGCACTCCAGAGTGGCTCTCAAATCGGCCAGGTGATCTTTATAGCTCTTGGATTTCACCACCACGTCATCTATATAGATTTCAACGATTTTGCCGATCAACTTGTGAAATATGTAATTCATAGCTCTCTGATAAGTTGCACCGGCATTCTTCAAACCAAATGTCATGACCACCCATTCAAACAAACCAAGCTCCCCAGGACACCTAAAAGAAGTATTCGGCATGTCTTCATCAGCCATAAAAATTTGATTATAACCAGCATTGCCATCCATGAAGCTAATAAGCTGGTGCCCAGCAGCCGAGTCTACCAACATATCGGCTATTGGCATAGGGTAACCATCCATCGGTGTAGCTCTATTTAAATCCCTGAAGTCAATGCAGACTCGTAATTTACCATTTTTCTTGTACACAGGGACGATGTTCGATATCCATTCGGCATATCGGCATGCTCGAATGAACTTGGCTTCTAACAGTCTCGTGATTTTGGCCTTAATGTCAGGCAGAGCGACCTCTCTAAACCGACGTGGAGGCTGCTTGTATGGCCGAAACCCCGGCTTGATATGTAGCTTATGCTCAACAATGGATTTGTCCAATCCAGGCATCTCATAATATTCCAAGGCGAAGCAATCTTTGTACTCCTTCAGCAGTTGAATTAGCTCCTGCCTGAAATCCGGGTCTAGGTTGGTAGCAATAAACGTCGGCCTTGGCCTGTCGCCAGGTCCAACATCCACTTCTTCGAGCTTGTCGGCCGACGTGAATCCTTGCCCCAACTTACCCTTTGTACCGTCGATCGGGTTCTCCATTTAATAAAAAGACTCAGAGCCGATTGCCCTGATCGGCTGTTGACTCTCATCGCTGACCTTGATGGAGCCTCCTTCCCAAATCTTGCCAGAGAAATAATCATGATCCCCAGCTTCCCAGTACGTGGCATCCGCTGTCGCCACGCCGACCGAGTCATCGGCCGGAACCACTGGTGCATGGTGGATGGCACACAGCAGTTGGCATGCGTCTGAGTAACAAGCTATAAGCGCCCTTACTGTCGATCACGAAAAAGGTGGTAAGCAGTGTCTTCTTGCCCACTGTCAGCTCAACGTTAATTGCCCCCCGAGTGTTGGAAGAATTGCTCCCGAAATCCTTGAGCATCAGATCAGTTTCTATCAGATCATCGGGACCCTTACCTAGCTTGCGGAATGTGGTGTAGGGCATGAGATTGACCGTGGTGCCGCCGTCCACCAGCATCTTCGTCATGGGCATACCGTCAACATAACCTTTGAGGTAGAGGGCTTTCAGATGTCGATTCTTGGCCGGCTTGTCAAAAGTAGCTTGCTGTGCAAGCAGTAACTTGGCCACTCCTTCTGATCCTGAGTCATCTGAGTCGGAATTGGTATCGTACTTCCTGGCTCTGAACTCTGCAGGTAGCACAAACACCATCTGTGCATCGGCTACAACTTTTCCATTACTTTGTGAAGGCTTTTCGCGCCACACCTGCTTGGCGCGCCCCTCAGCCTGGAGCTCCCTGTTCCTGAGCCGCTGCACCCAGCGCCTTTGGCTTTTAGTTAGATCTCCCGGGCACCATTGGTTCTCCTGCCAAACCGGCTGTCAGAGTTCAACCACCGCCCCATCAAGCCGATCGCGCAGGTCCCTTTTTTCATGCCGATCCCGCGGGCTATGGGGGCTCCCTAGCCTCTGGTGCACGGACCGGCGGTTGACCTGGGACTGCCTGTACTCTCGGTACTGATCGCTGCACTCTGGACAGTTGCGCAGCATTGGCAGCCTCAAGCCTTCGTTCTAGCAGTGTCGGAAGAACGGGCAATGCCAGTGATCCTCCTCACCTTCCCGGTGGCGAGCCATTTCTTCGTGATAGCGCGCCTCTTCTTCCTCGCGGAGCCACCTGCGGTACTCCTCCTCTTCACGCTGCAGCTGCCTCTGATGGTACTTCTCTTTCTGTCGCCGCCACTTATTCAGGAGATGCTGGTGTGTGGGCCTCCTGCTCTTGGTGCCGCTGGACTCTCCCTTCTCCGGCTGCCTCTGATTTTGCTCCCTTCTTTCCTTGATCAACGCCAGCTCCTCAGCTGTGATCTGCACATCAGTATCAACCGAGGAGTCCTTCTTGGCTCGTTCGGAGGTTAACACCTTTACTTTGGTCGGGGGGTTTGCGATCTGGACCATGTTCTGCCCCTTCGGGAATGGGAATTTGTCGATCTTCATCTTCCCCTTAGGAGGGGCCTCAAATTTCAACAGGCCGCGCCTAATGGCATTCTGGATTGCTGCTTTGAAATTGCGGCAGTTGTTTGAGGAGTGCGAGGTGAGGCCGTGGTACTGGCAGAACGGTTTCCCCAGCAAATCTTCAGGAGACGGCTTGACGTAGTCAGCCGGAAAGGTGATGTGGCCCGCGCTAACTAACAGGTCGAAGAGCATGTCCAGCTTGCGCGTGTCAAAGTCGTATTGATCCTCCGCGCTCCAACCCTTCGGCACGGCCATGGGCTTTGTACCCCATTTGAGCTCAACAGCAGCCACTTCTTCATTCTCCCCATCCTCTGAGTCGGAATTACAGACGTAAGCCGACTGCTTCTATTTCGATTCCTTCTTGAAGCTCTGGGCCTGCTGTTCTAATGCGGCCACCCTCTGCATCACTTCGCTGATGCTGTTGAAGTTGGTGCCCACCAGCTTCTCTTGGACGTGTGGGAGCAGCCCACTGACCACTATCTTGGCGAGCTGTTTGTCGTTCAGGTTCAAAGAGTAGCACATGTTCCTGGTTTCCCTGAATCGCCTGATGAAAGCCGATACAAGTTCATTCGGCTTTTGGCGTATGTTGGTGAGATCTGTGATGTCTTTCTCCCCGGTGCCAGAGAAGAAGTAATTATGGAACTTGGTCTCCAGATCTTCCCAACCTTGAATCGAACCAGGCTCCATGGACGCGAACCAGCTAAACGCCAGCCCTGTCAGTGATAGCGAAAGAGCCGGACCCTGTGAGCTACCTCATATGAAGCTTCGTCGAGCTGGGTCAGGTAGCGGCTAATGTGTTCCATGGTGGTGATGTCGTCCTGCCCACTGAACTTGGAGAAGTCGGCCAAGCGATACCTGGGCGGCAATGTCACTCGGTCGTACTACTCGGGGTAAGGACGTCTGTACTTGATTCCAGTCCCGGTCTTCGGCTGCAAACCTGTAACAACCCTAAAAATCCACACAACCTAAAAATCCCAACCAATTAAAATTTTTCATTTATTTATTGTGAAAACCCATTTTTCTTGTGCAAGCATATAGGTTTCATTATGAATTTGGTAATAAAGGAGTATAGCTTGCATTTTAATTCCATTCACATAGAATAATAACTTATGCATCACATTTGGGATTTATTGCAATTTATGTTTGTAATTACTCAATATTTAAAATGGGTAATATATGTATTTATACACTTAAGAGAAAATAGAAAAAGAAGAGAGGAAGAAGGAAACCAGCCTGTAGGCCCACGTTGCGGCCCGGCAACGCGCGCGCGACCGGCACACACGCGCTCACGCTCGCGCTCGCTGCCAACCCGGGCCCGCATGTCAGCCGCCTTCCCCTTCCACTGTTTCTCTTCCTCACGAAGGCGACGCGCCTGCCGGGGGTGTCACGCAAATGGCGTGACCGACAGCGCCACGCATGGCAGAGCCCTGACCCCGCTGTTCCCCTCCTGTCCCCTCCTTTCTTGGCCGCCAAGCGAACCCGCACCCATCCGGAGCCCTAGATCCACTCGAGCCACGGCCCTTCGATCGGTCGAGCGCGATCAGGACCGTTCGCCATTGGAGCTGGCCAAGCTCGCCTATAAATTGGAGCACCCGAGGAGCCCTAGCCCATTCCCATTCGCAGCCGCCACGCTGCGGCTCCACAAGCCACCGCACCCCACCGCATAGCCGAGAGAGAGGGAGAAGGGCGGAGCAGAGGAGGAGGAGCTGCCGGAGCGCGCCGAGCCGGACACGGAGGAGAAGCCGGAGCCCCGTCGTGGTTCGGCACGGCACTGCGTACGCTCTGCACGGCTCCGACTCGCCACTGCATCGCCATCCTATCTTCACCAACACCGCGGTGAGCCACCCGAGCACCTTGCCAACCTCGCCGTGCTTTCGGCCATGGCGCTCGGCTTCACGAGCGCCTAGGCCACGGGTCGATTCCGACCCTAGAACACCGCGCACACACACACAAGACCTGCCAAGCCAAACGGGTGACGCGCATATACACTGGAGTGACTTCGACGGGCACCGCAGTCATGGGCGTTCGGAGTGCCGCCGTCTCGACGGCGTTCCCGAGCACCTGAGCCAGTAGCATCGTCTTGCCACCCATCGGCACGACCACTAGCTCCACGGGCACGACGGACTAGCTTGAATCGCAAAGACCGACCATCCATGGCCCCGGAGCGCAGCACGACGCGCTCGCGGGAAGACGTGCTCGCCATGGCATATTCTGGCGCAGCGAAGTCCGTTCAGGGTCTAGCTGAGTATCTCGCGCGGTAGGAGGGAGCCAAGATGGTACACCGGGACCTCGCGAACGAACCCGCCTCGCGGGATTGAAGCCGGAACCACCTGAATCGCCTTGGCCGCGTGTGCCGCGACCTTACCGGAGCGCCGCCGCGAGCCGTCACCAAAAGAAGGCCATGCCATGGCTAAAGTTCGCCACTAGAGTGTTGTATGCCTCTCTGGCCTCACCAATTTGACAAGACCGCATTCGATTGAACCAAGACATGGTCGTAGCCGCGTTGCCGCCTTCCGCCGTCGTCGGCGACACGCCGCCGCCACAACCGAGCACCTTGGGAATCTCGGTAGCCAAAATTGGTAGTTGGTATACCATCGCCATAGACCCTGGAGGCGTATACATCTCCTAGAAGACCTCCTTAGCCCCGCCGGAACCTCCCAGTCGCGGCGACATCGCCGCCGATGACCGGAGCATCTCAATACCGCGACCCGCTAGCGTGACCACCAACTCACCGACCACCTCGGACAAGCTTAGTTGCGGAAGATCGAACCTCCATAGCCCGGAACACTAAGAAGTGCGTTCTCGGGGAAACGTGATCGCCGCCGACACGTTCCGCCTCGCCTAAAATCCGTTCCGAGTACCCCCGATTGCCTCGCGCTGCGGAGAGAGGCCGACGAGGTTTGCCAAGTCTGCCTCAGCACCGCCGCGTAGATAGCCGAGCCCCGAATCATGTCTGTCGCCTTGGCTACGTGCGCCTCCACCTCGTCGGAGAACCGCCGTATGCCGAGGGAGAGAAGGAGGCCATACCACGAACCCGCTACCATCTGGTCGGACGACTGTCTGAGCACGCCAATTGGGGAAAGCCGAGCCCTGTCTTGCCGAAATATGGTCATCGCCGCCCTGTCATCGTCCGCCGCACCGGAGAGACACCGCCGCCTTGAACAGACGCCCTGGAACCCTGCTAGCACCAAATCTCCGATTCGCCCGAGCCTCCCCGGGAGAGCTCGGGAGAGCGGCACCCTCGGCGCACCAAATCTCCGATTCGCCCGAGCCTCCCCAGGAGAGCTCGGGAGAGCGGCACCCTCGGCGCCCGACTGTCCGATTCGCCCGAGCTACGCCGAGGTACGCCGAGGAACGCCGAGGTACGCCGAGCTCCGCCAAGCCCCGCCGAGCTACGCCGAGCCCCGCCGAGCTACGCCGAGCTCCGTCGAGCTACGCCGAGCCCCGCCAAGCCCCGCCGAGCTACGCCGAGCTCCGCCGAGCTACCCCCGACCACCGCCGAACTACGCCGAGCTCCGCCGAGCTACGCCCGACCACCACCGAGCTCCGCCGAGCTCCGCAGAGCTACGCCGACGCCAGCGACTCTCTGGGAACCAGCATCGAACACCTGGTGGGCGACCATCGAGTCTGTGTTCTGATGAGGCGCCACATGCCGCACTACTGGACCCGCGCGCCACGTGGACCAATCCTGAGCTGCCCCCGATTAACCGACCAATTTTCCCATTTTCAGAAAATAGGATAATCTTCGGAAATTCATAACTTATTCATTCGAAGTCCAAAAATTGCGCACCATATATCAAAATTCTCAGAAAAATGAGATCTACAATCTAAGACTATGTTTGTGTGCATTTGGCTCTTTATTTTATTGGATTTTTTGAAATACTCTATAGGAGTCGCTGACGCGACTATTTCGTGTTCGATTTCAGAGCCGGAGGAGGATCTGACTAAGGAAGATGACCACGAGTACTTTCAGGAGCTAGGAGACGACTACGAAGGTGCCACGTCCCACCAAATCCTTAGATCCTATTTTCGCATTGCAAATGACATTGTTGCTATTGCTTTATGATTATGCATGGATTGGTTGCATGATAGTATATTTGAATTCCCTGCCTTGATAAGACTATACCCTGCTATCCGCTGTTAGGTTAGCTGCTGCTTAATTTACTGTTACTCTTCCACTACTTACTACTTGCTATATGCTATATGGTGGAATTGGGTCGGTGTATATCTGATTATACCACTGGGAGAGAGTGCTGCGTGCATCTTGGGTGCGTGGTAAGGGTTGATGTCGACCAAGTGGGATGTGAGACAAGCCCGTGGGGCAAGTCGTGCCGGGAGTGCAACCTGGGCATCCCCACGAGAGATACCTGTGGCGGGTAATGACTTATGAGGTGGTTCCGGGATGTGCATTGAAGTCCCGTGAGCGGAGGAGCCGTGATGGCACGGGGAGAGTATCCCCTAAGTGGAGATGGCTGCTTGGTCACAACCTAGGATCTGACTAGTGACCGGAAACATCTGGATTCCCTTGCTACTCACTCGCTTCTGATGGGCGGGAGACGGCTGGACTACTTGGTAGGGCGGTGCCACTACTGCTAGGTTGAGAGGTGATAAGGGTGGACGGTGACGGATGGCAGATTCCCGTACCGTTCTAGATGCGCAGTACCACTGATGGGGCCCGGTACTGCGTCTCCTAGTCTCAGCATGACGGTGTTGGATCCGGAATATCCCAGGGCTGAGTGGTAGGGTGGTACCGACCTAGGCAAGCAAGCACCCGGAATTCTGCCTAGATGATTGTACAGCATCGATGATGGCTAATCTTATGAGTAGTGAAACCTCTGCAGAGTGTATGGTTGATCGATCGATACATAAGCCAACTCGATGGCTATGGACCTTTCCGAATGTTTCTGCAACCACTATTAGATGAGAGCATATTCTTTTCTCTCCCTGGATAACATTTTTCCGGCAGTGTACCCGTTGTGGTAGTGTGCCGCTGAGATAGGCCCGAGAGGGAGTTGGGCCTGTCGAATGAGAGTGAGGTGTGGGTATGTGAGGTGTGGTGATGGGAAAAGGGATGATGGTGTTAACTGGTGATAAAACTTGACTAATTAAACATTGATTACAGCTGCATAGGAAAACCTCAGCCTATAGGTCTGCTTGTATAGCCTTGCATCCACTTTCCACAAAGCAAATGCTGCATAGGTGGGCTCCGTGGCCAGTACAAATCGTACTGATAAATTTGCTGTCAGGTGACGAGAATGAGTACGACTTCGAGAGAGATGATGACAAGGAATAGGGTCGCGTGCTACACTCAAGTTGGCCGTGAAGGATGAATCGCTTCCGCATCTTCCAAAGCTTCTCTGAATGTTGATTCCGCCAATGTGACGATGTAATAAATGTTTATGTAAGACTTAATTACCGTTGTATGGATCCTGGTGTCAACTGAGATATGGGTAATTTTATGGATTGTCCCAAGCAATCTGTTGAATTACAATTTGAGCCTGTGGATTTTCCTTCGCGGAAATCGAGGTCATTTCAGTTGGTATCGGAGCCATACTTGACTGTAGGACGAGACCCATAGAAAATGGACGTTAGAATAGGAAGCCAGACTCTCTTTCGGTTATATTACCGACCTTGCATTCACTTTTTATGCAATGGCTTATCTAATACAAGGACCTGCTAATCCGTTTCTTGAAAAAAAAATTGCAGATGACCAGCCTTGGACCACCACTTCGTCCACTGCGCGATGGCACTATTGAGATCCCGATCAAATGGCTATTGACCTTATGCACCAGAAGCTTATGGGACCCTGCGTAGCCCTTAGACTAGTGATACCATGAGTTGTCCTGTCATTGGCTATCTGCGCATAGCACGATCTTCTTAGCAGCTAGGAACATCCTTTATATAACAATAACCATGTGATGAGTGACATTTGGATCTTATGCTTCTTATGGATCTCTATGCTTCTTTGGTTGAGTGTAGGATAGCATGAAAAATGTTTTAATTCATTTAAATCGGTGAAAACATCTAACTCCTACTTAAACCACTACAAGATTATTACTGCACTGAGCACGTACCTAATAACTTTAGATGTCAATGAGACGTTCCGCGCGCCTGGAGAACCGCCAGGCCTCCCCCGCACCTGCGCCAGGACGCGGGCGTGGTCGCAACCGTGGACGCCCAGCTGGCAGGCGAGCTGGAGTTAACTTGGAAGAAGAGCTGCGCCGGGCAAAGGATGCACCGCCGGTGAACGATCCGCCATCACAGGGCGAGAATGTGCCTCCGCCACCGCCGCCGCCGCCGCCACCAACGTTGGCGGAAGTAATGGCACAGCAGACCCAGCTGCTGAATGCCATAGCAACTGGGATGAACAGGCACCATGGGCCACCCCAGAATGACTTCCAAAGGAAACTGGAGGGTTTCCTGAAGCTGAGGCCACCCACCTTCGACGGGACCGACAGCGATCCCCTCGCTGCCGACGATTGGCTTAAAGAGATGGAGAAGAAGCTGGACCTGACCACTTGCTCCGACGAGGAGTGTGTTGGGATTGCTAGCCACCAGCTGACCGGTGCTGCATGAGCATGGTGGGACAACTACACCAGCGCTCACGAGGACCCAGCCCGCATTGACTGGGATGAGTTCACCGAGGCTTTCCGTGACCACCACATTCCTGAGGGAGTCATGGAGGCCAAGGAAAACGAGTTTCGCAACATCTCCCAGGGAGCTGACCGGATCCACGAGTACACCACCCGCTTCAATTGCTTGCTCCGCTACACACTTGCGTCTTGCGTGAGTTCCGAGAAGGAAAAGATGTACTACTACAGGAAGGGACTTCAGACCAAGATCAGGTTGGCTCTGTCAGGGAACAAGAGCTACACTCTGCGTGAGCTAATTGACCGCTGTATTGAGATCGAGAAGGATCGCATAGAAGCACGTCTGGAGTTTGAGGCCCAGAACAAGGGAAAGAAGCGCCGCTCTGAGGGACCCGCTCGCACTGCTCCACCCTAGAGACAGCGAACGGGTGCACCCCCGCCTTTCCGGACTCACCAGGGACCTTCTCCGGGAACGAGCCATGGTGGTACCAACAACAGCAACTACCACCGCCCCGCTCAGACCTACCCTGCGCCGACTCGAGCTGTGCAGAACACACCCGTCCCGGCTACCAACACACCGAGGACAAGCAACTGGAAGGCTCCTGCGACAACCGCAGCAGGCAGTGCGCCCTTCACTTGCTTCGGGTGCGGAAAGCCTGGACATCGTGTGGCTGTGTGCCCCGACCTCAACCGTGCACCAGCAGCTACACAGGGCACACCAAACCGGGGATCTGCTACCTGAGAAAGACTGAACCACATGACCGCTGAGGAAGCTGAAGCTGCACCTGATGCTGTGTACGGTACGTTCCTAGTTCAGGGTAACATGGCTACAGTTCTGTTCGATTCGGGAGCTACATGTTCATACATTTCATCTGCATATGCACGAAAGCATAACATACCTGTAACCCCGAGAGCAAACCCCATCCTAACTAGCTCACCCTTAGGAACCTTCAGAAGCGTTCACATATGTAGGGGAGTGATAATCACAATCGAGGGACTTGACTTCCGAGCTGACCTAACCCTTCTATCCTCCAATAGCTTAGATGTCATCTTAGGCATGGACTGGCTAACCAAACACCAGGGAGTGATATCTTGTTCACCTAGATATGTTCAGGTAACCCTTGGGGAACAGCTGTCCGATGTGTACCCTAAACCGAGAGAGTCCAAGCCCTCCTATGTGCCCTGGAGACTAAAGCAGATAAGACAGAGCTGACATTCAGAGATGTGCCAGTGGTCTGTGAGTTCAATGACGTATTTCCAGAGGAGTTGCCAGGAATGCCACCAGATAGAGACGTGGAGTTTGTTATAGAGCTGATGCTAGGGACTGCACTGATTGCCAAAAGACCCTACAGAATGTCGGCTGATGAGTTGAAGGAACTCAAGAAGCAGCTGGGAGAATTACTGGAGAAGGGCTTCATTAGGCCTAGTGCTTCGCCCTGGGGATCTCCCGTTTTGTTTGTCAAGAAGAAGGATGGCACGATGAGGATGTGCATTGACTACCGGAATCTGAATGCGGTCACAGTCAAGAATAAGTACCCACTGCCCCGCATCGATGATCTGTTAGATCAACTGAGTAAGGCCAAGTACTTCTCAAAGATCGATCTCCGATCAGGGTACCATCAGATGAAGATCAGGGAAGAGGATATCCCGAAGACAGCATTTCACTAGATATGGACAGTATGAGTGCACAGTAGTCTCATTTGGACTCACTAATGCTCCAGCATACTTCATGAACATGATGAACAAGATCTTCATGAATGAGCTAGATAAGTTTGTGGTGGTATTCATTGATGATATATTGGTTTATTCAGCCACAAAAGAGGAACATGAACATCATCTGAGGACCGTATTGGAGAGGTTGTCTCGCAACCAGCTATACGCCAAATTCTCCAAGTGCGAATTCTGGCTTGAGGAAGTTGCTTTTCTTGGACACGTACTGTCAGGAGAAGGAGTCGCGGTAGACCCAGCCAAGATTGAAGCTGTGAAAGAGTGGGAACAACCCTGTAATGTGTCAGAAATCAGAAGCTTTTTGGGACTTGCAGGATACTATCGCAGATTTATTGAGAACTTCTCCAAGATTACAAGACCCATGACTAACTTGCTGAAGAAAGAGAACAAGTTTATATGGACTCCTGAATGTGAGAAAAGTTTCCAGACCTTGAAGGAGAAGCTCACTACTACACCTGTACTAGCCCTACCCGACATTCACAAAGATTTTATTGTATATTGTGACGCCTCTCGGCAAGGTTTGGGCTGTGTACTAATGCAAGAAGGAAGAGTGATAGCTTATGCCTCAAGACAGTTGAAGGAACATGAGCAGCGATACCCGACTCATGACCTAGAACTTGCAGCCGTGGTACATGCACTCAAGATTTGGAGACACTATCTAATAAGCAACAAGTGTGACATCTACACTGATCACAAGAGCCTGAAGTACTTCTTCACACAAGAAGATCTGAATATGAGGCAGCGCAGATGGCTAGAACTCATCAAGGACTATGATCTTGAGATCCATTACCACCCAGGAAAGGCTAATGTTGTCGCTGATGCACTTAGCCGCAAAAGCTACTGCCATACCCTCATCACCAAGTCTATGCCGTCTGAGCTCAGGAGAGAGTTTGACGCGTTCCAGCTCGAGGTAATCTCCTATGGCATGCTAAATGAGCTTCGCGTCGAGTACAATCTCACCTCACGGATCCGTGAAGCGCAAAAGAACTGTCCTGAGATAGACTATATCCGTGGTTTGATGAAGCTGGGAAGAGGCCCCGAATACCGAGAAGATGAGCAGGGAACTGTATGGTACAAAGATAGAATCTGCGTACCGACGGATTCAGCGATACGAGAAGAGATTCTGTCAGAAGGGCATGACTCCAAATATTGCATTCACCCAGGGTCAGCCAAGATGTACCATGATCTAAGGAAGCACTTCTGGTGGGAGAATATGAAGGCAGACATTGCAGGGCATGTAGCCCGATGTGACACTTGCAGCAGAATCAAGGCCGAACATCAACGACCAGCTGGCCTACTACAACCCCTCGCAATTCCAAAATGGAAATGGGAATGCATTTCGATGGATTTTATCGTTGGGTTACCCCGCACCGAGAAGAAACACGATTCGATTTGGGTGATAGTCGACCGTTTGACCAAAGTCGCTCACTTCATTCCCATCAGCATTGGCTACGAGGCCGAACGGCTGGCGGATTTATACATAACCCACATTCTGAGACTACACGGGGCACCCACAAGCATAATATCTGATCGAGGCTCACAATTCACGTCTCGATTCTGGCAGGCCTTGCACAAATCCATCGGAACCAAGCTGGACTATTGCACGGCTTATCACCCACAGACTGACGGTCAAACAGAAAGAGTGAACCAAATTCTCGAAGATATGCTCCGAGCTTGTGTGATAAAATACAAGACCAATTGGGAAAGCTGCTTACCCCATGCTGAATTCTCGTACAACAACAGCTATCAAACAAGCCTCAAGATGTCACCGTTTGAGGCATTGTATGGGAGACCCTGCAGGACCCCGCTAATGTGGTCAGAACCCGGAGAGAGGGCCTTCTTTGGCCCTGCTAAGATTGTAGAAGCAGAGGAAGGCGTAGCACAGGTCAGAGAAAATTGGAGAATTGCACAGAGTAGGCAAAAGAGCTATGCAGATAGAAGACGTAGAGAGCTTGAGTTCAAGGTTGGGGATTATGTCTACCTCAAGGTATCTCCACTTCGTGGCACCGTCAGATTCCACATAAAAGGGAAATTGGCACCAAGATATGTTGGGCCATACAAGATCTGTAAAAGGGTTGGAAAGCTTGGTTACAAGCTGGAACTACCGGAGGAATTATCTGGAGTACACCCCGTGTTCCATGTCTCGCAATTAAGGAAGTGTTTGAAGCTTCCCGAGGAGCAAGTTCCTACGGATGCATTAGACCTGCAAGACACCCTTGAATACAAGGAACATCCGATCAAGATCTTGGCACAGGATACAAAGGAGACTCGAAACAAAACCATTCCGATGTGCAAGATACAATGGAGCAATCACACTGAAAGGGAAGCTACGTGGGAGAAAGAATCGGACTTGCGGATTATGTTTCCTTACCTTTTCGATGGGTACGTTATCTCTGAATCTCGAGGTCGAGATCCTAATGAGGGGGGAGGACTGTAACAACCCTAAAAATCCACACAACCTAAAAATCCCAACCAATTAAAATTTTTCATTTATTTATTGTGAAAACCCATTTTTCTTGTGCAAGCATATAGGTTTCATTATGAATTTGGTAATAAAGGAGTATAGCTTGCATTTTAATTTCATTCACATAGAATAATAACTTATGCATCACATTTGGGATTTATTGCAATTTATGTTTGTAATTACTCAATATTTAAAATAGGTAATATATGTATTTATACACTTAAGAGAAAATAGAAAAAGAAGAGAGGAAGAAGGAAGCCAGCCTGTCGGCCCACGTTGCGGCCCGGCAATGCACGCGCGACCGGCACACACGCGCTCGCGCTCGCGCTCGCTGCCAACCCGGGCCCGCATGTCAGCCGCCTTCCCCTTCCACTGTTTCTCTTCCTCACGAAGGCGACGCGCCTGCCGGGGGTGTCACGCAAATGGCGTGACCGACAGCGCCACGCATGGCAGAGCCCTGACCCCGCTGTTCCCCTCCTGTCCCCTCCTTTCTTGGCCGCCAAGCGAACCCGCGCCTATCCAGAGCCCTAGATCCACTCGAGCCACGGCCCTTCGATCGGTCGAGCGCGATTAGGACCGTTCGCCATTGGAGCTGGCCAAGCTCTCCTATAAATTGGAGCACCCGAGAAGCCCTAGCCCATTCCCATTCGCAGCCGCCACGCTGCGGCTCCACAAGCCACTGCACCCCACCGCATAGCCGAGAGAGAGGGAGAAGGGCGGAGCAGAGGAGGAGGAGCTGCCGGAGCGCTGCCGCCGCGGAGCGCGCCGAGCCGGACACGGAGGAGAAGCCGGAGCCCCGTCGCGGTTCGGCACGGCACTGCGTACGCTCTGCACGGCTCCGACTCGCCACTGCATCGCCATCCTATCTTCACCAACACCGCGGTGAGCCACCCGAGCACCTTGCCAACCTCGCCGTGCTTTCGGCCATGGCGCTCGGCTTCACGAGCGCGTAGGCCACGGCTCGATTCCGACCCTAGAACACCGCGCACACACACACACAAGACCTGCCAAGCCAAACGGGTGACGCGCATATACACTGGAGTGACTTCGACGGGCACCGCAGTCATGGGCGTTCGGAGTGCCGCCGTCTCGACGGCGTTCCCGAGCACCTGAGCCAGTAGCATCGTCCTGCCACCCATCGGCACGACCACTAGCTCCACGGGCACGACGGACTAGCTTGAATCGCAAAGACCGACCATCCATGGCCCCGGAGCGCAGCACGACGCGCTCGCGGGAAGACGTGCTCGCCATGGCATATTCTGGCACAGCGAAGTCCGTTCAGGGTCTAGCTGAGTATCTCGCGCGGTAGGAGGGAGCCAAGATGGTACACCGGGACCTCGCGAACGAACCCGCCTCGCGGGATTGAAGCCGGAACCACCTGAATCGCCTTGGCCGCGTGCGCCGCGACCTTACCGGAGCGCCGCCGCGAGCCGTCACCAAAAGAAGGCCATGCCATGGCTAAAGTTTGCCACTAGAGTGTTGTATGCCTCTCTGGCCTCACCAATTTGACAAGACCGCATTCGATTGAACCAAGATATGGTCGTAGCCGCGTTGCCGCCTTCCGCCGTCGTCGGCGACACGCCGCCGCCACAACCGAGCACCTTGGGAATCTCGGTAGCCAAAATTGGTAGTTGGTATACCATCGCCATAGACCCTGGAGGCGTATACATCTCCTAGAAGACCTCCTTAGCCCCGCCGGAACCTCCCAGTCGCGGCGACATCGCCGCCGATGACCGGAGCATCTCAATACCGCGACCCGCTAGCGTGACCACCAACTCACCGACCACCTCGGACAAGCTTAGTTGCGGAAGATCGAACCTCCATAGCCCGGAACACCGAGAGGTGCGTTCTCGGGGAAACGTGATCACCGCCGACACGTTCCGCCTCGCCTAAAATCCGTTCCGAGTACCCCCGATCGCCTCGCGCTGCGGAGAGAGGCCGACGAGGTTTGCCAAGTCTACCTCAGCACCACCGCGTAGATAGCCGAGCCCCGAATCATGTCTGTCGCCTTGGCTACGTGCGCCTCCACCTCGTCAGAGAACCGCCGTATGCCGAGGGAGAGAAGGAGGCCATACCACGAACCCGCCACCATCTGGTTGGACGACTGCCTGAGCATGCCAATTGGAGAAAGCCGAGCCCTGTCTTGCCGAAATATGGTCATCGCCGCCCTGTCATCGTCCGCCGCACCGGAGAGACACCGCCGCCTTGAACAGACGCCCTGGAACCCTGCTAGCACCAAATCTCCGATTCGCCCGAGCCTCCCCGGGAGAGCTCGGGAGAGCGGCACCCTCGGCGCACCAAATCTCCGATTCGCCCGAGCCTCCCCGGGAGAGCGGCACCCTCGGCGCCCGAATGTCCGATTCGCCCGAGCTACGCCGAGGTACGCCGAGGAACGCCGAGGTACGCCGAGCTCCGCCAAGCCCCGCCGAGCTCCGCTGAGCCCCGCCGAGCTACGCCGAACTCCGTCGAGCTACGCCGAGCCACGCCGAGCCCCGCCGAGCTACGCCGAGCTATGCCGAGCTACGCCGAGCTCCGCCGAGCTACCCCCGACCACCGCCGAACTACGCCGAGCTCCGCCGAGCTACCCCCGACCACCGCCGAGCTCCGCAGAGCTACGCCGAGCTACGCCGACGCCAGCGACTCTCTGGGAACCAGCATCGAACACCTGGTGGGCGACCATCGGGTCTGTGTTCTGATGAGGCGCCACATGCCGCACTACTGGACCCGCGCGCCACGTGGACCAATCCCGAGCTGCCCCTGATTAACCGACCAATTTTTCCATTTTCAGAAAATGGGATAATCTTCGGAAATTCATAACTTATTCATTCGAAGTCCAAAAATTGCGCACCATATATCAAAATTCTCAGAAAAATGAGATCTACAATCTAAGACTATGTTTGTGTGCATTTGGCTCTTTATTTTATTGGATTTTTCTGAAATACTCTATAGGAGTCGCTGCTAGGTTAGCTGCTGCTTAATTTACTGTTACTCTTCCACTACTTACTACTTGCTATATGCTATATGGTGGAATTGGGTCGGTGTATATCTGATTATACCACTGGGAGAGAGTGCTGCGTGCGTCTTGGGTGCGTGGTAAGGGTTGATGTCGACCAAGTGGGATGTGAGACAAGCCCGTGGGGCAAGTCGTGCCGGGGGTGCAACCTGGGCATCCCCATGAGAGATACCTGTGGCGGGTAATGACTTATGAGGTGGTTCCGGGATGTGCATTGAAGTCCCGTGAGCGGAGGTGCCGTGATGGCACGGGGAGAGTATCTCCTAAGTGGAGATGCCTGCTTGGTCACAACCTAGGATCTGACTAGTGACCGGAAACATCTGGATTCCCTTGCTACTCACTCGCTTCTGATGGGCGGGAGACGGCTGGACTACTTGGTAGGGCGGTGCCACTACTGCTAGGTTGAGAGGTGATAAGGGTGGACGGTGACGGATGGCAGATTCCTGTACCGTTCTAGATGCGCCCGGAATATCCCAGGGCTGAGTGGTAGGGTGGTACCGACCTAGGCAAGCAAGCACCCGGAATTCTGCCTAGATGATTGTACAGCATCGATGATGGCTAATCTAGTGAGTAGTGAAACCTCTGCAGAGTGTATGGTTGATCGATCGATACATAAGCCAACTCGATGGCTATGGACCTTTCCGAATGTTTCTGCAACCACTATTAGATGAGAGCATATTCTTTTCTCCCCTGGATAACATTTTTCCGGCAGTGTACCCGTTGTGGTAGTGTGCCGCTGAGATAGGCCCGAGAGGGGGTTGGGCCTGTCGAATGAGAGTGAGGTGTGGGTATGTGAGGTGTGGTGATGGGAAAAGGGATGATGGTGTTAACTGGTGATAAAACTTGACTAATTAAACATTGATTACAGCTGCATAGGAAAACCTCAGCCTATAGGTCTGCTTGTATAGCCTTGCATCCACTTTCCACAAAGCAAATGCTGCATAGGTGGGCTCCGTGGCCAGTACAAATCGTACTGATAAATTTGCTGTCAGGTGACGAGAATGAGTACGACTTCGAGGGAGATGATGACGAGGAATAGGGTCGCGTGCTACACTCAAGTTGGCCGTGAAGGATGAATCGCTTCCGCATCTTCTAAAGCTTCTCTGAATGTTGATTCCGCCAATGTGGCGATGTAATAAATGTTTATGTAAGACTTAATTACCGTTGTATGGATCCTGGTGTCAACTGAGATATGGGTAATTTCATGGATTGTCCCAAGCAATCTGTTGAATTACAATTTGAGCCTGTGGATTTCCCTTCGCGGAAATCGAGGTCGTTTCAAAACCGAACGTATCACGGAGCATGGCACTCATCTGCTCCAGCAGCTGATTGTTGGGCGTCTGGGCGTACCCCGGATGCGGCCCTGCCTGAAAGTCTTGATATGTAATCCCCTCGTGGTATCCAAGAGTGGGGTTGGCCGTGTCTGCCGCCGGCGTATTTCTAGCCGCCGGGTTCACCGCTGATGAGTTCATTGAGTTCACCGTCTGCCCGGTGGCCTGCATGAAAGCGGCGATCTCCTCTGGAGTGTGATCTTTGTATAATCTGGGAGAAGCTGCTATTTTTTGAGCCAAACCGGCCACCGTGGCACCTTGCACTGGCACTTTCGGCTGGCTCGGCTGTTGCGGTGAGGAATTGGAGGTCCCAGCCGCTGCTTTTGGATCTGCGTCTTCTGCGGGTATGTTGAAGTAAAATGGACCCAAAGACTCCCAATCCTACCGCTTAAGAACGGTCTTCATGATGTTATAGAATGTCTGCAGGAAGGATTTGTGGTGGTGGCCGACTGCTGAATAGGCGGCCTCCCAGATCGCTTCTTCCAGCATCTGTTTGAGGTCGGCCTTACACTCCTCTTCAGATTTATCGGAATGGCCATCCATGATCCACTTTGGGAATGCATTCTTCTTCACTATGGAGCCGTCACGCTGCTTGCTGAATGAAAGCAGGCAAGCATCAGCAAATTCCTCAACGATCTTGTTCAGCACTACCGCGTCCTCCTCGTTGAGATCTTCGATCCTGACCCTGAGGACACCGTCATCCTTGGAGGAGCTGTCTGCCGCGGTCTTCCCTTTTGCCATGGTCTTCAGTGAATTGTCCCACCGGGCGTGCCAAAAAGTGTGTTGGCGCAAAAAGTGGTTCCCTAAGCCCAACACACCAGCGAAACCGGAAACGACCCTTGAAGGCAGTAGAGCTCTCGCAGATCCAGGTAGCTTCGAACCCAGTCTGAGAGTGTCGATAACACCCAAGCGTGCCAGTCAATTTGACCTGCAATTGACAAGGAAACAGATATAATCAGTAACTCAAGGCGGAACCAACTGGTGAGTCCAGATAGTTCTAACTATACGGCTCAAAGAGCCAGTATAATCGGAGATCGACTAGAAAGCCGATTCCGTCATGTTATGAACCGATAGTATAATAATGAAGTAAAACGGCTATCAGGATACTCATATGAAGATAATAACATGCTAGCCGATCCAATTCAGTTAATGTGTATAAAAGAAAATAGATCATGTATACAGACCTAATCCGTACATCAAACAAGCAGAGATCGGCTAAAGCTGGTCTAGAAGGCCGGCGGCTTTAGTAAATCCTCTTCGCTAAGTTCACCAAGTCTGCGTTCACCTGGTCTAACGGCCAGCGGGCTTCAACAAATCCAGCAAACAAAGCTAGATCGTTTGATATCCAAATAAGTCTATATACACGATCTATTCGTGAAAGCATAACTGAATCGGCTCTTTAGCCGATGCAAGGTCCATGAAGCACGAACGAATGCTATCGTAGTCATAAACAGACCTCAAATTAAAGCAAGTCTAATCTAACAACACTTGTTTAGGTTAAACCTGTTCTACTGGATGACACTCAGCTTAACTTAAACAAGGACACAAAAATAAGACTTACGATAACCTCAGAACTACTTATGTCTTGACTAGCATCGAACGCACAACATGTAATGAACAAGATTGATAGGGAATTAGCCGATATAAGCATGGAACCGATCATCATGGTAACATAAGCACAAGAAAGTATAAACGACAATCAGATTCAAGTGAATCTAAGGCCAAATCTATCAATCTTGATCGGGCAGAGAGATGTTATATTGGTAAATAAACAATAAACAACAAATAACATCTTGATAACTTAATGAATCTAACTAAATTGCCATATTTAGCTAGAGCCGATAACTAATCCATGCGTGCAAACCATCTTAATCTATAGCCTGTCCACCGGATGACGTTAACTAATAGATTAATCAAGCAAACAAACACGAATTGATAACTAATCCGTGCGTGAAAACCGTCCTATCTGCATCTCGTCCACCGGATGAAGGTTAACACAGATTGATCGGGTAAACCAGCGTGAATCATCCTTGACTCACTGTGCTTCCCACGTCCACCGGATGACGCCAAAGAAACAGAGCTTAGCAAGGACCCTGGTCCGCCATGCTTCCACGTCCACTGGATGACGCTAAAAAGACATAGTTTAACAGAGGGTTGACGATACTTACAAGCAAGCTTGCATCCACCGGATGACACTCAGCCTGGATGAAGTAACTCACCGGACTCGACTGACTCTAGGGTTTCTTGGCCGGAGCCGAAAGTTGTGTTGTATTGATGTTGTTGATTTTTACAATGGCTGAGGGCTTATATTTATACCCTGAGCGTAGATAGAGTCCTAGTCGAATTACAACTCATCAATAGATAAGGAAACTAACAAACTATCCTATATCTAAGATAACTTGGAGTCCCACCTTCCCTTTCATAACGGACTCCGATCGTGATCGCATCTTGGCGGCGCGGACTCTGGATGACGTCAATATCGACGCTGCACGCCTCCTGTCACCTTGGCCCGATAACCGATTCACCGTGCAATCGGCTATTTTCTTTCCTTCCGCTGGACGGAATCTTCTTCCGAGATCGGCTATCTTCCTCTGGTATCGGCTATCGGCTCCCAGCCCAAAATTTGGTGTTAACATACCTACTCGTTGTCGACCCCGTCGTCGGCAACTCGAGGCTCTCCAAAGTCCTCATGGATGGAGGCAGTCGCCTCAACATTCTCTACGCTGAGACCCTAGACTTGATGGGGATCAGCCGCTCGCTCCTCCGGGCCACGACATCCCCGTTCCACGGGATAGTGCCCGGGAAGAGCGTGCAACCCCTCGGGCAGATCGACCTGCCCGTCTACTTCGGGACTCCTGATAACTTCAGGAAGGAAGTCCTGGCGTTCGAAGTGGTAGGCTTCCACGGCACCTACCACGCCATCCTTGGGAGGCCATGCTACGCCAAATTCATGGCGGTCCCGAACTACACCTACCTCAAGCTCAAAATGCCGGGGCCAAAGGGGGTGATCACCATCGGCGCTTCCTACCAGCACGCGTACCAGTGCGACGTCGAGTGCTGCGAATACGCCGGCGCGCTGATGGAGTCCGAGGCCCTCATTGCCGACCCCGAAAAGATGGCAAAGGAGGTCCCTGACCCCAAGAAGGCTGAGGGGGCGAAGGAGGTACCCCTCAACCCGAGCTCCCCCGACGGCAAGGTGCTGAGGATCAGCACCACCCTCGACCCGAAATAGGAGGTCGTGCTCGTCGACTTCCTCCGCAAGCACGCCGACATGTTTGCATGGAGTCCCTCGGATATGCCAGTCATCTCGAGAAAGGTCGCCGAGCACTCCTTGGACATCCGGGCCGGGTCCAAGCCGGTGAAGCAGCGCCTACGCCGATTCGACGAGGAGAAGCGCCGGGCCTTCAGGGAGGAGGTGCAGAAGCTTTTGGAGGCCAGATTCATCAAGGAGGTCTTCCATCCAGAGTGGTTAGCTAATCCTATTTTGGTTAAAAAGAAAAATGAAAAATGGAGAATGTGTGTTGATTACACTAGTTTAAATAAAGCTTGTCCTAAGTATCCGTTTCTATTACCTCGCATTGACCAAATAGTTGATTCCACTGCTGGCTATGAATGACTTTGCTTTCTTGATGCATATTCCGGTTACCATCAGATTCGTATGAAAGAGTCCGACGAATTAGTGACTTCTTTCATTACACCTTTCGGCACATATTGTTACGTAACCATGCCATTTGGCCTCAAAAATGCGGGCGCAACTTACCAGCGTTGCATGCTCAAAGTTTTTGGGGACCTCATCTGGCGGACGGTTGAGGCTTACGTAGACGATATAGTGATAAAATCGAGGAAGGCAAGCGACTTAGTAGCCGACCAAGAAGAGGCGTTCGAATGCCTCAAAAAACGAAACATAAAGCTAAACCCTGAGAAGTGCATTTTTGGGGTCCCTCGGGGCATGCTCCTCAGGTTCATCGTTTCCGAGCGTGGCATCGAAGCCAACTCGGAAAAGATTTCAGCCATCACACAGATGGGTCCGATTCGGAACCTTAAGGGTGTGCAAAAGCTCATGGGGTGTCTCGCGGCCTTGAGTCGATTCATCTCAAGGCTCGGTGAAAAGGGACTACCCTTGTATCGGTTGCTAAAGAAAAATGAGCACTTTACCTGGACCATCGAGGCCCAGGAAGCCCTCGAAAGGCTTAAGGCTCTGCTTTCAAAAGCACCGGTTCTTGTGCCTCCTATGAAAAAGGAGAATCTCTTGCTGTATATCGCTGCTACTAACCAAGTTGTGAGTGCAGCAATCGTCGTAGAACGGCAAGAAGAAGGGCACGCCTTACTGGTACAGCGGCCGGTCTACTTCATCAGTGAGGTCTTGTCCGAGACCAAGACATGCTACCCTCAGATCCAGAAGCTGGTGTACGCGATCATTCTTGCTCGACGCAAGTTGCGGCACTACTTCGAATCCCATCCCGTGACCATGGTATCATCCTTCCCTCTCGGGGAGGTAATCCAGAATCAAGAGACGACTAGGAGGATCGCTAAATGGGCTATCGAGCTCATGGGTGATGGCATCACCTACGCGCCACGCAAAGCCATTAAGTCCCAGGTGCTAATAGACTTCGTGGCAGAGTGGACCGAGACGCAGCTACCGCCACTCCCGACCCAAGAAGAATATTGGGACATGTACTTCGACGGGTCGATGATGAAGACTGGTGCTGGCGCAGGCATCGTCTTCGTCTCGCCCCTCGAGGTCCGGCTCAAGTACCTGCTGCGGCTGCACTTCGTGGCTTCCAACAATGTGGCCGAATACGAGGCACTGGTCAACGGACTCCACATCGCCATCGAGCTTGGGATCCGACGCCTCGAGGTCCGAGGGGACCCCCAGCTCGTCGTGGACCAGGTCATGAAGGAGTCGACATGCCAGAACCCCAAGATGGCCACCTACTGCAAGCTAGTGCGGTGGCTCGAGGAAAAGTTCGACGGCCTCGAGCTCAACCACATTGCACGTCGGTACAACGAGGAGGCCGACGAGTTGGCGAAAATCGCGTTCGAAAGGGCTACGGTCCCGACAGGCGTATTCGCCAACGACCTCCACAAGCCCTCGGTCAGTGTTGATCCCTCGGGGGCCAAGGGGAAGAAGATCCCCGAACCCCCGGGAGAACTTGGATCGTCTTCAAGACACGCAGACCCCTCGGGGGCCGCCGACCCCTCTGACAAAGGGGAGCCACCTGAGACCCCGGCTGAAGACGGCGACGAAGCCGAGGCGATGGAGATTGAAGCCGAGATGGACGACGATGAGCCGGACTGGCGCGAGCCGCTGGTCAGCTGGCTTGTCTGAGGAGTCTTACCCTTGGACAAAACCAGAGCACGACGGCTGGCGCGTAAAGGTAAGTCTCTCGTGATGATCGACGGCAACCTCTATCGACGGAGTCCCTCAGGCGTCCTCCAGCGCTGCATTCCCTTAAGTCAAGGCAAACGCCTACTTGAAGAGATACACGCCAGAGCCTGCGGTCACCACGCCGCACCAAGAACTCTAGTCGGCAACGCCTTTCGACAAGGCTTCTACTGGCCAACCGCCGTGGCCGATGCCACCGCGGTGGTACGCTCCTGCGAGGGATGCCAGTACTACGCTCGGCAGACACATCTTCTGGCCCAAGCTCTCCAGACGATTCCCCTTACTTGGCCATTCGCCGTATGGGGACTGAACCTTGTCGGGCCCCTACAAAAGGCACCCGGGGGCTTTACCCACTTGCTCGTCGCCATCGACAAGTTCTTAAAGTGGATCGAGGCTCGGCCAATCGCCCAAATCAGCTCGGCTCAAGCGGTGTTATTCTTCACCGACATCGTTCACCGGTTTGGTGTCCCGAACTCCATCATCACCGACAACGGCACGCAGTTCACTAGAAAGAAGTTTCTGGCCTTCTGCGATGAGTGGATTGGGCGGCCGTAGCCCACCCAAGAACGAACGGCCAAGTAGAACGTGCCAATGGCATGATTCTCCAAGGCCTTAAGCCAAGAATATTCAACCGATTGAATAAGTTCGGCAAGAGGTGGCTGACGGAGCTTCCAGCGGTGATATGGAGTCTAAGGACTACACCAAGCCGAGCTACGGGCTTCACACCCTTCTTCCTGGTGTACGGCGCCGAGGCCGTCCTCCCCACAGACTTGGAATACGACGCCCCGAGGGTCCGAGCCTACGATGAGCAGGGCAATCAAACTTCCCGTGAAGATGCACTGGATCAAGTCGACGAAGCTCGGGACATAGCCCTGTTGCACTCGGCCAAGTACCAGCAGTCACTACGCAAGTACCATGCTCGGCGCATCCGGGGCCGAGCCTTCAGCGTAGGCGACTTGGTGCTGCGGCTCAGGCAGGACAACATGGGGCGCCACAAGCTCACACCGCCGTGGAAAGGACCATTCATCCTCACCGAGGTGTTGCGCCCCGGCACGTACAAGCTTGCAAACGAGAAGGGCGAGATCTACAGCAACGCTTGGAACATCGAACAGCTACGTCGCTTCTATCCTTAAAACTCCGAGCATTGTACAATATGTAAAATCTTGAAATCAATAAAAAAGACCCGAGTTCTACTCTTTTTTACCTGATTTCTTGATTTTCGATCCGAGCCTACACTCGGAATTCAAACGACTTTTCATTTCGCCGCACATTAGAAAAGTGAGGCTCGGCCTAACCTACGGAAAGGCCGACCCTCCCTCGGGGGCTAGGACAAGAGGAACCCCCGGACTTTTCCGAGCCTCCACGATTTTGAAAACGCAAAAATTTCAAAACTCGTTGAAATCGTTTTTCCCTAAAAACACGCTTCTCTCCTAAAACCAAGCATAAGCTTATAAGACTCGGAAGAGTAAGAGAGGTCCCAGAGGACAGAGCCGGCCGAGCCGAGGAACCGCTTACGCCACAGGGCTACAGCATCCCCCCTCGCCACTCCGTGTCCGAAGCCTAACTCGCGCTCGGAAGAAAACTTATAAAATCTACGCTCGGCAAAGGGAGGAGGCTCGGGAAGAAACAACTAAGCCTTTTTTCCAAGGTTTCTTTCTACCAAAACTCCCAGGACATTGGCTGCGTCTACGCCGCTAAACCTACGACACCCGAAAAAAGTCTCCCGAGGCTCGATGGCCCGGGCATATGATCGGCAAGAAAAAACGGCTAAGGAAAAAGCACGAAACGAAATAAACATACAGCAAATATTTACATATATATAAAGGCCACACACGAAAAGTTACTTTTTACAAGGGCACTATGGCCCGGCTATTCTTCATGGCAGGTCTAGGGGAGGGAGTTCGACTTCGGCTTCGAAGAGGCCCGCCAGCGCTTCTCCAGGCTCCTTCATCGAATCCTCCAGCGCCAGGAGCTCGGCGTCGTCGGCCTCAAGGAAGCCTTCGCTGACAGGGCTGGCGTCGAAGTTCCCATAGTGGGACTTCACGACCGCCAGTGTCTTCTGGACACCCGTCAGTAGGGCCTCCTTGACCCGGCCACCGATGCTGCTGTAAAGTGCCTCCAGCCGGCTCCGGAGCGAGATCCCCGAAGGTTTCCCACCGGTGCCGATAGAGTCACATAGTGTAACACCTGGTTTTCCGAAGAATACCAAGCGTTAACTATATGTGTGCCCAGGATGTCCACAGAACACATATAGTGTCAAATATGGTAAATACCATAAGCAATGCTTAAATACATAGCGAAACATATTTACATTAAGACTTACAAATATATGAAAGCACAACGGAAACTAGTCTTCATCTTCTATCTTCGGGGCACCATACTCCACAGGGACGGTTGACTGGGGGAGCACTCGCCTAGTACTCATGGAACTCCTTTGGAAACTCCTCACTTTATCCACCATCTGGTACCCATCCGGGATTTTTATTGGTGAAACCACAAGCGTCAGCTCACCATGCTCAGCAAGTATAACATGAGGGGATGCAAGGCTCAAAAAGCTGACACGGCTGAACTGCGGTAAGCACTTTTAGTTGGTCATATTTTACTTATTAAGAGTCTATGTAACTAAGTTATGCTTAGCACCCCAGTGAGATTATAATAATTATCATCAATATCATTTCATCATCTCGAGCCATCCATAAAATCATCTGTCTCGAAAAGGATCCAGGCCGCTCGTGTCCGTGAGCACGGCTGATATATCAGTTTGATCAAACTCTGCGCAGAGGTGTACACTTTCACCATGAGTCGTGAATTCCCATATGCCCCGAGGCGGCCAACCACTTATCACTTCCAAGGTGAGCAGGCAGGGAACCACTACGAAGCCTTTCACTAGTCACTCTAACAAGTTAGTAGACGCAAGGTTTCGGCAAGGCGAATGGAGGCCCCCTTCAAGAATGGCACACCATGTGACCGCAGCCCAGCACACATCTTGACAGGCTCGGAACCCATTCTTGAACCTAGACCCCCCTCTAGCGCCTTTCGGTAACTACTAACAAGATAGAGAAGATCTAGTTACTCATCTAAGACCAGAGCCATGTGATTCTCATGGTTGTACGGTAAATCCTGGGTGGCCGCTTTAAGATTCAGATGCATACGGAGGGCAGACTAGAGCGACCAAAAAGGCCCAATGCTCTAGCCCTCTTCTGTCCATGTTGCTTAAAAGCATCTTCCATCCATAGTTGCATAATCATTAATCAATATTATAGATCATTATTGTTGGTGATAGCAACTAAGCCAATCTACCCATATGCAATAACCCATAGGTAACAAGGATATAAGATATCAATAGTTCTAGGTAAAATCCTTATAGGTTTATCATATTAGACACATGCATATGAAAATGTGATTAAATGGTTATTAGGCAACAAGGAAACTCATGTTACACTTGCCTCCAAATGCTTTCCAGGCACTCCAATTTCTTCACGATCATCCTTGCATAGCTCCACTTCTAACGATCGGAACAACCAGCACAAGCTTCACATTCAAACCTAGAAACAATACACCAAGCATTATAACAATAAATTACAAAGGTTTTGAAAACGTATGGCTTGTTCTATAATCGTGTGAGCGCAAAAACTAAACAAAACAAGAACCACAATTAAGTGATGTGAGAGTTGAAAGGTATAGGTGGAAAAGATTGGATTGGATGAGCAAAGTGGAATTTGGACTAGAACATATTTAACGTGACAAAAAGGATTGAATATGTATTAGGTTTTAAGCACAAGGTTTGGCTTTGTAGAGCATGATATGTCATGGTGTGTGGTAGAGAAACTGGAATAGACAGCATTGGAGAATAATATTGAATTGATATACATCATGTGGCATTCTCCTAGGGATATATGATAATTAGTGATATGATGTTTCCATCACTAAGCTGGAGTGACATATCAAGGTTGATAGTAAGGATAGATTTTTATTTATGGTGAGGATGTAGTTTATGAGACTTGATAAAACACGACTTGAAAAGGAGAAATATGTTTAGTGGTCACAAGATCATGGTGGAGTGATGTGGTTTGATAGGATTAACTAAAATATAGCTCATGGTTCTGCCTGTATGATTTAAATGATGACCAAAATATAGAGAATATGCATGCAACATGTAAGGGCATGTCACATGAAGAGGGCATGTCAATCAGAGATGCACTAAGGACGAAACAAATTTGCTAGTTGGTGGTATGCTATTAGGCACCATTGGAGGACTGGGATTGAATAATGGATAACATGATATGACATTGATAACAAGATTTATCTCTGGTTATAGAACATAACATGACAAATATGGTGGTGGTGGTTTGGACGGGTAGATCATGTTAAGCGCATGGAGACCATGGATTTAAGGTGGGAAGAGAGGTTACACAAATGGCTTATGTTCTGAATATTCCTTAGAGATATGAGGGAATGATTTTGGATAAGTGAATAGGTTACTTTGGAACATGTCATGACCAACAAATGCACTGAGGTGGATGCTAGATCAACGGAAAACAAGGTTATGTCGATTTGTGCATCGGTTAAGCGTAACCGGTGGAGGACAGCGGGAAATATGATGATAGATTGCATGGTTATAACAAATACAAATGGAAATATATTTTGTGGGATTTCTAGGTACTGCATGAGGGAGGTTATGGCAAAAGGAGATGACGTTTTGACCATCCGTTGGTAGGAGAACATGATTGCAAGATGCGACTATGTGGTTGTTTGGCATGGCAAGGGCAGCGACATGACAATGATTATAACTCAAGCGTCATTATTCATATGATGAAGCTGACTTGCAGGGATGTGTGTAGGTATATCATACACACAACGGTCAAAGGTGCTGATCACCGGAGTGGTCAATCAACGGGAACGCTCGTGCCAACCCGCTGTGGTGCGGCTGCGGGACAGCAGGACAGCAGGACAGTGACCACAAGATAGGAGCATATATCTTTCATACTTTATCATATAGCCATGAAACTTTTCAGAGGTGTGTGCAACTATATAAAGGATAACATATCCAAAGGGTTGATCAAGAGGTTCAATGGATCAACGGGAACGCCACTGACAAATATAGGGTCATTTCTGTTTGGACAGCAGGAGCGGCAGACAATTCGGTCTCTATATCTCGGCCATCATGGATTGGATAGCTGAACCAACTTGTGGGATCATATGCAGGGATGTCATGAACATGTAGGTCAAAGGGATTTATGATTTGGTCAGCGGATTAGCGGGGAACGCCGAAAGCACTCAGAGATGCCAATCTGTCCAGACAGCAGGGACAGCGGCACGGTGATGACCATATCTCTAAATTCTCAACTCCTATGAAGAAACCATTTTGCAGGGACGTGTTCAAGGATATGAACTACAATTTCACCAAAGGGTTTGATGATTTGATCAAAGGAACAGCGAGGAACGCCGCTGCCCAAAAACAGCAGCGCTGCTGGCCGCCAGGACAGCAAGACATACAACATGTATATTTCATCGGGAATCAACCAAACATCAACAAGGGTACTTGATATTCAGAGAACACTATAAAAAAATTATGGGGGACATGATTTAGGGTTCTCACCATGGGTATTGGTGGGGTGGAGCGGGGAAACTCATCAACGATTGCCGGTGATGACAACGCGGTTCAACGGTGCATCCTTTTCGCGATGCGGTTGATCGGGGCGACATCCATGGTGGTAGAAGCAACCACCACGTCATGGTGAGCAGGGAGGTTGATGTTGAACTCCTCCAAATCCTTGTTGGGTGCTTGGGAAGGAAATCAAGGTGTTTAGATGGGTTGCAATCGCCGAAACACTTCGTTTCCATGGACGGGATGGAGAGGAAATTTGGGGATTGGTTGAGGCAGCCATGGGGGAGAATGAGGAAGAGGAGGGGCATCTCCCCTCTGTTCTTGACGTGGGAACTGAAGGGGGAGGCGTGAGGGGGCTGTGGGGGAGTTATACTTGAAGGGGAAAGGGTGGGAGACCAAAGGGTTGGAAGGCAAAGGGTCTTGTCTTGATATTTTCTTGACTTGGTTGATATTTTTGTGCAAGATGGAGAGGACATCAGGTGGGTGACGTGGGAGAGGTGAGAGGAAGAGGTAGAGGGCTGGTTGGACTCTATGTTGAACCACAAAAGAGGGGAGGGTGGTTGGGCTTTGACCCGCGGCGAAAGATAACTCAAAGTTTTAACTGGATTCAGTTCGAAGCGATGTCGGAGGACGCAATGAGTTGGGTTGACCCATTAGCAATAGAAATAAAGATGGGGAATATGGTTTACTAATGGGATAGATTTAGGTGCTTGTATTAAAACAAGAATACAATATGGAATGATAGTGTTGAGCTCGGCTCGCTAAATTCGTAGAGACACGATAAGGTTTCGGGAAATTTAGCGTTCCAAAATGGTGAGACCATGACCGTATGGTTTTCAAGGATGGTTCAAAAATATGTTTGGGTTTGACCAAGAGGATAATGAGTGGAGGAGAAAGAGTCCATGTATATATTGCCCAAAGGTCAGGAAACGAGAAGAAAGATGGAACTGAGATTAACAGGGGTACATAACATGTGATTGATTTCACTTGAACAAAGTGATGGTAGAGTTGCATATGGGATACAATGATTGATCATTAAGCATATGTTTTGATATTTGAACAAGAGTCAATTAAAAAGGATTGGAATCTCAAATATAAGGAAAAAGGGATAAAGAGAGAACATATTAGGATATGACTAAATAGAGCTTTAAAGAATAGGTGTTAGGGTGATGGCAAGATGAACATTTGAAGAGCCATCAAGGTTTTTGGAATAAGGATCAAGGTATATGGTTCCAAGGATTTAATCATGAATGGGAACTTGATCAAAGATTTGAGAAATTTGATTCCAATTAAACCCTATGCGTGTTTGAAAACTTTTGAAATCATTTTTCATACAAAACACTATGCAAAGGCATGAATGCAACAAACCTTTAAATTGTTCACAAAATGTTTGAAAACTCACATTTTCCATTATCCAGAATGTCAACAACTTAAGCTATGTTGGAATTTTTAGAAAATGGTAAAAATCATTTGTTTTGTTTTAAGTGTTTTCTAGTCACATCCCAAAACAGAAATTTTGGGGTGTGACACATAGCGCGCGCTACCTTCTGCAGTTCCAGGTGATCGGCCGCCTCGCCGTCATAAGCCGCCTGCAGAATTGAGGGAGCAAAACATGGAGGTGAATAAAAATGCAGCAAGCAACCAAGGCGAACAGAACGGAAAAGCACAACACTGCACATACCGCCAGCCTCTTCCCGAGCCTTCTGTGCCTCCTTCCGGGCCGAGTCTGCTGCGCCAACCGCCAGACGCAACGCCTCCTGAGTTTCACTCAGGTCGAGAGCCAAGGCTTCAGCGGTGGAGGTCTTCTCGGCGGTAAGCTGTTGGGCGGCGTCGCGCTCCCTCGTCACCTCGGCCAGGGCGCCCTCTAGCTCCCGCACCTGTGTTGCCAAGGTAGCGGTTTGGCCCTTCGCCTCCGTGACCTCCTCCTTCAAGATGGTGTTGTCAACACTCGCTTCGGCGAGCTTGGAGGAAAGGGCGGCGAGCTCGCTCTGGGCACGGGCAAGGGCTTTTCCCTTGAGGTCAAGCTGCTTCCAAAGCCTGAGCCCGCCATGGAGGAAACAGGACTTCTCCCGGGAGGTATGCATGAGGTCCTGGAAAGGAGAGAGGAGCGGAGACGGTAAAAACAATGCTCATACGCAGGAAAAGTTATAAGGCACGGGGGCTCACCTGAAGCTGGGCCGGGAGCTCCATCTCGAGGACGTCGGCAATCGCGCGGAGACCCGCCGCCGAACTGAACCCGAGCTCCTGAACGGCGTCCCATTTGGGAGCCTCGAGGTCGTCCCGGAGTGAGAAGACGGGCGGCGCTTCAGGATCCGCTCGGTCCGCCCACTCAATCCGGGAGGCGGTCAACTCCCGAGCCCGAGGCTCTCTCAATGCCAACGCCCAGGGACCTTTCTCACGAGCGGGGGGAGCCCCTGCGTCGACATCCACAATCATCGAGCCCACGGTCGCAGGCTCCCTGGGGGCGGCATCGGCTGACGCTCCCGAGGTGCCTCCAGAGCTGACGATTAAGGCCTCGGGAGCCCGCGCTGATGCTGCCTCCAGGTCGATGACGGGCGCGACGACGGCAACCACGGCCGGAATGGCCCCTCCCGAAGGAGGAACCTCGGACGTCACGATCGGACCCGAGGGGGGACGGATTTCCTCGTCCGTCGAGCGGGCACTCCCCCCGGCCGTGTCGTGGCCCTGCACCTTCAGGACCTTCAGGTGTGACACCTGGAGGTCCGACCCCGAGCGCTTCCTGAAGCAACGAAGGAAGAAAGGAACGTTTGGACAAGATCTCCAACGAAACGAATTACAGGTAAAGACACATACCTCGTCTTAGGAACCACCCTCCTCTTCTTCGCCGCCCCCGCACTCGGCGAGACGATGAACGACGTGGGCCGCGCCAGGGGCGGAGGAGTGGGCGCCACCTCGGCGTCCGGGCCAGCACCGCCCTGAGGCGAGGGCCCTGCCTGGGCGCCAGGGGTCGCCTCGACGTTGCCGCCCCTCGGCGGGGAAGCTTGAGTCTGGGAGGACCCCAGCTCAAGTTCCGGCGTCTTGGCGCGGCCCGGCTCCGGCTCCGATGGTCTCCGCTCACCGCTCCCCCCGCCTTCGGCCGTCGCGCTGATCAACGACGCGTCGGAGGGGAGGGTGTGTGGAAACAGGATCCCCTCGGTCCCGCCGGCAGCAGCCAGGCCTGGCTCGGGCGCCGGGTCCGGGCCCGTTCCCGGCCTCTCCAGCGAGCCCTCGCGGCCACTGGAAGGCAGAGCCATGGCTCCAGTAGTCACGCTGCCAGAGACCGCGCCTTCAGACGCGGACTCCAGCAGTTTTGCCTGGGGGCTCGGGTCACGAGCCCCGGCACATCCGTCGGCGGACGACGACATTGGAGCCTGCCCAGGCTCGTCGGCGCCCACCGCGGGCTTTGTGGCCACGAGGGGCCAATCCAACACCGTGAAATCAAAATCTTCTTCTTCATCCTCCTCGTCATCTTCGTCGGAGAGGGTGTCCTCCTCCGGCTCCCCCGCCTCCTTACGGCGACGGCGGTGCTGGGGGGATTCCTCCGTCTTCCGAGCCATCTTCTGCTTCAGCGCAGTCTTCCGATCCTTCTCCGCCTTCACCGCCTCGTCCTGAAGGCGGTTCTGGTTTCGCTGAACCTTGTCCTCCGGGACAGGCGGAAAGGAAGGCTTCCCGGTCCTTGAAAGGCCCTGCGATGGAAGAAATCAGGAAAAAGACGGAGGAACCACGAACTCGACAGAACGGACGATGATCACCAGCGCGATAAAGCCTATGCGGGGGCGCATGGGTATCTGGTTTACCTCGTCCCAGGTATGGTAACCGCCCACCATGTACTTAACATGGCGCATAATCTCTTGTTGGCCGATGTCCTAGGGCAGCATCGCCGTGCTGTCCCGCGACGACCCGATGAGCATCTGGTTCAGCGCCAGCCGGCGGTCCATCAACGGCAGCACCGTCCGCGCATGGAACTGCGACACCACGGCGGCTCCCGTGAGGCCCCGGTCGCACAACGTCTGGAGCGCGTCGAAGTAGGTGTTAAGGTGCTTGGCCTCCTTAGCCGGGCACCCCCACTCCCATTGAGGGAGGGGAGCGATGAACGTCCTTCCCGTATACTTGGGGAAGGCGTCCCCGTCGTTACGGAGGTAGAACCAGCCGTGGTACCAGCCCTTGTTGGAGGAGGGGGCCTTGCAGGGGATGTACTCATCGGAGCGGATCATAAAACCACAGCCCCCCGCGCGCGGGATCTCCCGCGGCTTCTTTGAACCGGCCGCCTTGGTGTACCAGTTGACGTGGGAGATGCGGCACCATAAGTTCCAGTGCGGGGTACCCCGAGGTACTCCTCGCACAGGGCGGCGTAGATCGACGCCTGCGTGATGGAGTTGGGGGCGAGGTTGTGGAGCTCCAGCCCGTTGTTGAAGAGCAGCGCCCGGCAGAAACGGCTCGGCGGCTATCCGAGCCCGCGCTCGTGGTAAGCAATGAAGCTCACCACGTACCCCTCATCGTGGTCCTCCGATGGCACGACCCACTCCGGGCGCTCCGCGTTGGTGTGGAAGCGTAGGAGCCCCAGCTCCACGAGTCGCTCCAGATCCGCCTCCGCCACGAAGCTGCGAGGCCACGGCTCCAGCCTAAGAATACCCGCCGCGGCGGCGGCGGCATCGGTGCGAACCGGGGAGGAAGACATGGCGAGCTAGAGGAGAGGAGCTGTGGGAAGGCAACGACATCGGTCGCGGCGGAGCTTCTCACTCGAGCAAGCAACGAAGGCGAAAGGGAGGATAGCGAAGGCAAGAAGGCGAACGGCTGCGCGAACGAATGGGTAGGGTAGAAAGAAAAAACCACGAGTTTTTTCTTATATACCCAGGCGGCGGATCGTGGGAGATGCAGAGGATCCCCCGCATTAACTGCGCGGGGCCCGTCACGATCCCCGCATCGCCGGCGGCCTCGCGCACGCAACCGCCTTGACTGCCCCGAACCGTCGCGTCCGTCAGGCTGCGTGCCTCAAAAGGTGAGCCGAATCATTACGCCTGCCTGCCTCGATTCCGCTGATACATTCCCCTTCTCGACGAAGGAACCTCGGGCTCGGACGCCCGTTACGTTCCCAAGGGATCAAAGACTGGCCCACAGTAGCTCGAACAGTCGCCCCAGGGAAACCGAGTTAGAGACAGCTACCGGATGGGTCATGAAAACGGCCAGTATCCCGACGCCCGAGCGTCACAAGGGACATCCCGTGCTGTGTCCAAGTCCCAGTAGTGAGTCGATTACATGGAATCCCTCCGTGGGAGGCATCAGGCCCTCGGGACCCATCGAAGGGACCCGACATCCACTAATTGACCATCGGGAAATATTTAGAGTGTGCTCAGGCCACTAGCCGACCCTCAACGAATGGGGCACGGACCTCCACTTGGACCAACCCGTTTGTAGCTCACCGAAAATGCCGACTCGTGTCCCAGCGGGGAAGTCGAGCAGGACCAAACCTTCCTCTTCCCGAAAAAAGAGCGTGAAGGTCGAACTAAAAAGACAGGAAGAGCCCGATCGATCTCCGGTACGAAAATGGAGGCTCGGGAACTTACCCTGTACCTTGGAAAGACCACCGAACAACCTCCCTTACACGATGGGAGGCTCGGGGGCTCTGCTTCCAAGGGAATAACTCCTCTAAATAAATCAAAAAAACACCCGAGGACTAATAATCACGATTTTAAGCCTTTGGAGGGATATAACATCCCTCCAAAGCCTCGGGGGCTACACCCAGCGGGTGCGCTCGCGCGCACCTACCGGAAAAAACAACCTATACTTCATCTCCTCGACAGGAAGGCCCAGCAGTGAGCCTGTGGAGCAGTGCCTTCACTCCGCCACAGGCTCGGGGGCTACTGTCGGGTACCAAAGTATGGGGTACCCAATTTCGATGCAAAACACTCATTCCCAACACGGCCCGGCCCAGGTAAGGTCAGCGGAAGCCCTCGAAGGCCGCACCTATGGAGGCCTATGACGACGCTGCATCAACGCCAACCTACCCTCGGGGAAGCGGCACCCTCGGGCGCCAATTTTTCGATTCTCCCGAGCCTCCCCGAGAGAGCTCGGGAAAGCGGCACCCCCGGGCGCCGATTCTCCAATTCGGCCGAGCCTTCCCGAGAGAGCTCAGGAAAGCGGCACCCTCGGGCGCCGATTCTCCGATTCGTCCGAGCCTCCCCGAGAGAGCTCGCATTCTCTCAAAGGCATCCCATGCATAGTGGACGTCAGCAGAGCAATCTTGGACCACAAGGGACCTCTCTGACCACTTTACAGGCATGGTCCCATCGGGAGGGCCCCTTGACACAACAGCGCGCCCCGAACGCGCACGTTCGCCGTACCAACTACCCATCTCCTCTGGCAAGCGATCTGACGGTCCTCCTCCTCCCACGCCGCTATAGGGACAGTCAACCGTACGGCTTCCCGGGCTGACGAGGAGATTCGCCAACTACGACGGCGACTACCATACCCCGGCCACACGTGTGACACCAGGAAATGGGGAACGACAGTCGTCCGGCTAACCGGGGGAATAGGCAAGCCTTACGACTGGTCTTGCCAACCCCCTGGATTGTACCTCACAGGGAAAAAGAATCGCACGAGGGAGGACACTCCCCCTGCTCTGTCCCATCGAGCCCCCGACGGCACCAAGGCTTCCCGAGCCTCAGGAGCTTGGACCCGGAGGTCAACCTATCTACTCGTTGCACTGCGCAGGGACGGACGCGACAGCGTGACGTATCGCCATGCAGCCAACCATGACCAGCACTGTGAGGCGCTTTAGAACTCACCAATGGAACAGTGGTGGATCAGCCGAATGACTAATGCCATGCCGCCGAGGTGCCAAGACGAAGGCGTGGCTGATGATCGCCACCAGTCATCACCAACTCCGCCATGCCGAGCACTGTAACACAGGGCAATACATGTAACTCTAGCCCTTCCCTTTAACTATAAAAGGGAGGATAGAGGCCGATCACAGAAAAACACACGCACGCTCACGACTACTCCACTACACACTATAACAAGTAATCTGTAAGCACTTAGACACTCACAAGAGACTTGGGAGCACTTCCCTCTCTCGCCTAGCTTGTAACCCCCTACTACAAGCACCTCGGTGCAAGGCAACACGACTCTCCTCACCACTGGACGTAGGGCCCTCTTGGCCTGAACCAGTATAAACCCTGTGTTTCCTCTTGCACACCACCCGTAACCTCAACCGTAAAACACAAATTTACTAACCGGTGTTAGCCTAGCTAAAACTAGCGCCGACAGGCCCTTTTGATAGAGTTGTGCTTCCTGATTTTCGGGTAAAGTGATTTTGTGGCTAAAAGTGATTTTCTTTGATTCTCTTACATAAACTCTTAAAATCAGGACGATGAATTCTTCACATAATTAGGAGAAGCTATTTTTCAGCTCTCAGCCTCTTAGTTCATTTTAGAAAATCACTTTACAGAATCTATAGAGAATCATATTTTATTGAAAAATACGTTTGATAGCCAGAGAGTGATTCTCTCTGAGAATCCATTCCGTGGAGCGTTGCCAGAAGGACCCTTTTGTGCCTTCAAAGCTCCTGAAAAATAATGAAGTGGTTCGGAGAAGTTCTCATATGCAATCAAAATCGTGTGTTTTTTTTTTCTTGTGTGTGTGTGGTATTCACTAAAAAAAGCTTTAGTTAGAGCTCCAAATAAAAATGTGGTAACCCTTTTGCTGCTATTTAAAAAAAACTTTTTTTTCCAACCAGTAGTCACGAACGACGAGTAAGCGCAAATTTCTTGTGCAATCCCCCGTCAAGAAAAACGTGTGCCAGTGAGCGTAATAGCCATTGCAGTTCGCCTGCCTTGGAATTTCGAAACGCGGGTCCGCGATGCACGCAGCAGCCAAAGCTATCTGGACAGCCCTGATTCCACTTCCACAAATCTGCCATATTTGCACTGTTCATTCACGCCCAAATACACACCAAATCGGAAAAAAAAAACAGATTCCACCAGCATTTGTTCATTTTCACAGGCCGGCAGACAGTCCCATTGAAAAACTCCATCCATCCATCTTCCTATCCTCCACCCTACTAGGACCCTACTGCACAAGGAAAGGAATGAAGGAACAGATCGAGTGCGGAAACCAGGCCCGGCTTAACCCCCGGCCCGGCCCGGCCCAGGCTCAGTCTGAGAGGTCGTGCTCGTGCCAGCACAGCAGCATGACGACGCACCGGCGGAGGATGTAGAGCCGCGTCCGCTGCTGCTTGAGCACCGCGTAGCACCGCCGCCGGAGCCCCGCGCATCCCCCGCCGCCGCCGCCAGCGCGCTTCCCCCGCCGCCGATCGAGCCGCGTCGTTGGCGTCGTTGTCTCCTGCGCGCTGTCGCCGCCGCCGCGGTCAGCAGCAGCAGCAGCAGCAGCGTCGCCCGCCGCCGCCGGTGGCGCCGAGAGGTGGTGGTACGC